>MU397273.1:0-355626 GCA_022578865.1 Xylaria sp. FL0043
AGTTTAATTTTATAAAAATATAAAATAAAAAAAATATTTAATAAAGTTTAAAAAAAAACTAAATATTTAATTATATATAATAATTAAGCTATAAAACTTTATTTAAAATAATAATATAATTAAAATAAAATAAATTTATATAATAATAATTAAAAATATTTTAGCTTATAGCGTTATAATTTAATATAAGCTAACTAAAAAAAATAAAATATAAAAAATAATCGGCGCTTTTAAAACAACCTAAAATTAATGCTTAAAAAAAATAATAAAAACTTTTAAAGTTATTTTAATAAAATATTTAAAAATTAAAATAAAAGTTTCGTTAATCGATTTATATTTTAATAATAAAATTATAATTAATAAAAATAAAATATATAATATAATATATAAAAAAATTATTAATTAAACTATTAATAAAATAATAATATTGTTGCGCGCTATTAAAAAATAAAAAATAAAATATAAACTAAAAATAAGCTTTTAAAAAACGGAAAATGCTTTAAAAAAAAAAACTAAAGCGAAAAAATAAACCGTTAATAAAAAAAATAATCGAAAAAGCATAAACTAAAAAAAACTTTTTAAAAAAAATAAAAAAACCGGTAAAAATATATAAAAATAAAATATAGTTATTTAGTTTTAACTAAATAAAAATTAAATAAAAATAATATTTTTATAAAATATTAAGGTTTATTAAAATATAAAGCAATAATAATAACTTAAATATAAACTAAAAAAATCGGTTTTAAGGTTTTTTTATATAAAAGAAAAATATTAAATTTTTTAACCTTTTTTTATAAGTACGCAAAAAGTAAAAAAACGCTATAATATATAATATTTAAATATAAACTTTTAAAAAAAAAAAAAACAACTTTATTTAAAAAGCTAGAAAATAAAACGTTATTATATAATAAAAACTTATATATAATTATTAAAAAATTTACGTTTATAAAGTTTATTATAAAATAGTTAATAAATATTAATAAAATTATTATATATAATAAAATAGCTTAAATAAAAAGCGCTAAAAAAAAAAAAAAAAAAAAAAAAAAAAAAAGCAGAGAGCACGCAATAAAATCGAAAAAATTTTATTAAAGGTTTTTTATAACCGAGAAAAAGCTTTCCTAGCTTTTTTCCGGGACTAAAAAATATAATAGCCTTTAAAAAAAAAATCTATTAATTTTATTTTTTTTATTTTACCTTGTTTTTTTATAGCTAGCTAATTAATAAAAACTAGTTTATATATAGTTAAAAAATAGTTAAAACGAAAAAAATATAATATATAAAGTTTTTACCTAGCTTTTATACGGTTTTATTTATAAATAACTATTTATAAAAAAACCGCGCTATTTAAAGGTAATATAGCGGGTTAATTAATAATAATAAAATTATTATTTATTATATATTATTTAAGCTAAATAGTTATTTTTCGGCTTTTAAAGCATTTTTAATAAGTTTTATATATTTTTAACTTTTTAAAAGCTTTTTTAAGTAAAAAATTTTTATAAGTCTTATATAATTATAATATTATAATTAATTAAATATATAGCTTAAAGCCTTTATAACTTATATTTTAAAGCTTAAAAAAACCGGTTTTTTTTTTATATATATAGTTATTATAAAATAACCTTTAAATATAACTATAAATTTATTAATAATAACCGCGAATAATATAATAATAAATTATTTATTAATATTTTTTATTATTTTTAATATTTTTAATATTTTTAAGAATTATTATAAAAAAACTAAATATTTATTATTAAAATCTTAAAAAATAAAATAATAAAAAAAAGCTTAAAATTAACTTTTATTAATATAAAATAATAATATATATTTTAAACTAAGTTTTTAATTTTTTAACTAATAATTATTAATATAGTTTTTTTAATATAAACTTATATATATTAGTAAAGCTAAAAAATAATAGATTTCGGCCTAGAAAATTAAGCGCTATTAATTATTTCGTCGATTTCGGCTTATTTTAAAATATTCGATTTATTTATTAATTAACTAATAAAATAAAAACGTTTTAAATAAATTAACTAACATTATTAAAAAGTTAAATATAACGCTAAAATAATAAGTTAATAAATTAATTAATTAAAATATCGACAAGTTAATAAAAATATATATAAATAATATATTAAATTAATATATACTTTTATTTACCTTTATTTTTAAAGCTTTTTTTAATATTGTTTTTTAATAAATTTTCGTTTTAAAAAAACACCTAGAAATAAATAAAAAAACGCGCTTTAATATTATACAATTATTTTAAATAAAGCTATTATTTTAAGAAAATTCTAATAAAGTGTTAACAATAAGTTGTTGGCGGATATTTTGTACTAATAATGTTACGGCTGTTAGCAGAGGTAATATAGGTCATTTAAAGGTCCCAAAAAGGTTATAGTGCCGAAATGGTTATTAAAGGGATAAATTACTTGACTGGGTTTATATGTTCGGTTTTCGAATGAAATCTTGCTGTTTCATGAAGCTGCAGCTCCAACCTCTATACATAACAATAGTCGGTGTCCCCGGCTATCAACACGTTCCGGCCCGATTCCGTCTGAGGGAATACATATCTAGGTATCATCAATATTCCTTTTTGTTTAACAATAATCCAAATCCTCTCGATAACGATGGGGGCTGGGTTGTGTTTCGACAAAGATGACCAATACTTTGCATCCGCCAAAAGATGCTCCGGGAGTCGAAGTTATGTAAGTCAGCAGGTGTAGTTTACGACCTGGTCTCAACTTTGAAGCGGAGTGGAGCTCTGCATTAGGTTAAGGGGTTGGGTTGTCGTGTCCCTGCAAAATCTACAGATGAATGAGCAGAGTTTAACGAGAATCGTTTCATCGCTTAGACCACTTAGTCTTCGGCCAAAATCGACTATCACTAAGCTGCTTGGAGTCGTAATGATTCCTCGAGTGAAAGATGAAGAAAAGTAGTACATGTTTTACTACACAGAACTGACACGAGAAGGTCCCTGCACCATAATAAGAGAAGACAAAACTAGGTCTTTTTGTAAGTTGATGAGTGTTCTTTGAAGTTGGTAGTTCGTCAAGTGTACATCATGCATGTACTGTATGTATGTGCTGAACATGGGGTACGTATATGCTTATGTAACAATTCGGTCACGTGAACCCGCTCTCCAGAGGTAACAGTAGCTCCCCATGACCCCTGCAAGGCAGTCATTAAGCTTCGAACCTCCCAATCCATCGTCGACAAGCGGACGAGGATTCGACAAGCGCGCATCATATCGGCCCACCGTTAACGACGACACACTACAATCACCTATCCCGACTGGCCGTTCATCTCATCACAGCCGACCCTTTCAATTCGAATCTTCAGGCAAAATGGAGTCGGAGCTGGCGCCTAAGTTCGCGCCTTTCATAGGCATGGTAAATACACCCTCACCTCAGACCTACCTGCCGTCTCGTCCTCTTCGCAGTTGATCCGGAAACTAAATGCTAATTTTGTGATGCATAGGGCGGTATCGCAGCCGCTATGATATTCGGAAGTACGGATTGCCTTTCATCTATACCCGATGTTATCGCGCCTCTACGATATTCACGGACGTACATACTAAGATCATGATACAGGTGTCGGAGCCGCATACGGAACCGCGAAATCTGGGATAGGAATTGCAGGTGTGGGAACGTTCCGACCGGATCTGATCATGAAGGTTCGTCAACCTCGAATACGCGAACCCTCAGCCACCCCGACCCGAGTGCTAACAATGTGATGAACTTGGGGGAATACAGTGTCTGATTCCCGTCGTCATGTCCGGTATCATCGCCGTTTACTCGCTCGTCATCGCCGTCCTGATCGCCGAAGACATGCGACCGCCGAATAAAAACGAGGGAAGCGCATACAGCTTGTTCAAGTATGTTGCCTATCTCTTTCTCCTTCATTCTCAAAGACGGCTCTGGGAAAGGGATACTAATGCTCCTGGTGATGATAGTGGCTTCATGCACCTGGCCTGCGGTATCGCGGTCGGCATGACGGGTCTTGCGGCCGGATACTGTATCGGCGTTGTAGGCGACAAGGGCGTGCGAGCATACATGGAGCAATCAAGGGTGTTCGTCGGCATGGTACTAATTCTCATTTTCGGCGAAGTCTTGGGTCTTTACGGGTACGCCACCACCCTTGATGATAGCACTACGCACTTCTTTACCCCCTTTGCTGTTGCTAACCCTTATCCAGTTTGATTGTCGCGCTCATCTTGAACACGAAGAGCAGAGGTTGAGTGAACTACGATTCATCTTCTAACATAAAAGGATAACATCACAACTGATCTCCACCCCTGGACCGGACGGGAAGAGGAACGGAGACAAGCGCACCGAACCGTATCGGTCAAGATAAGTGTGGGAAACTCGGTGGACAGTGAAATAAGAAGTGTAAACAATACTTAGCTACTCCTGCATTTTCGATGGCGTTAAATGGGGTACACTGTAGAAATCTGGGGCTGACTTATCAGGGGCTGTTGATGATGACTTATATCACAAGTCCACATCTCCAACTCACCTGGTCATAGAAGCCTAATGTCCTAATACAACTAACTGCTCGATATCAATTTATTCATCCCTAAACATGTGTAGTCCTGCCCCGACTTGCAACAAGACAAAGATTTGAGTGAATTTGTTATTATTCACGCTACCTACTTTGATGGACGTGGCGATGGAGCCAGATCCGCTCACCCGTTTATTCTTCCCTCTTAGAAACTGTCCAAATTCCTAGTATCCAACCTGCTAGTGTCATCTTTCTGTGCGTCCATGTGTCATATGTCACCTGTCCATCTCATCTCATCTCATCTCCCATAAACCGTAATCTCATGAACAGAAAAAAAAAAAAAAAAAAAAAGTAGTTCCCATATGCCCCATTCTATATGAATGAATATGAAGTTCCCAGAATGATAGCGGTCAAATTACTTTATGATAAAGCGCACCGACAAGGAAGATATATAAGGCAGAGGATAACACCCACCCAATGCTGTAGCTTGAAGAAAATAAGAGAAGAAGAAAATGTGATTTAGAGAAAGGTGGTAAAAAGTGAGGGAATGATGGGATGATACGATGGTTGTGGGTGGAAAAGGGAGTCAAGAGGGAGAGAGAGAAGCGAAGGGGAGCTGATCTGAGGGGGAGCGAAGGAATAGGGTTAGGGAGATACAATGCTTGCAAGCATTGCTTGCTCAGTGGATTTCTCTCTGACCAAATAAGTTAAGCTGAGTTGAGTCAAGTCGAGTCGAGTCAAGTCATAGAATTATCAACAATAATAATAACGATAATGATCAACTTTCGTCATACGGCAGGGTATGTATGATATGCTATACCGATCGGAATTCTCATCGACCAAAGCGCCGCGTGAATCGCCCCCGGCGGTTATTCCCGTTCTCGATGCTAGCGCGGAAGGCATTCCAGTTGCGCTCGCGTTCTTCGGCGTTTCTCATCTGGGCTACAGAAGCGAGCGAGCGAGCAAAGTATTAGCAAACATATAAAAAAAATCGTCAGTAGCATGTACCGAGGTAAGTATTTCCAGGGTCGTCTCTGCTGGTATACAGGTAGTACAGGGGTTCTGCAAGGGTTGAGGGGTGGGATAATTATACTTTCAAGACGGAAATGGGGGTGCGGGGAAACTTTTTGCTAGTTTGAACTCTGTGCACAGTTGAAGACACGCGATCGAAGATTACAACGACACCTGTAGGAAGAGGAGAAGGAGGTGGCGGGTGCGAAGGAAGCAGGTGAAGTATAGTAGTGAGTGGGTGAGAGAATGGGCGACTAGGTGACTGAATGCTTACCTAGCCAAATATCCCAATGCCGATCCTCATGAATCAGTACATCCTCGCCATACTTACGCGCCAGCCTCTCGCTGCGGGCTCGCGCTGCCGCCTCCTCGCCAACAAGGTAAGGGTCCTCGAGAGGTCGAACGAGGCCGGCATCCTCCTCGCTGATAAGATTAGCAGCTGCGTTAGCGCTGGCGTTGATGCGGCTCAGGGCTGCGCGTAACGCACCCTCTACGCTACTGGTGGACGAAGACGAGGGCCCGCCGCTGGATGCAGCAGCAGCTGCTGCTGACGCCGCCACTCGTCTGTTCGCCACGCTTTGGTAGTGTCTTGCCTGGGGATTGTTGCCGCCAATGGAGGACCAGGGGGCGATGCTGAACTGGGAGAGGGATGGCGTCGAAGATAGCTCGGCACGACGAGGGATCGGGGGCAGACCGGTGCCGCGTGCAAAACTCGACCGCGACTCGGACGGCGGAGGGAGCATAGAAGAGAACTGCCTCGTCGAGTTGGACGTCCGTGCCGACTGACCGGTTGTGGCGGCGGGTGTATATGCCGGGACGGTCTCGTTGGGCGGGAGCGTATGATAGGATGGTGCCTCCGAGACTTATATGATTTTGTTAGATGTCTCTCGTCTCGCAAAGTACTTCCAACAATCAAAAAAGTCTCTCACCGTAAGAAGGGGCAGCAGAGCGGATAGAAGCCGTCTCAAAGTCCTCGGCACTCAGCCGTCGGGGGTCAAGGCCGTGAAAGACCGCTGTGTCGGCAGCCATAGCGAAGTGTAAATGAGTGATATATAGGAGAAGCGTCTAATCTGGTAGAACGGAGACCGTCTGATGCAAGGACAAAGCTGTGCTTTTCTCTACCAAAAGCCACTCAAGATATTGAAAAGAGTGCAGTTTGAGCTTGCCCTCCTTCGACTTATACCACCACCACTCCGGAGCGGTGACGAGGATATAGCGAATGTGTCCAAGCCCTAGCAGACTATATATCGGCGAATGATGTAAATATGGCCTCAAAGTGAAAGCCACTCATATGAAGCTGCTGAGAAGCTAGCCGAAAGTATAAACGACCCTGGGTAGAATAAAGTTCAACAACGTGGACAGTCACCCGAAGGTTAAGAGAGAGGTTGAGTGTGACCACGTGAGGTAACTAACGGGTTACAGTATACTAGGCCGATTAGAGGGTATGATTTGTCCCTCGGTGTAATGATGTGTGTGATGGTGTGAGGTGTAAGTACTGCAGTAAGGTGGTGTGGGGGAACGGGAACCAAGACGGGATAGGGATAGGACAGGATGCCACAGGATATGATACAGGCACCGGCACAGGCACAACACAAACACAACAAGCAAGATAAACAAGAGCAGGCGTCTCCAACCAATGTGAGGGTGGGATGGCTTTTTATTGTTGACGAACATGTGCTAGGCTAGCGTTGGAGAGTGGGAGGCCGAGGGAGGCGGGGGGGTGTGAGAGAGAAGACCGCCAGCTGTATAAGTGACGATGTATTGGCCTGATACTGGATATGGATTGGATGCCAAGGCTACCTTACCTGTGTCCCCGCCCTTGGCGCATTCCGCAACTCACACGAGGACCAGTGACACGCAGTTAACAAAGCCTTGGTTCGGCTGGCTGCAGCCACCGGAATTAGGACGTATGCGTAGCTGTTGGAAGCCATATGCTAGTAGGTCTCGACTTTATCTATCTTGGTACTGTAGGTTACGTTAAGTATTGACTGCATGAAAGACAAGTCATTCTCAAGGATCCGTGATGTTATTGATGTTGCTATTGCTGTCAAGTGTAGCCTCGCGTGACCATGTGGCATGTGGTCGGCCACTGGAGGGTGAGTGCTACAGCAGGTCATGAAAACAAAACAGATAAGCGGAGAAGAGTTTCTCGGGAAAAGAACTCATACTGGTAAATAAACAGGGCGTTTTAGTACAGGCACAGTGATGATTTTCGGATCTAAAGAGAAAAACGGCACGGATGGAGTACCTATTTCAAGGTTGTCTTTGGAGGATGTGGAGTTGTTCGGAGCTACAGGGGCTTTACTATACTTAATGTGCTACTAGAAGCGGGGTTCTAGACTCCATCGGCGCACGCCGCATCTACACTTTGTATAATAGCGGGGAATTCCTGGGCAAAGGACCGCTGACCTGTATCTACCAACACTGATCCTCTAACATGTACCTTCTTTATGTACTTTTAACTTATACACCGGTATGTGGAATAGATATTGAACCAACCCTCTTCCAGATTCATCAAGCATAGGATTGGTTAATGGTTTTCCGAAAGGTATATTGATGGCGTTTCATCACTTTGAACTGCCTACTGGAGTAGAAGACCCGAACCGTCTTGAATGACGCAACCCCGAGACTGATCAGCACCAGCAAGGTGGAGGTACCTGCATTTCTGGGCTCGACTACTGCTTGACCTAGCCCAGACAGTCATGACCAGAAACCCCATCCATTATCGATGAGATGACCAGGAGACTGACCAGGTAAGGACGGCTAATTTAGCTTGTTACCTGTAACTCCTGCGTGGAATGCCCGGACGACTTGTCGTCAGCTCTCGGACTTCGGTTAGTTGAGGCGGTATTTACTATGTAGATCGAATCCAAATTATTATAACCAATTTGCAACAGGCTCACAAAGGGGTTTGAAACATGTTATCGAGGAACACGAATTAACTGCACTACACTTTGCGAAAAGAGAACGGATGCCGAGTCCCTACATCGCGCGATTTACTGTACACGAGAGGCTCACCGACATATAGAGCATAGTAAGAGGTCTAGTCTTACTGCTCAGCCCCGTTCTCTGCGTCTTGCCGGCCTTCCGGTCACACAATCACGAAAACTTGGCATCGCTAGAATAGTGCCGTGGGGGATAGAAAAACAACTCCACAACCTCGTTTTACGCTAACTAGTAACAGGGCCATATAACGGCGGCCCAAACGATTGGATTTGGTAAATTCCTTCCGTTTTGTATACCACATACGTAATACATGCGATGCGTGTCCGAGCCCCTGTTGTACGGTCATAAGAAGTCAATATCGCGGTACCAAATAAGACCCGAAGCACACGAATCGACACAAGACATTATACAGAACTTGGACTCGCGATAAAATCGGTAGTAGTTGTCAAACACACAAAAATGCCTTCCATTAGATCCGAATAATCCAATATGACCGTAACCGAACCATACCACCAAACCAGCTAAAATCGATATGGTGTCCCAAGGTGTAAATATACAAAAATCCCTGACCCCCGTATATATGTCATACAATGCTCGTAAACCCAGAAACCTAATAAATCCGCATGATCGTAAGTTGAGCCAGTCTCGGTCCAATCACCGTGCCAGTTTCAGATATATATGCCGTAACTGTATATAGCGTGTCTCCTTCCCGCGACTTAAGCCGAGGCAGCTTAATTTTCATAGGAGAAGTGTTTCCATGTCATCAATAAATCTTGTGAGATGACCAGGAAGACCAGACATTTAGGGCTTCTTCCCCGTCTCCCTCAACGTTGCAGCGTGGAATAAGTCGCCGGCACAGCCAGAGACAGAGACAAAATTGGAGCGACCCTCTACCAGAGCCGCCGCTGATAATACACGGGCGTGTCGCCCTGCGAGAGGCGCTGGATCTCGGCTTTTATCCGCCTCCTTCGTTCGGCCCTCGTAAGCGGCTCCCCACCCTCCTGGACGCCGTCCCACTCCGGCTTAACCTTCAGCGCATCATCATCTCCATGTGCGCTGTCCTCAGCCTCATCTCCTTCTGGTTGGGCGATCGGTTTCTGCTCTTCGTCTTCCGGTATCGTGGGTCGCACCTCGATACTCTTTGGGCCCGACGACAAAGGATCGGCCTCTAATTCCGGGTCGGGACGGCTCTGTATCTCTACCAGCGTGCCATCTTCGAGCCGGATCGTCGTCTTTGCCTTCCTAAGGGCTTCTGAGTTCCATACTTTAGGCTTCGGCCGTGTGACATGGGCTGGTTTGATCGCGTATCGTAGATCCCGTAGAGTTCGCTGCTGGATTAGACAGCCGCTTATGAATAATGCTGATGTGAATAGCAAGACTGTAGGTGACAAAGGCGGTTAATTAGAATTCGTAGGGGCTGAGGGCTCATGCAGATATAAATGGAGGGGGTGCAGAGAAGAAGGGGGGAGGAGAGGGTGAGTTGCCGCACCTATTGCGCATGTGAGCAGTACAGACACTTGCGAAGATGTCAAAAGCATCTTGCGCGATTGGGGTTTCCACAGTCTTGAAGATTGAGACGATGTGTCTCTATACTCTATACTAAAGCTGAAGAGAGCGATGTATATACCAAGTAATTAACATGAATTCGAAATATGCGGTAAAATCTGAGTGAATACGAGAAACAAGTAGGAAGCAAAGAATAATAAGTTGTAGCTCTTCTAAAGACAGAATGGGTGTGATGCTTAATTTAGGTAATTCATGCGACCCTCTCTATCTGCATTGAATGACGATATTGAAATCGGATGCGCGTTCAATTCCCTGTTTTGGACTTGAGTGTTTGTTGGCATAGCAACCTCTTCCCATTTGTCTTGGCGGTGGCTGCATTTTGTGGCGCAGCTAGGGGCATTAGCCACACATCTTGAACTCCAATCGCTAGATTCTAACACAAATACATAGACATTATGGTCTGAAAGGGAGACAAGAGAAACAAAAGAACAAAGAAAGAAAGATAAGTTAGCAGTATTGCATAGTGTTTCGACCAATTGTTATAGGTAAGTGCTAACCTGGATCGGGTTGCGTATGAAAAATATCTGAAATCGATATCCTGGAACAGCTTCCTGGGTGGTGAAGATACCCCCTCTCTTTCAATACCAGGTAATAAGGCAGGCATATAAGTGATGAAAAGTGTGCACCACTTCAACAGACTTCCCTGAGAAATACCATGCTGATGGCTCAGTGGTATAGTCGGCAGGACAAACTCCTTGTGTCAGAGGCAGGGCCATAGGCATTCAAGGGTTTTCCGGTCCGCGGATGTTGAGTTCGCCTTAAGCCGTCGGATTCTTTTTTTTACAAATTTCTATGACGCATGTTCGATTCTTGCTATAGTCATTTCGACATTCTTTTTGATATTTTTTCACCCCTTCTTTTCCATGGTCTTGACGTCTGCCCCCTACCCCTTGCCTCTGCGGGTGCTAGACCCCTTTGTTTTCAATCACCCTTCTTTGAATCCCTTTGTGACTTGAACGAGATTTGAAAAATAGCATTCACAGACAGTAGAATCAGAAACACTGTCCTTCATCATGTCGATGGTGTCACAGTAGCTGCGGTCGCGTTCCGTAACATCGGCAGAGTCGAACATTTCAAGCGTAGTGATAGAAAACAACTATTATATACATCAACAGTTTTTGCCTGGTCTTATATTGACAGCGAGGCATATATAACAGCAGAAGGAAGTCCAACTTCATGATCAAATCACCTCCTCAACCACATCAGATCAACTATCCAAGACAACTACTATTGCACCAGCTACCACGAAAAGAAGACAAAAGGTCCACTATCGAGTTAAACGAAAATGATTCAAGAAACTGTCTTCACCGAGCCTTCCATGGCCCTCGCCGCTCAATTCCCGGAAATCGACTCTGTTGCTCTGCTTCAGCTTGTCGAGGCACCCATCGTTCGAATGGCTTTCCACGAGTTCCAAGAGGAATTCTGGGACGGAATGAAGTTTGGCGAGAAATCCACCCCCAACGGGGGCGTCCAGCTCGACTTCGACGAACTCAAGAAAGACATCGGAGCATTCGTGTCGAGTCCCGCGAATCACTGCTGTTCAGGCGGCATCACCCACTCCGTACACTACCAACTACACCCCATTGCCTCATTCATGTCGCGCATCTACGTCTGGGCCACGCGGGAGAACCTGGACTTGCCCATCCGCTGCCATCTGGCCGACGCGGAGACCACTACGCGCATTCTCTGGGGAATTCTGGGGATTTGCATCAACCTCCATGCCATCAACAAATTCCCTCGCCCTTTATGCCCCACCTCCCCCAGTAAGTTGGGGTCCGAGGATCAGATGGGCGATGAGCCGGTGACATCCAGCTTTGACGACTCCTGGTTCCCCTCGTGGCAGGCTTGGAGGTTTCGTCATACGGCGCTCCAGGATAACCGGGAGCGGAGCGAGTTTGCCCATTATTGGGATGAGAGGATTGCGCTGGCTCACCAGTGGGACCCGTCTGACTCCCAGTATTCTCGCCAGGAGACGTTTCTTGCAGTGCTTCGGTTCCTGGACTCACCTGGTGATTTTGGGAATGCCGAGGGATTTGAGGCGTCGGGACTGACTGTTGTTCGGCCTTCCAGTGGTTGTGTTCTTCGGCTTGCGGATGGCTTGGATCAGATGACCGTGGAGTGATCAACTTTGGGGAGGGAGCGATCCTCCTCATCTTCAACTGTATCCTTTTGGCTACTGAAGTGTTGTAATTAGATTAGCTAAGGCCAGTAGGTTAAGAGGCGTAGTTAACTTGGTGACTGAGCATAAAATGGGTGGCAGGCATTACGGCGATAAGGGTAGACAGATGACAGACTTGCGCAGATTCCCATTAGTTAAAAATTGTACTACGCTTCCCTTGATCATCATGTTCCTCATCAAATCAAGTGAATTATTTATCTAAACATTCCAGAGATTATAACTTACACCTATCTCTTGGAGACTTGGGTCCCATCAAGCGCAAAGCGCGCGGAGCCCGCTTCACTGTCTATTTGTAATTGTGAATCGCCTGCAGGCCGGGGAGGTCATGCTTGGTGATAACTGACGCTGAGAGCCGTGGAACTTCGTGGCCCCAGACCACACCTAAGCCATTACTAAGGATGTGAATCGCGCATAGTGGAGTGTTGATTGTTTGAATTAATCGTCTCATTAATCATTTCATCATGCCATTAAAATGATACCTGCTTTGCGCTTCATGGGAATCTATACGTAGCCAGTTATTTGTACACTATTGCTCTGTCAAGCCGCCCTTCTTCGGGTACGCAGATGAGTAAAAGCAAGGTCGTCAAACAATCGAGAAATAAGTTGGTTACTATATCAGCTATACCAACTTCGTGCCCCAGGTCCCTTTGTGCTCTGTTCCTTGCGATGCTCGATTATTGGTTCAGTAATATCAAAGGCATCTATGATTTCTCGCCACATTTGCATGTCGATTGATAATACAGCCTGGTGCCTTTGCGTATCACGTTTCGTGGCACTGGGATCCTGACCAGCAGTGGGTTCTAATAATTGTTAACAAGAGCATGCCAGGGGTCAGAGTTATTTACTTACGTAGTGTTGGAAGCCCAGATTCGTCAAATTCGATCTGAACAGCTCCGTCTCGTATCAGAAAGCTGACGTAAAACATGTTTTCCACTGTCTGACCAAATGATTTCGGGTTGACCACAAATTTTAACAAGTCAATGCCTCCGGTATCCCTTAGGCCATACTTATTCATCAATCTCCGGGCTTCAGCTTCTCCATGATTCTCAAAGGCAGCCTCAACCTCCGTCTGCGCATCCTCTTGGACCTCCTGCAGTCGTCGGAGTATCTTTGCACAGATGGCTGTCAAGTCGTTCTTTTCGGCTCGTTGTACATCCTCGGCATTCAAGACTTCTGGCCTCGTCTCTCGGAGGTTATCAGCTCTAAAAGGCGCGCTACGCTTCACCACTTTTCGAACCTTCTTCTCGACTGAGAGTGGCCCGAGAAGGAAACCGGGCACGGCTGGTCGTCGAATATTCGGGAGGCAAGCAAATCGACCCAGATGCTCCCAATTCATCATGTCGCCTTCATCACCAATCTCATCCTCATCAGAATCGTCGCCATTTCCTCTTATTGGTTGCCTCCGTTGTTGTTGCGTTGATGTGAGTTCAGGTGCGTCATCTTCGGCGATCCCTGCACCGAATCTCATATAACTGATGCACTTTGAGACGAACTCGTCTACATCAATTCCTTGCGCTACATTCCCGTTCGCTAAACGTGCAGCCCTTCTATACGACGCATCTGCAGCGGCAACAAGCAGCTTTGAATCAATGATGGCTTCACCTGTCTGCTTGACATGATGCGATAATTGATTCGCGCGGGCTACAGTATCGTGAAGAAACAAAGATTTAGGGTCGGAAAGCTGGTCGGTGTTCTCATGTAGACCACGAAGAAGATCTCGATATCCTCGTTGTACTTTTCGTCTCTCCTCCAATGGCTGATCTGGATCGTATTGGTCTGGTTCATCCCCGTCTGAGAGAACTTCGGGTTCATGTGTGCGCCGCCGAGACGTTGACGGGCCAGCGCCGTTGGTCAGAGTCCTCTTTCTCTTAGATGCGCCATCGATATCTCTGCTCCTATCGCGCATAACTAGAGTACTCTGCTGAGAAGCGGTTACAGGTGATGAGACAGGGCTCTCTTCATCCTGTGATGAAGCCCGTGACGGCATGACAGGCGATAATGGTGATTAAATGCAGTTTGATGTGAGCGGTTATGCTGAACGGTAAGTAGCACGGCAATATCCGTGATCTCCAGATGTGGGTTGCGGTGGTGATGGGTCTAGGCTCATGAGTTTAAAGTAGGCATTGATAAAGTGAGACGCGTCTTTAACTCACAGACGCGACGGCCTGCCTAGAGCTCAATTGGGATTAATTGATTGAGGCTGTACCCCCACTTGCGTGCGCAGCCCTGGAGATTAGTAGGTACCTAGGTACCCAAGATACCAGCGATAAGATAAGGTCAGCTAGATAAGAGGTGTGACCTCAGATGCCCCACTTGAGCTCTTGCAGGTGACAATGACCCTGTCGTCAACTTGACTCAACCTATCCTTTTACTATGGTCTATTCATAATATGCTCTGATCGCTAGTACTCACAACGATTTATACGGCTTTAGAAGCCGAGAATGGAGCCATTTTCATTTGGTACTTCGGATTCGCTAGATTACCCAGTCAGCGTCCGTATGTAAGTTTTGACTGTCAGAAGCATCGTTGCTCCGTGCCATCACTAACTGTTACTGAAACCCAGTATCAATCTGGAAGGTGACGAGACTCCGTATCTGTTCTCGACGCTTCTTGAAAGACCCGAGATACGACATATAGGCTCAAATACGAGGTAGATTTGTCTTGTCTGCCCCCCTTATGTTGATGATCCTAACTTTTGGTGCCATTAGCCCGCACTCTGACCTCTACGTAACAGTCCAAGTCTGGGCCGGGTCAAAACCTCTGACTGTACCAGTTCAGACATCGTACAAGCCTTTTCGAAACGAAAGAAGGTACAAACGTTCTAGCTTATTTACTACCTCCACGCCGAGGCGCATGTACTAATGCAGATAGATGGAATGAGTGGCTTACCATACCGATACCCTATAAATCGCTCCCCTTAAACTCGTATCTCGCGATAACGCTATGGGACTTGTCGCCCACCGGCGGACACCAAGCTCAAGGACATGCGATCCCATTTGGCGGGACCACTTTCCCACTGTTTGATAAGGATAACCAATTACAGAAGGGTCGGCAGAAATGTGTGGTTCACCGTCACAAACAAGCCGACGGCAATGACAACACCTCTACTCCATCAACCATCGCGAAGCGAAGAGAAGATGCGACAAAAGATAGAGAGTCGGAGATATTCATCGATAAAGAAGCAGAGGAACTTGAGCGTATGGAGAAGTTATTCAAGAAACATGAGATGAACGAAATTCCTCGAGTTGACTGGCTTGATCAGCTGGTATTTCGTGGGACCGAGAGACGCCGCTTAAAAGCTGCCAGAAACTCGATCAAATTGACTCAGCGACAGTCTGCTTCTTTCAAAGACACCGAGAACAAATCAGAACAGAATGGTGGTACCGAGCTAGCAAATGGACTGCCCCCGAGGCCCGGTCCCTCCAAATTCGCTCTCAATATCGAGCTACCTCGCTTCGACTTTCCTGTAGTTTTCGCAGATCATGAATATCCGCCTCCTCCGATTTCATCTTTTCAACATCTCTCTGCTTCGCAGTCAAACATCATATTGAAACCACCCCCAGAAGTTTCCTACGGACCTGGAATAAATGGACCCGAAGAGCAGGACCGTATCATTCGGATATACGACCCAGAGGTCGGCGCAAGAGACAACCCAGCCGAAAGTAAACACAGGCGTCTTGTGAGAAGTCAACACCGCCATGGAATATTGGACAAGGATCTGAAGCCGAACGCAAAAGTCCGCGATGAGCTTAATATGATAATGTCGTATTCTCCGACTCACGTACTGTCGCCCGAAGAAAAGGATCTTGTGTGGAAGTTCCGATATCATCTTACCAAAGATAAGCGTGCTCTAACGAAATTTGTCAAATCTGTGAATTGGCAGGACCAGAGCGAGTCGAGGCAAGCTGTTCAGGTACTTGGGAAGTGGACGGATATCGATGTAGATGACGCCCTCGAGTTGCTAGGACCGACATTCGACAACCTTGTCGTAAGAGGATATGCGGTTGACAGGTTGAGAAAATCTGATGACAATGAGCTTCTGCTTTACCTCCTACAGCTTGTTCAAGCCCTCAAGTTCGAGCACATCTCTACAGACTCGAACCGGGCCGCAGTGCGAGCATCGCCCTTGGCGAACTTTCTCATCTCCCGTGCTGTCGAGAACTTTACTCTAGGAAATTACTTTTACTGGTATCTTGGGGTTGAATACGACGATAAGAGCCACGATCAGGGCGAAGAAGTACGGACCATGTACGCAAAGGTCCAATACGACTTTATGAAGGAATTAGAAAGTCGCCCTGGCGGAAAAGAAACAAGGGTTACAATAAGAAGACAGGCCGAGCTCATTGCCGTCCTGTCAAAGATATCTGCCGATATTCAGGCGTCTCGCGATTCCTATCCACGAAAACTAGAGAAGACTAAGTCCTTCCTGGCTGATCCAAAGAACGAACTATTAACGATTGACCCTCCGATCCCTATGCCATTAGACCCGTCCGTTATGATAGTTGGGGTCGTCCCAGAAGAGACGAGAGTTTTCAAATCATCGCTGTCGCCCATCATGGTGACTTTCAAAGCGATTTCAGGCAGCAAATATCCCATCATTTTCAAGACTGGTGATGATTTGCGACAAGATCAGTTGGTCATTCAGATTATCACACTAATGGATCAATTGCTGCAAAAGGAGAACCTGGATCTCAAACTTTCGCCATACAAGATCCTCGCTACGAGCACGTCAGCCGGTGCCTCGCAGTTTGTACCCTCACAAACGTTCTCGGCAATCGCATCGAAGTTTCACACAAATCCCGTGCTTGCTTACCTACGACAGCATAACCCAGACGACCGCGCGTATCTAGGAGTACGTAAGGAGACATTAGACACGTTCGCCAAATCTTGTGCGGGCTACTGTGTCATTACGTACATTCTCGGCGTGGGCGATCGACACCTGGAAAACCTTCTTTTAGCGCCAGATGGCCATTTCTTCCATGCGGATTTTGGGTTTATCTTGGGTCGTGATCCGAAGCCATTTGCACCGGCGCTGAAGCTAAGCAAAGAAATGGCGGATGCGATGGGCGGCGCTAACCCGCCCAGTGAAGTGTACTTACAATTTAAGCAGTACTGCTTCCTTGCCTTCGCGGCACTCCGAAAATCTTCTAATTTGATCTTGAACCTGTTCAGTCTGATGGTTCATGCCAACATTCCTGATATCAAGGCAGAACCGGACAAGGCGGTATTTAAAGTCAAGGAAAGATTCCACCTGGAGCTCAATGAAGAAGATGCGATCAGACATCTTGACCGCATCATGGAGGATTCTCTGAATGGCATCATGCCTGTGGTTATAGACAGACTCCACGACTTTGTCCAGGCGTTTAGATGAAGGGGTACTATATCCTAATCAAGCGGAGAGATCGGTTATTGATTTAAACAACGAGAGCGAAGCGCATTTGGGCGGCGTTCGACTACGGGCTATTTCGGGCATTATTTGGGCATTTAGGCGCATATATGTAGTGTATGTTTTGATGGCCGTGCTCAATGGTGCTTAACCTATATTTGTTTATTTTAATGGACTCCCGTTGTCTTGTCCGGATGAGATATATGAAGACTGGGGTCGATTACTGTGGCCTTGCCAGGTTCTAGCTCAAATGCTTGTGAGAATTGACAAATGTCGGCCACGATGATCCTAGTGATTTGTAGACGTGGTTATCAGTGAGACTACGTATGAGTCGCAGATGTTTACACTTACTAGTATCAGTGCTTCCATTTGCAGATATGAGATGATAATGTGAGCTTTGCGCAGTACAGGAGAACAGAGCTTAGAACTCAGAGCTCATGGCTTAGAGCTCAGTCGCGCGTAGAATTACACCTTGGGAAAGCTTCAGTATAGTATTAACACCTAATTGCTGTAGGAGTGTTACGAATGGAAAAGCTTCCAGAGCCGGCTATCCAGAACTGGGCTTAGCCTGATCGAGTAGCCTCCACAAAATGATTCGGGTCTCGGGTACTGCTCGGGTACCTGTACCATCACCACATGCATCCGAGTGACATCTAACATCCTTCTCGCTTTCATCTGCGGTTTGAAATTTGAGAGATGCTTTTGGCAATGCTTACAGCCGAATTATGCGTTGTCGATACTGTGGTATCAGCTATTTTTATTCATTCTCAACCCCCAATCCTCAAAGCATTTTAATGGTGAGCAAATCTGGTACGCCCGCGCTACACAGATTACCCCTTGCGTAGCCACCACACTAGTACAGGTACAGTATTACGGTGGTGCAGAGGGAAACGTTACTGAAAAGGTTTAGGTTGGTTAGTCTTGCACGGGCTGGAAATAGTAGCACGTGCAACAGCACCTACACCACGCTACTCATCAGTACATACTTACCTTAGGCTACAGAGGTCAAGCTCCAGCTACTGCAGGTTGTACTGCTGTAATAGAGGTCTTAGAGTACGCTACCGTTTTGCCGAGTGCAGACAAGTTGACTTACACTCCTACCCCCCTATAAGAGGTGCCCCCACCAGGTACCGTGTGGGGAGTCTGCCACCAGCTGTTGGCTCCACTGCCACTGAATTGTGTGTACCTCTGGTGGAAGAGGCAGAAGGCTACACCTGTTTTAGTATGGCGCCGCCTAGCCTTGCTAGCAGAGGTACCTAGTGGGGGTTGCTTTTACTGGGCACAGACTGCGTAGGCCCGATCCAGCCACCTGTTTCGAAACACCCCCTGTCCTTGCCTTCTGCATTCGACATTCGGCCTCCGCATTAAATCCCCCCAGGTACACACACACGCCACCTGCTGCTCCCAGGTACCCTAGGAGGTACCTCCCTGCTACTCATGTCACTACCTAACTGCTGGTGCTTCCATCATCACACTACCTACGGCATTTTCTCTACTGCCTACAGTCAAACGAACCTCTTCTATTCTCTACCTTACGGTTGATCTTTCGTTTTCTGCTTCAGTTCGATGCGATATTCCGTCCGCCGAGACTCCCTTATCTCCTCTTTCCCCCCACATTCTAGTGTATGTATAACCCGGATCTCGTCCATCGGGTTAGCTTGACAGTCCCACATCGAAAAAGCTACCCTTCAAGGGTCTTGCCAGTACCTAGGTCGTAAGAAGGAGAGAGCAAACACGATTCGCTCCCCAGCTTCACATCTCCTGTTTAAGCAATCCGGTTCCGTTATGTATGTAGCCTCCCTTACTACTACTTCTGCTCCTGATGTATGCTGCATATACTACATCACTCTACAGCATCCAATTGATGATATTAAACATTAATTACAAACTAACTCATCTCGATTAAGCAGCTTCTGCAGCTTCTGCATTGACGGTTCCAATATCTACCTCTCCATTTGAACCTCGCGTTCCCCGATCGTAACACCACATACACATATACGCACACAATATATTGTTCCTCGCTCGTCATGCCCGCTACGAAACCAACCAACGGCGTAGCCTCTACGCAATCTACCACTACTTCGCCGAAGCGCTTCGAGCTACCCGCCTTAGACTTGAAGTTTGGCTCGTTGACCGATGGAACCAACATCCCACCGCCACTACCGTCACCTAAGGAGGAACAGCCACCTCCACAACCCAAGTCAGTGGTGAAAAGTGAAGAGAAAGTAGAGAATCAGAAGCCCAAAGTCGAGGCCGAGGCTGGGGCTGGGGCTGGGCTAAATGGGGCTACCAATGGTACTTTCCCCCGCAAACCTGATATCACTGTCACAACTAAAGTCGGCGTTAAACGTACGGCAGACGACGTCCCCCTATCGCCGGCACTATCGGGTCGATCGGGTCGAGGCAGCATCCGGCGTCTGATTAGCAAAACCTTTCTGAATCATGCTTACGTTGAACAAGGATCCACTACCGGACAGCAGAACACGTCTAGGCCTCCATCCCGGACTGCTAGTGTTCTAGCCGAAGACAAGAAGGCAAAGCGTAGCAGCGGTTGGTTCCGGAGGTTACGGCCTCACGACTCTACGCATGATGACAAACCTGCCACTTTACAATTTGAGAGCCTCAATAAGAAGCCAACCGGTCCTCCGCCTCCGATGATCCCCGAGCTGAGCGCCTTGGAGACCAAGATCGACACCCATTTAGGCGACGACCTCTTTAAAGGCATTGGACGGGATCTGTGAAGAAGACGAGATGATTTTCCATACATACCCGGTCCCCACCCGTTTATTGTCGATCTGATGAATTCTGCCGTTCTAATACCTAGCCGGCGAGCTGTTATAATCTCCGTAATACGGTGATCCTCCGTTAGGACGGTCCATCTGATAGTTGTTTCGAAGGAACAAAAAGATACCCAGCTTATTTTTAAATAAGCTCGCTCATCGACTTATTGCATTCACAATTTCTTGCCCTTTCTGTTTTCTTATTTGTCCCCCCTAATTTTACTATCATCATTTGAGCCAGACTTGGGCTGTACGTCGTGGTTCTGCGGAATCATGACATGAAATGGATTTGGATCTGTGGAGAGCGAACTAGGCCTAGCATGTGTAGGTATACTCGGGTTCCAGATATTCTGAGAGGTACGATCCTCTCACTGCTATTCCGACCGGTTGCGACGGTAAGCCGCAACCGGGATGGAAGGTTTGAAGTCGGTGTTCAAGTCAAGATGTCGAACATGAACCACACATGTTATAGGCAGGAGATGGGAGAAGATGGGAGAAACAAGCCGGACAGGAATACATAATCTCGTTGGATTACCTGTCAATATCTGGCTTTTTTTTGCTTGCTTATGGGATATGACCAAATCAAAGATGGGTCCATATGAAAGAATGGTAACTTATCGTTGTCGAATTCAGCCACACCACATTGTTCTATTCTATTCTAAGAACTTTTTTTTCCATCGGGTGCCTGATCCTCCCGCTTCCGTCTTACGCTAGATACGAGCTGCTACCTACCTATGCTTATGTGCCAGGCATAATGGTTATGATGTAATTCGACACTCATTCCGTAAGACATGCATGCATAGTCGTGGGCTGAGATGGCGTGCGTAGATTGTCAGATCTGGAGGCTTTGGATCTTAGTACAAGTTTCAGCCCTTTTGCTTCCTGTTATGTCCATCCTAGACTAGTGTCCTACCGAGATGGGTAAGTAAGTAGCTAAAACATAGCAGCGGCTTACGGGTTTCGAAGCACTTCGGGTTACGAGGAGGTAGGTACTTACTTACCTACTTGCATACCAACATATGTAAGTGCTTACAGCCACGATCGTGGGAGGGATGTGATTACATAATCTAGCGACCTCTTTGCTTCAAGACCTATGAATTTTGGATCGGTTCTAAGTCACAAGATATAGCTACTGATTAAACCTACTTATTTGTGATTTGTGAAATTATTAGGTACTTAATCTATGGAGATGGGTGTCGGTGTTTGAAGAGTAGTATGGTTCAGCTGTAGTCATGCGTAGTGGCAAAAGTATGCATTACTTTGTCCCCTCTGTAATACACTATTTCAACACGTAGTTGCTTGATTGATTCCTAGATAGGCTAGGGGTAGTCCATCGAGTCGGCGTAGATATATCGGTGTTGTGGAGGCACAAGCAGAGAACTACTTACTACTACACTTGTATGTAGGTATTTACTCATATACCGCTTTCAGTAGATGCCCTATTAATTACTTACCTACCTAGGTATATAAGGCCAAGAAACCGTTTTACCCATCTACTGCGTCGCTATTACACCTTACACCTCACACTACAACAACAACAACATCATCTGCAATCTCTCATTCTCGGCGATCCATGACGGACTATCTGTCTAATTACAGTACAGTCCGCCTGATTTCCCAGTCACCTGCACCTTCATGGCCGAGCTAAGCTTTCGACTGGAAGTCTGACCAAGAGTGCCGCTGCCATTACGCAGAGCAACTCATCGTGTCGATCAGCAGCTCTAAAGTTATCTAAGTGATGTGCGGGAGTTTGTCCGCTGGGCTTGGTTATATAAGTACTTGATCTATATGAAGCCTGTTACCGATCGAAGAAACCTAACTAAACGCTTACTACTGCTGCGTTTCACGGGTATTATGCCACCACTGTGGGAGTTTCTCTGTTTCGACTTATCGGAGGTCTCCTCTGCTATGGAGAGCGTCTTGCCGGTATGGATTTTGGGGCTTATCCATTTAGGGAAGAATCTCGAAGCAGGGTGCTCTGATTGAGCCCTAATCGCTTTGTCTCATTGGTGAACTGGCTGTTGCAGTTAGCCCTGGTGAAGAGAATAGAGAGATCAATGATTGTGAGCGTCTCCTCAGAAGGACCATGGCTCCAAAAATGACCTGGGCAGAGAAGCTAGCTACAGCCGTTTTCCAAAGGTCAATAAGGTCGACAACTGCGTTCTCATTAGAGGTGCCTTACGAGGTTGGCACCGATTCCTGAATGAGAAAATAGAAATCAAAGCCAAAATCGACACACTTCTGTTGATAGTCGTCCGATGGCAGGATGATCTTGGCCACAGTTGATATAGAAATGCGCTCTTCTGGACTCGTGATAGGGCGTTGGGATAGAAGAACAAAGCGCCATGTAAGTAAGGCTGCTTGAGGCGGGCTCGTCATATCGATCGCAAACCTGTACTCCTTATTGGGCAGCAGTTCGATGCTCACACCAACGCATTTTATAGGTAACCTTCTTCAGAGATATCCCTAACGGGATCCTATACGGAGCGTTCACGGCGCTCGTTTACCGCCGATCGGCCTGCATCTCTAGCCATCCATTTCATGTCGCAAAACTGAATGACAGAACTGCTATTCTAAGAGGAATTTTGGGGGCAATCAGCTACTGGATAAAGTCTTCCCTACGCGCGCCGATTTGACGATCGACTTATACGTCAGAACCGCTTACGAACCTCTACTAGGCTTCCCCCTGGCTTGATCTCATCTATATCTTTTTCATCGTATTTTGGACTACAAGACATATTCTCTTAATTAAATCTGTCTGAAAGGGGTCATGCCCGGTCGACGATACACTGGTGAGAAGTTAACCCTTGACACCCTGACACAGATATTTGAAGCCTTGCTCCACGTTTGGAGACGTGTCATTCACAAACAGCACGTCGGTAATGAAAATTTACAAGGGAGTCGCACATTACGCCGGAACGATAAGCATGGCAGTGCCTATCACACACTGGGGAGAGTAAGATGTGTTGGCTGAGATTCATGCAGATATGAGAGTTGTTTGCTCACTTCCTCCCGCACTTCCTCTCCCTTATGAGAGGCAAGGCAGACAGCTACTAGCCCGAGATAACTCAAGTCCCTTCCGTGGACGCGCAGTAGAGTTTTCGATATACAGAGGGATAAAACTACTGGACACAAAAGTTTCTAAGGAATAGCTAGGCGTCGTAAAGGAATCTTGTTGGCTCAAATGTGCTAGCCAAAGCATACCGAAGGTGGTCAACAATACAGGTATAAGAAGGCTAAAGACTTCCGGCGAAATGTGAACATCGAGACTCCAAAAGGTTGCTATGTTCCAAACCCCAGCATAGCAGCCCTACTCCCTCACGAGCGTCCACATTCGGCCCGACCATAACAAAGTTCTTTTCCATTCTGCTCGTTCGAATTGCTTTAACCTCCCGGCATCCGTCGCTTACATCACAATTACGTGTCATATGGATTCCTCATCGAGCTCTGGCCAAGGGCGCTCTAGCGCTTACGGCAACTATGAAATTAAGATTCGTGGACAGGACGTTCCGACTTATTCTCAACGGTGTATCGGTTGAGATATGGAAGGATGGCTGCTACATTAATAATGCAACTGTAGGAGGCTTCATATATGTCGGGGATTAGATTGTAGCTTTTAACTGTCGCACAAGCTTTCTATCCTCGCGAGCCGTCCTTATCCATAAAGCCGCTTTATCCTAAAGACTCCGACCTTCAGTACCTTCATGAACGGCGGCACTAGTGGCACGAACGGGTATATTAATCTCGACCGATTTTATCGTAATGACCGTCGAGACGTAGCCCAGTCTCGGTGCCACACCCGGTCTCATCGAATTCCGAATACTTCAGCTACGGCGGCCTCGTTACAAGCTACGATCCCAATGTCCGCTTATCGGACGGTCATCGGAGACGTATGGGCTCTTTCCACCATATATAAAAGGGACACTGAAGCATTGGATTGGGCTCTGCTAGACATTACGCATCCTGCAATACGCAAACAAAATAACGCCTCTCTCTGGCGCGCGACGCCCCAAGTCTCGAAGCCTGAGTATTTGCATGCCATCGTCACTGCTTCGGCTACCATAACGACTAATTTTGACTCTTGTGCTACTCTCAGAGCCTTATCGGGTACTTGCCGCCAGCCCGTCGTGGTGATGAACCATAAATACTCCACTCCCAGCGATGCTGGCGCCTGGGCGATCAAGATTTGCAATGAGCAGTTGTTGGGCATGCTTGTCGGTACTTGTCGATCTGAAAAAAATCCTATCTTCTTAGTATGCATCAAATCTTAAGCGATATCTACAAGCAAACTGGCCGGGAGGCCAGGGTCCTACCTCTGTTATCGGAACCTGATCCGTTTTCACGATTCTCACAATTCCTACAATCCGAAGTATCGCAATACTAAATAATGAGTCGTTGCCACTTCATCAACATCTCGCCTTTTCAGGTGGTCTATATGTCGCTGAAAGTGAGATCGCTCTAAGAGTTAAGTGCTCGCGAGCCTCGAAAATAAAGGTCATCCAAGCCTTTGATCAGACCTTTACAGCCTGTTTCCCTTTGTTGTCTGGCTCACCTGTATTATATGCCCGAGGCGATCTGCTAGTAGATAGGTAGGGAAGTTTACGGTTGCTAGATCCGCTTGAAGAGAGACGATTTTGAACAAGTTTCGAGACTCAAGGCATTTTCAATGTTTAGAAGCAGCGGCAGTTGGCCGCCCGAGTTGCTTGCATCATGCCTGGCCAGAGCGAGGCTCCAGCTTCAGGCTAAGTATAGTTCCAGCGACACCCCTAGAATGAAACCACCTTTTTTGCAAGGGCTGTGCGTCGCCGAAGAATGTTGCGTACCAGTGCCTAGTGTAAGCGGAATTTCTCCGCTGGGTCCCGAGGATAGGGGTTCGATGACCTCATGCAGTGACAGCATCACCACGAAAATGCATTTAATAAAAATGTATGGAGTAGATGGGATAATGTATCTGAAAATGACTGGCAGCACTATACGCGGCCTCTACATCTCATGTGATTTCATAGATCTCAGGATAGAGATGGTTATTACGGATCGTTTCCCATTGTGCAACAGGCATAATCATTTTGGAAGATGCCGGACGTCCCCTGAAGTGACTTATTACGTCACGAGATACCTCAATCACTACTGTTAAGGGGTCACCAATCTGAAAGGGCTTAACAGAGCTGCTGAAATAGTTTGAAGACTTTATAACCTTCTAGAAGCCTAGAACTGGTATCCAAAGGGGCTCTGAAGCCTCACCACGACACGAACGCTGTACAGCCACCGGTGTTTTGTGATGGAGCTCGATTCAGGGATAATGGCGTGCCCAACTATCGAAATATTGCGCTATCGACAAAAGTCAAGCCGTTCAAGCTCGCATTGGTCCTATGAGATTACGAGTGCCACAAGTCTGGACCCGACTCTACTGATGATGACGGTTTATCGACTATAGGTACCTACTTTAAGTTAATATCTCTACTGACGGACACAAATCGCTGATACGGATCTTATGCTGAAAAGGGCGAGCTTGGAAGAATAGCTCTTCAATCAATTGCTTGGACAGTGCTCATCTCGAATGATTGCCCCTTGCCTAGACTCACCGGGGCACCTCGTGAGGTGAGATCGGCGCCTGAGGGAATGCGGGACTTCATAAGGCCAGATTAGACGCGATACGCTAAGAATGGAAAATTCATCTGGACTCTGATATAAACATCGGAGCTATAGCTTGCTTTGTCTTTCGCCATTTGCTGGGCAGGACTCCTCAGAGCGCGAGGTGGCTACAGCGGAGGTTGGGAGACAACGTCCTTCTGGTTACAGACAACTAGTCAGGGGTTGGGAAACTCACCTCCTGATATGCAGCTTGCACCGGCCGAATTATCATCTGAAGTACTTGCTTGGAGATCTCTGTCTCGTGGTCGCCAAGATTTTGATGGCCAGGCGGAGAAGCGAATTCCAGGTCGCATCTACTCCATCTGGGACTCGACTTAATGAGTTGATAGTATTCGGGTGTTGATGAGAGTGTATATAAGTCTGCTGCGCGACAATCACGTATTAGTCCTTGACAATCTACCTCTTCACAAACTGTGTATTTAATACCTAGGCAGAATCTGAGGCAGCGGAACACATTATCTCCCGCTTAGACATGGAGGTCTTCGTATTGACAGATTACATGAAGAACGAGTCTTTATATTTAAAACTACCGAGCCCGCAGATCATAGTTTATACGACAACTTCTATAGAACAGCCTCTGACTCGAGGAAACACATAATAGGCATGTAATTTGTTGTGTTAAGATCTTCTTGTCCGCATTCTCTCTTTTCTCTCTCGCCATTCTTAACCGTCCAATGGTCCAAGATGTAGATTAAGTGAAGAGATTGTGCGTGAATTCAGCTATTTCAGTCTATGCAGTCCCACGAGTTATGGACGATCCCGCATAGAGGACTTGCAGTCATTTTTCCTTCGACACAACAGGAGCCTTTCATAAATGGGCGGTTTGGGTAACTTATCGCGATTCTTATTGCTAATTAATCAGATGGATTCAATGAATCTTAATTTATATTCTGAATGGAACTTGTAAATGGAACTGTTTCTTTGACTTCCAGGAACTACTGAGGCCGGAATGACCTAGTTGCAGTGTTCTCAGTCTTGATTGGTGAACTTACACCAAGCTGCACGGAATAGGTAACCTTGTTTTACCCCGCCATAAATTTCAAGCTGTCGCAAACGAACAGGGAACTTAACAAGTTACACCACAATACATCATCATACGATCACTTCACGATTCCACCTACGCACCCACGTACCGCGCCGAAAAACTATATACTACGAGAAAACAACGATTACAATCGAGAGACCATGGCCGACGCCGACCTGGAACAGGTACGCCCCTCATTACCCCTCCATCGACATACGTTCCAAACAGAAACCCAATCTAATCACTTGCGCCAATCAGATCCGCAAAGCCAGGCTCGAACAGCTAAAGGCGCAACAAGGAGGCGGATCGCAGGGTGGAGGACCAGGAGGACAGAGTCAAGCCGAGGCGCAACAACAGTGAGTTTCTTCCGATCTACACGTCTATACCCGACGCTATACCCTTGACGTGGCCTTCATTCGCGGTGCTATCATGTTGCTAACGAACTCTTACTGTGAACAGACAAGAAGGTACAGTCCCATTCTCCCAACTTAATCTTACGATGATCGAACACACCTTTCACTCACTCTTCCCTCTTCCACTTTCTTCGACCCTAACTATCCAACCATCTAAATACCCAGCTCTCAACTAACACACACCTGTCCCCGCATAAAGCCGAAGCGCGCCAATCGATCCTCAACCAGATCCTGCACCCGGAGGCCGCGGACCGGCTGGGCCGCATCCGGCTCGTCAAGGAGTCGCGGGCGGCGGACATCGAGAACCGGCTGATCACGCTCGCGCGGACGGGCCAGCTGCGGCAGAAGGTCACCGAGGACCAGCTCAAGGAGCTCCTGGCGGCCGTTGCGGAGAATAAAGAAGAGGAGAAGATTGTGGTCAATCGACGGAAGGGGTGGGATGATGAGGATGATGATTTGTTGGATTTGTGAGGGGGTGTCATGATGATAATGGATGGGGATGGGGATGGGATGAGTTGGGTTTGAACGGAATGAAACATAGGAGAAGATGTATACCCGGGAAAGAAAGAAAGAATAGGAGATAGCAAAGTGCGAGAGTCGAGAAGCTATGTATCATGCATGGTCTGGATGGAGACAAAAACATGGTAGGCAGCTCTGAGACGAACGAGATGGCATGGCATGGCATGGCGTTTCTTTGAGGGCGGCTTTTCAGGCCTTTTCAGTCAGGGGTATATGTCATATCTCCATGTCTATCTGATTTTATGATTATAAGGGCAGGACAGTACAATATAGTACACAGATTCCACAGACATCCGGCCATGATCTCTTCACGTTCAACACCTCACCATCATCATCCAGATAT
Organism: Xylaria sp. FL0043; assembly: GCA_022578865.1. NCBI lineage: Eukaryota > Fungi > Ascomycota > Sordariomycetes > Xylariales > Xylariaceae > Xylaria > Xylaria sp. FL0043. Next base: position 28,332 of record MU397273.1, read on the forward strand.
CATCCCATCAGCTCGTCTGCGCAACAACAGGCGGCGCACCAGCCGCAGACGAAGCAGCCAGCGCAGCCTCCCTAGCCCTCTTCCTCTCCTCGCGCTCCCTCTTCCTAATATCCCTCAAATCAGGGGGCGCCTCAATACCCAGCCTAGCCCTAAGCTCCCGTACATCGGTCTCAAGCTCCTCCTCCCAATACACATTAATCACCTCCTCGCTGCGCAACCCATTCCTCAGAGCCCAAGGACCATAAATCTCCCAGAAACGCCGTCGTTCAGCGGGTTTCAGCGTCGTCACAGCAAGCACCGACAACCCCGTCATAGGCAGCAGCGTATTCGCAAACTCAAAGGCCTTGAGCGCGACCTCGCCCTCGCGCACCACGGGCAGGCCCGTGAGGGCATGGTAGAAGTCGTGCGACTCGCGGTACCGCTGGATGACGTAGGCGCATTCCTCGTCGTCGACGTAGCGCACGCCCGCGCGCGTGTCGGGCGTCACGCCCTCGCGGTCGAGCCAGGCGACGTAGGTCGCGCCCACGGTGGACGCCGGCAGGGAGCGCAGATGCGGCAGGTTGAGGCTCGTGGAGGTTATGCGCGGGCGCTCGCGCAGGATGCGGCGGCCTGTGGGGGAGGCGAGCATGGCGCGGCGGAGGCGGTTGGCGAAGTACGGGGTTGCGGTTGCTTCGCCTAGGGCTGCGATCAGGTCGTCGCGGCGCGGGTCGAAGAAGGAGAGCACGCCGGAGCCTACGGCTAGGGCGGCGCGTTCGAGGGTTGTGAGGGGGACATGGCCTGGGTAGTTTGGTGGTGGGCGGTTGAGGACGGAGAACGGGCGGCGGATTTGAAGGTCGGAGGGCGATGGGTTTGAGGTCGAGGTCGAGGTTGAGGGTAAATATGATGTTGTTGAGAGAAGAGTTGCTGGTAAGGAGGATCGTGGTGGGATGATGTTATCGTGGATGCGGCGCACGGATCGTAGACATGGCCGGACAGACTTCATCTTGTCTGTCTGTATAACAGGAGCCAGCGCTCCCTTTCGTGAATTTCAGACGCCCAATTATTGAAGCCGGAAATCGAGTGCGTCTAAATATAACCAAAGCTCTTATCAAGTCTGAATTCGTCTTATTCTTCGTTGAATTGGATCATGATATCAGAATATCGAACGATCAGACTAACGATATCAATAGATACCTAGGTACTAAGTACCCAAGGTACCCACCCACGGCCCCGTGATCTCGGACCTTTACAGTGGGGACCGGCGCTATCCCCCCGCCGATAGGCCAGTGCGACATGTATCTAGGTACCTGGCTTACAGTGGGTTAGGTACCCTGTAGCAGACCTGACACACACTGTCCAATAGCGACTGGACTGTAGCATTGACCACTTAGCTGAGCGGAAATCTAGCAGCTTCCAGCCCGAGCTCTATCATTTGTCCGTTTCGCCCCGGCTAGCCGGGGGCCTTGCCATTTTTCTCCTCTTAAAGCCGAGAGAGAACTACCCTGACTTTTACAACCATCTACAGAACAGCGAAACACCGTCTTTCCACCCACGATCAACTCGACACTTCGTCTCCTTCTATACAACACAGCACACCACACCGCACATACATATCCAAAATGCCTCGTCAAAGACCCGCTGCTCGACCTGCTCCGGCTCGTCCCTCGCTTCCCGCTAAATCTGCATCCGCGCCATCACACCAGCAGACTCGTCCCGCAACCACATACGCCCCAGCCCAAGCTCCCCCAGCCCCTACGGCCGCCGCCGCGGCGCCCGCAGCCTCCCAAGGTCCAGGACTCTTCGGCCAGATGGCCAGCACCGCAGCGTAAGCTCATCTTCCCTCCCCCCAAATGAAAAAAAAAAAAAACCGGTAACCGCCACTCGAATTAACACCCCCCAAGCGGTGTAGCAGTAGGCTCCTCCATCGGACACGCCATCGGCGGGCTCTTCGGCGGCGGTGGCTCCAGCGCGCCCGCCGAAGCCTCGCCGCAACAGGTGCAAACGTCAAGCCAGAACCAGGATCACTACAGCAGCCAGAACATCAACAACAACTGCGCCGGCGCCGCCGAGAGCTTCACGAAGTGCATGGACGACAACAATGGCAACATGCAGATCTGCAACTGGTACCTCGAGCAGCTTAAGGCTTGTCAGCAGGCTGCTAAGCAGTACTAAGTCTGCCTGCTTGTCTATCAACATGTCAGTCTGGCTTGACTGGGTTTATTTTGACCCTGTGTTGGGGTTAGAATGATGTTCTGGATGGATGGGTGTAAGGAGAGTGTCAAGAAGGGCATATCAGGCGGAGTTGGCACAGCTCGAGGAGGGATAAGGACCAATCATCAGGGAACCCATTGACTGTTCTCTCGTCTCTCTCTCGATCTCCTTGCTCTCTGATACAGGCTCTGGTCTAGGAGGAAAGAGAAGGACCTTATTTGCACATCTAGACTCTATGCGATGGTTTTATCCCGCCTTGATGCATGTATATATTTCACGTCATCGCCATCCTCCTCTCATCCCAGGCCATCTTTCATTGCGGAAAATATTACCGGCATCGGCGAAGAGCATCTTTGCATTTTAGCAGCTCGAATGAACAAATGTCAAATTTGCTTGGTGTTTGATGACTACCTACTCACATCTTGTATAAGAAAACACCACTCTCAACGGAGTAAAAACAAAAAGGATATAACAATCTGCATGATTTTGAATCCCGACCGTCGAGTGACGGAAATATGGAGTGAGCCTGTGTGTGCATTTTCAATTCGTAGTAGATAGCCCGAGAAATCAGGGAAACTGGCCGAGCAAAGCAAAGTGAGATTATTTCTATTGTATTTCAGGCGTGTACAATATGATGAATGTACAATCGGTATGTATATACAAGGCACCAGGAAGTGTAAGCCCCTGGCAAATAGATCCCTCGTAATCTAATCCAAATCGATATCGGGGTCAAAATCATCCAGGCTAGGCACGGGTTGTCCACCCGCGATGGCATCGGTATCTCCCATGTATTGGCTCACACCAAGCATATCCAACCGGATTTCCCATCTTCTGGAGTTCTGGCGAGCCTTGACCGCCTCCATCGCCATACTATTGAGCTTGTGATCCAGCCCGAGCTCCTCGGCTCGTCGAACAAGATACCCATTGAAGTAATTCACGGGTGTGTCGATGCCTAGGCGAATTTGCTTCACCCAAGGGCTGTAATTTTTCCTCTGCGCCACGAGATACGTCCGCATCTTCCGCCGAAAAGAGTGACTAGTGAAATACTCAGCCGCATGCGGCATTACTTGGAGTTCCGGGAGCCGGGAAGCGATGGCAACGGATTCGTCGAGCAACTCTTCCCACATGGCCCAAGCATGGGCGTTTGGGTGGATCTGGTCGTACCTGCAACCAAGGACGACGCATATCGAGTCGGCCACGGATGAAAATATCACCCATGGGAGTTTCCGCAATAGAAATCTGACCTGTGTCAATCCCACGGCGTCCAAATTCTCGGCTGATGTTAACAGGTCTATCAAGTGTCGGGTTCGCTGTAATGCCTCTCGGCCGGCAGGAGACTTGGCGAGCGCGGGGTCATCGAATTTTGGCGTGCCGCAAAGATACAGATGCCGCCGTTCGCGCAGCTTCACAGAATATATGTTTTCAGGCATCTTCCTAAGTTTGTGAGTGAAGTGACCGAGGATGAAATTCGGTCGGTCGAGAGGATCTGGGAAAAGGACCTCGTTGATCCTCTCGACTAATCCGAGCCCGGGGTGTAGTAGACATATAGTGGTGTGGCGGTCTATACGATCGCGTAAGTCATGAAGAGACGGCAAGATTGCGCCTGTTGTCGTACTGATGATTACGTTGTCCAGGAAGTCTTTCTTGGAAGTTTGAGAATAGCGATAACGAGGATCAGTGACGGGCTCCGGACACGGTATCCCGACCGAAGACACGAAATGGCCCTGGCCGGTGAGTAGACTTAATTCTCGGGCCTCTTCACCCCATCGGCTCATGACTATGGGCTGATGAACCAAAAAGTTTACGGGTATATCGTGTTTAGATGCAAGAGCATGGGCGACGAATCTGGTTTGTATGTGGAAACCTACCATGTGGACTCGGTTGGATAACGGTATGCCAGACATCATGGTCCCAGGGTCGACGATTTCAGCAGTGTTTTTTGAATCAACTCTGATATCTCTTTCAATCGAACGCTCGGTAACTTCCGCGACGGATCGCAAAGGACCTGTCTCCGCAACGTCATGATTCTCGGCATTTTCATTGCTGTTCTGCGTTCCAACTTCTTCGACCACGGTTGTCTTCAGCTCAACTTCTTCGGCCTGGGTTTCACCCGTCTTGTTTATCTCAACTGAGGCCATCTTCTCTGCCCATGATGTTTCGGATATTGGAGGGCTTGACGCGGTTTGCGGGGTAGACCTGAGTTGAAATGGTAATGGAGGATGTCGAATAGGAGGGGCAGGGGAGAGATAGGGTCTCTCATGCGAGGATGATGGTGATTCCGTAGCTGCGGCCGTAGAGACAAAGCACAACGGCGGCGTATTGGCCCCCCGGCCCACATAGAGGTTATCGCATGGCCATGTCGAGGATCTGGGAGGTATTCGCGGTAACGCCCGCGAAAGCGGTCGACGGACGATATGGGAAGACAGGATGGAAAGCTCGTCGAAGCGACTAAGATGATCTCATTTCAATGATCTGAGCCAGACCCTGTTCCAGGACGGCAGGCTTTTCCTGGGGATAGTCGAACTCTTGGGTACAAAGGGAGATCTATATCATGAAAGAGAAATGCCAGATCTAAGAGACAGGAAAAGACCGTTCTAGGGGGGAAATCGTAAATATCGGAAACACGTGAATAGTAAAAATACAGTATAGATTGAGAACGCTCTACCCCTCTACTGTGGTCGCTGGCCGAGGGTGAAAGGGACCTGGTCGGTGTCGCTGTCTATCTTTTGCAACGTCCATGACGGCGATTACTTTTAGCTCAGTTAATTTTTTGCTGTCGCGAAGTGGTCCCCATTCTTTTGCAGTCCATTTCTTAGTCCGGGTCACCTGCAGGGATTGTACTTTCACTGTGGATTCCCCGTACAGATATGTCCAATCAGACGCTCGCAATTGTTAACTGTGGGTGAGGGAGGATCTCCGCTTTACCTTGTCCTTCTGTCTCCACTATTGCGCTCCCCTGTAGCACCTGCAGTTTCTGCCGCTAAATACCGCCATAATTCTCGCGAGACACCCTTCTAAGTTCATATCTTTCATCCCATTCACCCCTAAGCTCCGGGGAAATATCAAAAGAATATCACCATTCACATATTTATTGACAATCGTGATACAAAGCGAGATATCAACTGGCCTCGGATGAGAAGCCGCATATGCGCACGGCCCTTCCAAAATGGATCCTGCAGACATTCTACCGTCACTTGAGCGTCTCGATGATGCCATTGATAATCTCGAAGAAGCATTGCAACCGATTGTCGATAATGTGACCGATGTCGCTTCTAAACTTCCTCTCCTCGACAAGGCCAAATTCTATGTACTAACGGTATACTCTATTGAGTCTATGCTGTTTTGTAAGCTTCTTCCCGTGATTTAATTGTTACCTTTCAAACTAATGATATCTGGCAGCCGCTCTTCGTCTAAATGGCGTTGACGCAAAAGAACATCCTATCTTTAAAGAGCTGGCAAGAGTACGCCAGTACTTTGACAAGATAAAGAATATCGAATTTCCTCCTCAGAAGCCAGAACAGAGTCTCAATAAGGAAGCGGCTATTCGATTGTTGGTGTTTTCCCTGTCTTTCTCTGTTTCTCTATCCCAGGCGTGTTGGGAAATCCGCGTTCTATATGTTACTCTTCAATGCGTTGCTTCCTACCATTTTCACATTCCTTGGAATTGAATAGTGCACTAACAAGTTGTAGTATTCGGGCGGATCTTGCGGATAACAAGGAAATCAATACAAAACTTACTGAAATGATTGCCAAAGAACGTGCAAAGGCAGCTCTCAAGACTAGGCAAGCTGAGAAACGCAAACTTTCGGAGATAACCTCGGAAGAAAAGCCTAGTGAAGAAGCTGTGTCTAAAGGCGTTGAATCGGAGGAGTCCGATGAAGAAGTTGAACCAGAAGTGGAGCCGCAGCCGAAACCCAAGAAACCTAGGAAGGAGAAGAAGGATAAGTCAGAGCGAAAAGAAAAGAAAGAGAAAAAGGAGAAAGGAAGCAAGAGCAAAAAAGAGAAGAAGAGCAAAAAGTCTTCTAAGGAATGAGGCCAGCCTGTTCGAATTTAATTTCACCAACGACTTATCCGGACTGTCGATCTCGTCTCCCGAGACCGGCCACTTTGCATTGCATCGGCATCCGGGCCTCTGAGCTATCCGGAATCTCAAGGTCACCTTCGAGCCCAAACATACCCGATGCGTAAGCATACGGCATCATACGCATACGAACACGTATTTGCGACTTTATGGTATCATGACAAGCATATTTAGCCACATGCGAATGGCAGGAAGACGCGTAGCAGAACGATGCTTGTCGTGGTTTGGCATTGAGCGAGGCTGTGTTACGCTGGACTCTGCGGCGTCCCGCATGTTCAATACTAGGACAAAATACAGGATCTATAAAGGTCAAGAAAGACGGCAATATCGAGAACCGGAGAATTAACATGATACCCACACCTTCGCATTATAGGCTCTCGTTAGACACAGCCCTTGCTCAAAAGCAGGCTAATCATACCTTAGCATTAGATAATGTAATGCTAGACTGCTAATACCCACGCCGAATCCGAAGCTGAGCCGCAACGTGAGATGCTAACAAACTGCTAACATACTATCACAGCTCTCCCTCATCGATTCCATGACTGGGGCTCAACATTGATTTTTCCAACCGACAATAACATTGAAATTATCCGAATCGAATTCTTGACCCCTGCAATACCTACTCCCATGGTAGTAATCCTGGCCACACTCCCCAACAATATCCGCAACGTACGAGGCAAGAGAGCTACACGACGGCGCGATGGGCTTGGAATTATCATTGCATAGCCACACCGCTGCGTTCCGCGTACACGCAAGTACAGCGCAGACCTTCGGCCCGGCACCGACGGAGCAGGCACCGCTCATCTTGCTGAGCTTGTCTTCCGAGTCCTCCACGTTCACCGTCAGTGGGCCGAGGGAGTTTTCGCCTCCGACGCCGCAGATGAGGCCGGTCTGGGACGGTGGTTGTTAGTCAATCTGTGGCGCCGGGAGGGAGAAGAAGGAAAGGGAAAAAGAGTGCTGAGTTGTGTTTGGTTGTTGGGTTTGGGGAATAAGTGTAAAATTGAAGGGGACTTGCCTTGGTACCGCGCTTTTCTAGTCGTGTGTTCTCGACGACCCCGAGATCGCGTTGGTCCTCCCATGTGAAGTCCTTCTTGATGGCCTGGATCTGTTGCGTTACTTCCTGTATGCCGCGCGTTAGCCTTGAACGAACTATGGACTATGGAGCTAACGAGGGTTTCAACATTATCCAGTCCGCTCTGGGTTTTGGTGGGGTGGGGTTGGGTACAAAGTCGCTTACATCGATGGTCCCGTTAAAAGAGAGTTCGGATCCCCCTTTTTCAAATACGCCTGTCCAGATCATGGGCTCGATCTTGTATCCATTTGGAAGCTCGGAGCGGATGTCGAGAGAGTGAGCGGCAGGCTTGGCGAGTGTCAGTGGTTCGCTCAATTATCTGGGACGGAGGCAAACACTCACCGTTGCCGTCGCTTTGGCGGAACTTGCCGCGACGATGGCGGCCGCGGCGATGATGCTGCTGTGATATCGCATGTTGACAGGCTGATTCGATCTCTACCTAGCTGGATATTGATCGCTTCTTTTCAAGGTTTACGCATCGATGCTCCTCTTCTGAAGTGATAACAGCAGGCCGACGGCAAATATATGTAGTCTCGAACATCGGGGCATAATGTACGCTATTGCTCCCTTGCATAACGCACCACGCGGCTCAAGTTGTTTGCGCAGTCCTCATGTGGGGGTGGCGCTGAATGTGAAGCAAGGGATTGGATCAGGTAGCAAACGCTCCATTGTGTTGCAATCTTCCAAGCAAACGTTTGGTGAATGCATTTTTACACTTTGTGGCAGGGCATTCCAAGCATCCCTTTTCCTTGCGAGACTGTTGCTCACGGGATGGAGATGACTGGTCGAGGGAGAATAGCTGCGTCTGAGGTAGTACGAGGCACTCGCAGTGTGTGCTAGAAGTATGTAAGGGGTCACGACGACTAGACGATAAGCTGTTTGCCTGCGTAGCTTGTCCTATCATTTTGCTTCTACTTTCATGAGATGCTATAGTTGACACTTATTCCCTTGACTAGGACTGTTAGGTGTGACGTGTGTGCCGTGTCATGTGGCCGTTCATTTCGGATTTCTTCAAACTTGGGCCCGTAACTTGGTTTCTATTGGTGTTGAACTTCAAGCAAACAATTCAGCCTTACTTGAAAGTGGCCTAGATTTGTATGTATTGCAAAACAATCCCAATCTACCTAGCGGACTGTCAATAACACATCAGCATCTCACAATGAATTTCTGAGAGACGCAATCCGCGCAGTTGATGCCGAGAAAGCAGAGCTGCTCAGAGACCCCGAGTTGACTGCAGCCACCAGACCACTCACGATCCCCTCTCCCTGACTAACGTTCCGACCCGCAGCAAGAATGATATCCACACCAGCCGTCAACGCCAAAACGCTGCGTTGCGGATCCGTGCCGAATCCGCTCAATCCACCAGCTTCTATCGCGTCCGTAATAATAACGCCCTGGTAACCCAGACGCCCTCGTAGCTCGCCCTGAATCCACTTGCTGCTAATACCGCTGGGATACTTAGCGTCCAAGGCCGGATACAGCGCCCACGAAGGCATGACCATCTTGATGCCAGCCTGGATAGCAGCGGTATAAGGCGCCTCATCAATCGACCGGAGATCCGCCAAGCTGCGAGTAATAGTTACCGGTCCTTCATCCGTATTCTCGGATGCCGAGGCAGCGCCCAGGCCAGGGAAGTGCTTGGCCGTAGCAATAATACCCTGGCCTTGCTGAGCCTTGATGAACGCCGAGGCACACTCCGCCACGATGGTCGGGTCATTGCTGTACGAGCGCTCATACTGGTCCTCGAAATCGCCCGCTTCGTGATACACGTCGAGGACGGGCGCCAGATTGCCATTATGATTGTACGCCTTCAGCGCAGCCGCGGCCTGGATCCCCGCCGAGTTGCCCGCCGCAGCGGGATTCGACTGCTGCCCGATCATCTTCTCCGACAGCGTCGGACCGCCGGGGAGTCGCTTCACCTCGCCTCCCTCCTGGTCTGTGAGGATCAGTAAGGGTCCCTTGATTGCGCAGCCGCCGGACGTGTACGCGCTCTGTAGACTAGCGATGTATGACGGCAGGTTGCCGTCGACGTTATCCGAGAAGATGATGACACCGCCTATCTGGCATTGTTTCGCGAGAGTCGTCAGTTGCACCGGGTGAGATGTGCCTGAATAGGAGAAAATGACGTGTGCTGCGGCGTCGGCGGCCGTGATGGCTTGTGTAGAGCCGATGAGGCTCGCCGTGGTGAGGATTAAGCTGAGGGGCGTCATGTTGCTTGGATTAGCGATACTAAACTGAAGAGTGTCGCCCGAGACCGCAAGGCCTGGGACTCTCGACGGAAAGGCATTATTTATTTGAGCTTCAGGAGTCCGAAGAGCCAGTCTCCAGCCTCCGGAAAGAGCCGCTTTCTATCGACCACTAGTGTACATGGTCTGACCCATGGTGCGTACTACTCTTTGCATACTTTAGCTGGGCTTGACTTGTCTAGGATGGAAGGTCATGTACTACCCGGGTCGATAGGCTCTGCAGAGCTGCACTAAGAAGAGTGAACGAGGCTTCATTATGTCCAGTCTGGAAGGTGGTTTACAATGATCGTCATGGAAATGTCACGTGAGCGGAATATATTCCGTCCATCTTGGCCCCTTCACTGTATGGTTATCCCTAATTCGGTCTGAATCGTAAGGAGGTAGGGCCACGTCAGATAAACGAAATCGGTACAACGTAGATTGGAAAACGCGAGTGTTTGGCTGAGAACTTATACGACCTCGAATGGTGTGATGATAGAGGTGCTTCTGTAATAGAAGCCTAGATTTAGGCACATCACCGAAGAACAAGGGTAGGTGATCACACAAAGTGACGATGGATGCCAAATTCGTCTTGTGATGTCGGGGAAAATGGATCAAGTCTATCAACATGAACCTTTGACCTCGCCATCATCGATCCGCGTTTTTGACTTGCTACCCTCGCTCAACCGAGAAGCTCCGATCAGCTGTAACATCCGACAAGTTCAGCTAGGCAGTGTAGACACCCGTTATGAGGCCTTGTCCTACGTTTGGGGAGCGAGGAAAGGTACTCAGCCGATCACTTGCAATGGCCAAGAGCTACTCGTCACGCCTAATTGTATCGCGGCACTCGTGCAGTTGCGATGACCATTGCAGAGACGTACACTATGGATCGATGCCATCTGCATTGACCAGGGCACAGATGTCGCTGCAACGCAAGAACGGAATCGGCAGGTTGCGATGATGGGCGAGCTGTATCGTTCAGCCCGGGGCGTCATAGTCTGGTTGGGACCCGGAAACAAAGAACTCACGCCACGAATATTTCGATATCTGAAGGTCTTGAGCTTCTTCCGGTATGTGGACGTCATGAACGTACCACGATTTATCCGTCGAACAGTGAAACTTGCCAAGCCCTACATGGTCAAAATGTCATGGCCAAATGGACCAGGCGTAGTGAGGGCCAAAGGTCCCGCTTTCGCAAATCTGATTGAACTTTTGGGCAGTGAATGGTTCTCGAGAACCTGGACTATGCAAGAAATCATCACGTCTGGTCGATGTACCGTCATGTGCGGTAATCTACGATAGGATGGGACCAGTTCTTCGTCGGCATGAGGGATGCGGGGGCGAGCCATCATTCCAATGCAAACGCATTGCTTCTATACTTACGGGGTAATATAGTCGACGAGATACTAAACCCTAATGATACAGGTGATGATTGGAGAAGTATGCATGATATACAGCTGTTGAAAGCTATGTGTAAGCTGCAGTGCTCGATCCCCCATGACAAGATTTATGGGTTGTACGCGATATTCCGCGCCCGTGGCCTACGCCTGCCAGATCCGGACTACGACAGACCCCTTCTTGAGCTCTTCGAAGAGACTGCGAGAGCTTATGTGCAGCACAAGAGGAAGCTAGACATCCTTCGGATAACGCTGCCCCCGAGCGAAGCATCCGGGTTACCGTCGTGGATTCCCGACTGGCTGTCTGGGCAGCCGGCCGGTCAACTTACTTGCAGCGACATCACGGGCACCGTTATCGTGTGCTTCAGTGATTTCCCATCGACCATATCTTCGTGTCGAGGGGCGCTCATCCCCGATATTAATGCTAGCCCGCCGACACTTGGAAAGCTACTAGTGAAGGGGAAGCGTGTAGGATGTATTAAGACCATCAGCGCGGGCGCGTATGTAGGAGCATATCCTGTGAAAGAGCTCTCTTATTTCTTCGATTTCGTGTCAACGTGCAGGGAATGGTGTAGAATGATTGCGTCGACTGCAAATTACCCGACCGGAGAGGATCCGGTGCTAGCTGGACTGCGCACAATCACAAGCCATAGGGAGTATTTCCCGAACGGGCGGCCATTGGATCCCGAGCATCTCCTACTATGGTTCAAGACTCTGCTCGGTGACGAGGCGATGCCTGACAGCGGACTCTTGGACGAAAGCACATCGGTGGGGAGTCACCTTCAATCTGATCATCGCAACAGTGCTGTTAGAAAGCTCGATAATGCGAAAATTGTGCAGACTGTTCAAAGCTACGTCAACTACAAAGCGAACTACGCCTTCTTTACGCTCGATACTGGATACTTTGGCTCTGCGTTCAACACCTGCCGCGAAGGCGACGACATCTACCTGTTAGCAGGCCTTGATCTGCCGTGTGTTTTAAGGCGAAGAAGTAACGAGTTTAGATTCGTAGCTCCTGCTTACGTCCACGGCGTCATGAAGGGGCAGCTTTGGCCGGAAGATGAAAATGAATTGGAAGATCTAATTTTGGTATAATGAAAAGATCCGTTACACGCCAAATTATCCTGCATTGAAGAGACTTCCAGCATCGCCAGAAATGTTACATAGATGCCAATATTCATAACTATGCGAAAAACGAGATTCGAAGAATAAGGACCAGAACGAACGGCGAAACCCGATGATTAAGGTGGGACTATAAGGTATACTGGACAAAGTATGCTATGGCAATTCCCAGTGCACCGATAAACGCAAGGCCTGGTTAGCATGTTAGCACAACGTGCTTCAGAATGAACGGTAGAGCAGACTTACAAGGATATAAGCCGGCTGAGATATGCATTACCCACGCATATGGAGGTTGTTCTAATCCAGTAACGCCACAACTCTGTTCGTGCTCAAGATTGGTCGTCGAGTCTTGCGGAGTGGAAGCATCCTTCATATGACCATCGATCTTTTCGGAAGAGTGTGACTGAATTGGTATAGGTGCTTGTGTGATGGGACTCTCGTCTTCAACGTCGTCTTTGAGCAATTCCAGGAGTACCGACTCATTGTGAGGTTTCCAGTCCAGCACTATATCGCGAAGTGAAAGCTCTCTCTTCCCTATGCGTCGCAGACCTGACGATACTTCATAGCCCTCACCGAAGTAATGATCTCCACAGCTAAAATAATCCGAATTATCGGGTGCACTCGAGACCCCCACGCACTTACGCCCATTCTCTGATAACCTGAAACGTACCCGAGGGTTGGCTCCGTACCTAAGCCATAACTCTATGGCAATTGCCCTAATATCACAATCCTCCAAATCAGCCCCAAAACGCTCCCGGTGATCTTTGGATCCCAATGTCATACATAACACGGCATAATGCCACGCAGGGTGCCTTTCCAAATCTCTTCTTGACGTTCTACCATCCCCAGCTGGCAAGACAAGACGCCCATCCATAACCTGGGCAAATAAGATCTTTATGAGACGAGGTGACAATTTGGGTCTTGTGATGGCTTCGAAAATTAACCTAGACCTAATGCTTTCGTTTGTGAGGACATCAGTCTTTCGGAAGAGCCAGCCAATAAACTCGTGTAAGCCTTCAAAAGCACTGATGACGACGATGCTCATGGAGAAGTGACCATATAGCGACAGAATCTGTTCAATAGAACGGTGAATTCGAAAAACCTCTTCCCACTCATCTTCTAGCTTTACTGTTAGCATCCCTATGAAATTATTGAGGTGTTGTATCAACCAGCATTGGACATCCAGATCCCAGATTTTGTTGGAGGACATCGAAACCGATTCGCTATGAAGAAAAGAAAACAGCGATAAAGAATGAGAATACTTCGCCGATATCCATTTTACGTCGATTAATAGCGACCAGGACGCCGCCACCGTATTTGAATGGTCTGAAATTGGAACCGAGGCATGACTGAAATAGGTAAGGAGGAATTCCGGGACAGACCTGTGCATGAACTTAACTTTCCATGGGTTTTTATAATCCTTGACGATATCGATAAGTCCTTTACATCGCGCCCGTACTATATTGTTGACCGTCTGCATGACTTCGTTATCAGTCATGCCCTCTTGTAACCACCCTTCTGATTCGAAATCAAAGTCACTCATGACGAATTCATTGTTCATCAATACGCCTCTATCAGCAGCGCGTAGGATAAAAAATGCACTCAGACTCGAGAGGTGGTAATCATCGCGGTAGCGATAAACTTGATCTCTAGTTTCTAACACCGTTCCGGTTGCTCTGAGCACCGCGGAAAGGAGCACTTCGACCCCACGCCGAGAACTCTTGCTGATGCTTCTCATAATTTGCTCCAGCAAAGTTTCTAGGTCTGTCGGCTTTTCGGAAATCGTTTTCTGAAGACATTTGATTGGAATGCCGTCGTTGAGGCCTGTCTCTAGTTCTTTCAACACAAGCGCTACCCACAAGAAGACACCTTCAGCGGACTCTATGATATTGTAGATGAGAGCTCTGCATTCTTGGGGGGATTTTTGCTGATGCATTTGAAACTTGGGGTGACTCTCAAGCGATCGTTCAATGAAAAGTTTAATGTCCCCCATTGTCAAACTGTGGAGCGTCAAACGTTTTCTCTCTTCGAGCATATCCATGAAGGGCTCTTCAATGCGACTGGACACGCATATCTTGACGTGTCCATCCGAGTGCGTCGTCCACACCATAAGTTTGCTGACCAGTTCTCTGTATGATTGATTAATCTTCCCAATATCGAATTCATCTAAGCCATCGATAAAAAGACATATTCGAATTCCGTGAAGATTTTGACCGAGATTTGAGGACGTAGAGACTTCAACGAGTCGCGAGAATGCTATGATCATTTCATCGAAATTGAATTCCGCATAGTGATGCTTGTGAAGTCCGTGGACAAGTCTATCCCGAGTTTCTCTCGGGAAGATGTGCCTAGAAAGGTTTGGAACCTTGTCGAGGACCTCGTAGAGGAGTCCTCGGATAAGCCCCTTCATGTTTTTCTGCTGCTCTGCCCCGATGCGCCAGAAAAAGAATTTGGCAATTAATAGCTCGTTATCACCGGCCCATTTATAAAGTAGCTCCTTGGTGTAGGGATTACGGCAGATGTACTTCATCAAGGTTGATTTGCCAGATCCTGGTTTGCCGCAGACGTGAAAGATTCCATCTCCTGATTCGAGCCAGGTAGGAAAGGTCATCGCCAAGTGAGGTTCTTTCTTGAGTACAGCCTCTGGATCAGTGAATATCCACTCAAACGTTCCCTCTTCTTGTGTCGGCACGTCTTCAAAGCGGCTTCCGAGGATGGGGGTATAAAGTAGCTGGAGAATAACTCGATCTGCAACCAGTTGTTTAATCTCGTCTAGACAAGCTGCCGCACCACTTTCTGTGCCCCCCAATGCAAGACGGAGCTGGATCTCAACATCGTTTAGAGTATTCTGGATTTCGCAGTTTCTTTGGTCAATCGTTTTGAGCTGTTCCAAGGCGGCATTGACGCCAGCACTATTTCTCTCTACTTAGCATTCACATCTAAAAGCCAGAGTCAGTCAGAAAGACGTGAGGGGTACCATACCGAGTACTCGCAGCAACCCATCGGAACAACTCATCTCGTGATGACACGATGTCATTCTGAAGTTGCTCAATTTTTCCCTTCTTAAGTAGTATCTTGAGGGTTGCATAGCTGGCTGAAACCAAAGCCCACTTCTGGCTGGATCTACAGCCATCTAAGACCTCTTGCAGCTCGACGCATTGTGATACCAAAATGTCCGAGACTTCTTGCATTTTTTGTTCAGCCGTCCTATAAGAGGTCTGAGACTGATAGCCCTGAAGATCTGCGACGACGGCTTTGAGGCCGTCTGCCTCACGGTTAATGCTTTCATTGGCGGCGTTGAGGCCATCTAACGACTTGTATACCTCCAGCACAACCTTCCCCACGCTGATAGCCTTGCCGACCAGGTCGATGATGTTGCATGCGACTGAAAGCGCACTGAGAGGGTCCATTCTCAAGAACGAAGCCGAGCTGAACCGTGAAATATACGACAGAAAAAGCGAGGCAGGCAGAGCACAGTGAGACGAGCCTGCTAACTACTATGGTAGATAGAATTTCAATGACTAGCTGAAGGCTATGGCCCGTGCATAGCTGCATATGCTTATACCCTATCCAGCCAATAGACGGAATGTACTGCATATCTGAAATGCTACGTTCTACTTTCTGATTGCTGCCTGAAAAAGTCCTGCGATAGGAGCATGTGGCTGAGCCTGACAGGCAGCTTCCCAAGCTGCACCTTATGAATAGCGGCTTACCCGGTATTTATACCTTGTTAACGGTGAGCCCTTATGTTCTAAGACGCACACCCATGCTGTTATATGCATGCATCCAAAGACAGATAATTGCTATGAGGGTTTCATCGTAGTATCGTATTCGTTTCTTCCGTTATCAGCGCCATATTCCCCTTAATATGCGGCATATGACTGAGTATTGGGATTCTAAACATTATCGCCCAATCCTAACGCGTTTTGAAACTCCTTCTTAATTCAAGCTCTTTTTATACGATGCAACAGTAACTCATTGAGATGAGTGCATACGATTACAGACTATAGATACAGATTAAGTGACCTATTCTCGGGCGAACCTCGACTATCCTTTTCCGCCATAATACTGCAATGCGCGCTAGGTGAAGTTGTCAAAGCGTGCTGCTTCGGCCTCATTCTGTGCGCAATATTTGACAGTCCACTGCCACAAATCCTCGATCTTCTTCTCATCGTAGCTATCTTTGCTTGATGGGATCTCCTTCCTGCCCTCAAAATACTTCCCAGAAATGCCAGCCACTTCAGGCGAAACAGCCAGCCAAGCTAGCGAAGCACCCGACTCGCTCGGCTTGTGAATATTGTCCGTATAGACGACCTTGAGGACTGGGACGATGTTGGGTAGAACCTTATCCCACGCGAAGCGTGTCACGCAACCGGCCTCGCGCGCCAGTCCCGTGCCTGGCATGAGACCCGGGTCGAATGCATTCATGGTGATGCCGCCATCCGGAATCTTCTGACTTAGTCGTTTGTGTAAGGCATATGTCCACAAGACATTGGCGAGCTTAGCATTGGCATAGTGTCTGCGACCGGGCCCATTCGCAATAGCCGGCGGTGGATGAGCTAATTCTTCAGCCGTCGTGTAGATGGGTTCGGGCAAGCCACTTTTGATAGCTGGATCATGAGTGCCGCTTGAAGTGATTACTATGCGGGCGTTGGGGGCGAGCTGAGGGCAGAGAAGATGAAAGAGGAGAGCGTGGCCGACATGGGTGATGGCGAAGGTAGCCTCAATACCTTCGGGTGTATACACGATCTGATCTGGGAATTGCAGAGCAGCATTGAGGCAAAGCGCCTGAATTGGGGGATAATCCTTTGCAGACCAGTCTAGGGCGAAACTTCGAACGCTCTTGGAATCTGATAAGTCAAGTGGCATGAATATTGTGTTATTCCGCTTCAGAGCCCCATTGATTGAGTCGGCGGCATGTTCGCGGTCAGATCTTGAGCAGACGACAACAAGCCAATCGGGATGTTGACGGGCAATTTCCAGCGCGGCGTGATACCCAAGATTGAGTGTACCACCGGTGATAATGGCAGAGCGAGTATAGGACATTTCGGTAAGTAACGAACACACAGATCAGGCTCTCTCGACCGTAAGGATAAGTAGGAGTTTTAATGTAAGTATTGACTGTCAAGGAATAATGATTATCGATGACGGCATGACGGAGCTGTCAGATGTAGTTCAGATGCTGAAAATTCATGCGAAATGGTAAATAGAAAGCTGTAGAGGAAGCTCAAGACTTGCCGACTGCCGGGAAAACGATGCCTTTTATCTTCGAGGGAACGCATGGTCATTTCACCGTATGCCTGATACTTCAACATCTTTTGCCAAACCTGTTCTGAGCGTCTATACTATCCACCCTAAATTCGGTCTCGTCGCAACGTCTGAGAAGGTTTTCGGCTTAAACCCGAAGCCTACCGACAGACACTGCCCCGAGGGTTACCGAGTTACCCACTAATTCCGCTAAGCCCATGCCCCTGACACTAGTACCGGGCCCCGCGGATTCATATGTCGGTTCTATTAGGCCTAGGATCTCGCGTTCAACCCCTGCATCTCTTATTATCAATAGTTTAAAGTCGATATTCAAATATAGTAACATGTTTTCTTTCTTTGCCGGGTCCATGCTGTTTACAGGGTCTGGCCGAATCGGCCTGGACATAGAAGCCTCATTCGCTAACGCCACGGATCCCAGCAAACGATCAATCAAGTAAGTAATTAGCTATTCGGACTCAACTCGCGGCAGTTGCTGTTCTCGCTGATAGCATAGGGCCGATAATATTAATCGCCCGGAACTCCGAATGGTTGACACTCAGAAGAAGAATACAGCCCAAGTTTCCACCAGTTCAGGAGATTCTCTCGGTCGGCTTAAAGAGGGGGAAGAATAAAAGGGGCTAGCTAGTAGAGACCATGGAACAAACAAGGCAGAATGTCACGATCCTGAAGGTTTTTATAGAGTGAATTGTTTTGTATAAACGGAATTGAACGACGTTCTGTGCAATTGCCAAAGGTCTCTAATTAGTCATTTATCTCTAAAATGTGTAGGATTAACCTACCTCTTGGGACGACGGTTAGGAGGTAGTGTATGGAACTGTCGCCTCGCATGATGCATCTTAGTTTCTAGACCTCTCTCTCTGTAAGTATGTTGGTTAACTGAGGGTACTATGGATATTGCTATTATAATGGCCACTGTCACTCATCACGCCCATAGTGGTTTGCTTATGCTATAATCATCGTACGCGGGGTAGAAGCATCTTGGGCATTCGCTCTGCGTAAAACCAAGGGATCTAGACTGGTCTATATCAGGTCCAGTGTATATTTTCATTGTTTTTAGACAATTGATATATCACGGCTTAGCGCATCGTCCCATGCCTCTCCATACATGATACCATGAATATAACTAGACCCTATCAGCCTATACGTGCTCTCGTGGGGTATTGATCGGATCACGAATGGCACCTTTCCGCCTCGGAAAAGTGAGATTTGATCGCCAACAGCGCTACGGCTGGGTACAAGCGCTAGATATCCCTTTTCAGTCCTCGCCAAGCGACGATAAAGCGTTCCTCCAGCGACAGTCAGGTAGACTCTAGCGCTGCCATAGTACATGAAAGACATCACTGCCGCAACACCAACGAGAGACTTGTAGATCTGGCTATCCCCAGTGATACGCCTCAGAAAACTCGCAGCCTTAGGTCCGCGGAGAATCTTACGCCATTCTCTAAATTCAGCTAAGGCTGCCTCGGGACCATCGAAGTCTCTAGCGCACATAGTCATAGCAAAGGCGGCCTCTGGGTCTTCGCCTGTAGGGTACTTGGAATACTTCGGGGATAACGCAAACCTGTCCCACTTCACTAGCGTATCGTGGTTCTCCCCTAAGCCACAGAAGAACACTTTCATGTGGCTCACGAATGTGCTGATTGAGGTGACATTAATCACGTCGAGATGATCCCCTTGTGACGTTGTCAGAGTATCTTCCAGCGCTACAACTGTGTCGAACACGTAACCTGAAAGTGTCAAGACGTCTCTATTCACCCTGAAACTCGTTGTTCCTTGAGCTGAGCTTGACGCACGGAACGGTTTATATCTCGGATTGCTCGCTCCCTTGCGGTCATCGTTGCGGATTATCGAGGCAGGTGGGGTGGGCGAGGTTGAACGCTCCCAGTCTGGAACCCACGATGGCAAGTTCAACTTAGAATCTGGGTTGAAATCCGTAGCGGGTATATCCAAGTTTCCCGTATACGACATGATGGACATTGCTGCACGTTTGTAGCATTCTTCGACCGAAGTGGTGTAATCCGGAGTCAACTCTTGCACCTGCGCTTCTTTAAGATCAATCAGACCAAGAACAGAATACACCTTGTCTCTAGGATCAGTAGCGTCTAGGCGGCGGGTACGCCAAAGCAGATGAAGTAGGTCAACACGATCTGCCCTGATGCTGCCGTTCGCGTAATGTAGCTTTTGCCGCATCGCTGTCATCAGATTCAGATTGCTCTTGTAAATCCTCTCGGGGCGACCCCTGAAACCGCCACCTAATATCATGATAAAAAAGAACCCCCAGTAAAAAGATTCCCATTTGAGAGAGCTTGTACCGCATACTACGAGTGCTTCTCTCGCGAGAGAAACCTCTTGAACAACCCAACATCGACTGAACCAAGGACGATTAATCAGCTGCAGAGAAGCTGCTACTTCTTCCTTTGTTGGATCCTGCATTTCATTTTTTTCTTGCTCTGATGTCTCTGAGGGAGTTACTCCGTTGTCCCCTTGACCATCGTTGGTCTCTGTTCTTGAAGCCTCTGAACACTGCGGACCTTGGCTTCGAAGCCTAGCCTTGCGACAATTTATCTCCTTCAGCTTTTCTTTCAGTATCTGTTTCACGTCGGGTCGAAACAGAAGCCTAGGATCACCGATATTGAGAGAACCGTCAAATATCAAACCTCCCCAAAACTCCGTAGTCCGCTCACAGAGGGGAAGAACCAGCTCACTGCCATCACTATCATCGCCCAGCCAAATTAACACTTTGCTGGCAACCTGGTATACGTGCCGCATAAGATTCACCTGGTGGCTGCGCTCAGCGGGGTTATTTTGGTCAATGCAGATGGCGTCGATCCATAAGACTCTATCACCTTGCCTTTGGCGAAGATGACGGAGCGCGGACTCCAGATTCCGCGCGACTTTGAATGGCCTACTGTCACAGAAAATGAGGCACTTTTCCGATGCATCCCCCCAGCAATAGGAGAGCGCCTCATAACAGGGCAGGTTTGTCAACTTGACATCAGAGAGGCTGACACAAATAGGGTCAGTGAATGTCTCGCTTGCCTCTAGTGAAAGGAGGCGAATATGGTCGCCGCCAGGGGTAATGTCAATTTTCTTGTATTCGAACTTAAACATGTTTGACCCAGAGTTAAGGTATTACCGGGTCCTATGATGAAGAAATGTTTTCTATTTTACAAGTTTTCCCCTTCGCGCCCCCTCCCGGCGGGATGCCTGATTCGGGTCAGCTTCAACCTACACCAGCCTCATCTCATTCCTGGAGGCGGCACTTCTGACATAATTATACGCTTCGGGTTACCACACACGAGGTTCAAATGAAACTGAAAAGAGCATTCATAACAAGGCAATGCCGGCGACCTATAAGCGACAATGGAATCCGCTTCATACCGGCGGCAAAAGTAGTAGGCGTTGAGTTCGACCGTTACGCCAACAGAATTCACCGAACACTCAGCGCTTGGGACTGCACAAATTGCCCACCAACGCTTGCATTGCTAAATTTCGAAGTATACAACTGACGTGCTATTTCTGTACGTCTTGAAATTTGGATTTGATGGCGTTTAGATCTCCATCGCTATAAGTCTTGAAGACCTCAAAGAGGAGTAGCATCTAGCGAGCAAATGAAAATCTAACGAAATGGAACCATCTCCTGAAGTATATGCGAATAGCCCCTATTCACTGTTCTATGTATTTCTAAACTCCTCCAGCCTTTTCCGTTGTACGCCATTTTCGTCAAAATTCGAGGGGTCCAGCCATCCCTCAAAGGCTCTCTTGACACTAGGCCACTCCCCATCTACGATAGAAAACCAGCAAGTATCTCTATTCCGCCCCTTTATGATCATATGTTGCCTGAATGTACCTTCAAACGTGAATCCCAATCGCAGGGCGGCTCTATAGCTTGATGTATTGAGGGAGTCGCATTTCCATTCATATCTTCGATACCCCAGGTCTTCGAACGCGTGCTTCGCCATGAGATACATGGCCTCCGTCGTGGCTGGAGTTCGCTGTATTTTCGGGGACATCAGGACGCCGACTTCGATAGAACGGTTTTTGGGGTCGGAGTTGTTATAGGTCGCGCAACCAATGATATTATGGGTACCGCTTGGGGTAATCGGTTGGTCGGCCGAGAGAATAGCGTAGACAACCAGATCTGGGTTCTCGATTTCGGACTCCATGACTGCCTCGAAGTCTGAGAGCTCGTTGAAGGGTCCATAGAACATGTAATCCCAAGCATGAGCATTCTCATCACCAGATATGTGTGGATATAGCGGCATGATGTGCTCAAGGGACATGTCCACTATTGTGACGAAGCGACCCGACAGCTTGACGTCCAGTGAGGGGTGGATGGCCAGGGTTCTCCCTACGACGGGGCCGAGTGCTGCATCGGGTTCGGAACCCATCATCGGAGGACAAGACGGCATGTTGAGCACATTCCCCCGAAGCACCGGGTTGAGATGTACAGATCGAGTTACCGCCCGATTAGCCGCTTGTAAGATCGCAAGCGTCGGCCATGTTAGGTAGATTTATACTTTACCAGATGATAACGAAGCAATGTCAGCCTGTTTGACTTAGGTGCGGGGGAATAAGCCAATACGACGTGAAAAATGTGCGTAGGACTCCGGGCAGCCAGTCGTGGCGCTGACCCCTTAAAGCTATGTAATCTGAAGCCGTCGCCCTTCCCAAGGATCTCCGATACTGCGACCCCATAACGAATCAGAGATATTGAAGGGCAGATCTTAGCCCGTCCGTTCAATCTATAAATAGGACGCGTATCATAAGAAGTGGAACTTAACTCCTCGACTGGCCCACGCGTGTATACACCTAGCGCCCATGAAGGCAGCGTTGAACAAACTCGCTTTAGCACTGACTTAAGTACGAGATTGGTAGCTCTATCATGCTACTAATGTTGCCGAAGAAGCTCAATGCGGATACTTGAAATAATAAATGAACTTTGGGGAGGCAACTCACTCGAACAATAGCTAGCTGGGTCGGGGTGAATCGCGATTCACCATGATCTACTCACCCCTTAGCAATCTTCTGTAATTACAACCTCAACGTTTGTCAGGCTGTAATTCATCATCGCGAAGGAATATAATCATGGCTTTCAAGTTCTAGTAGTAGTTCGTAGTTTCATTCGTAAACTAATCCTCTACTTTTACCTTACTGGCGTGCTTAAGTAAGATTCCTTCTCCCCTGTCATTATTCTCACTCTTGGTTACATCAGCCCTAAAACATGAGAGCCCGACCCATCTATACTAAACGGCATGATATGAACACATCATGATTCTCGAACTAGTGATTCTATTTTCCTAAGTTTCTCTTCATTCAGTCGTGCATGGCCTATCAGTAGTACAGCAGTAAGGGATGCCGATTAGAAAGCATACAGCTAATCTGTTCAGCTCAAAATATCAAACGCCATTGGCTTGTGATACGCATGCTCTCGACTACTCTATCAAGTGAACATGCGGCTCATGAGATACGAGACATCACAACGCTTCCTCAAAGTCAATTGGTGGAAAATATCATCTATCGAGTTAGGGGTTCAAGTGATAAGCAGTCTCATGCTATTGTTCTGGAAAGCTGACATCATGAACTGGAATCGGCCAAATAAAAAGTTGCGTTCGAGCTGCGAATAAATTACACCCTGGGCTGGCCAGTCCTTATCGCCAAGCTTTCACGGCGGGTTTCCCTTCCTTATGCGTCGTCATAAGCTGGTGGATAAATCGGGGTAAACAAATGCGTCGGCCGGTGTTGACACGAACTTCCGACCCGTGCAAAGTGGAAATTGCTGATGCGACGTTAGCTTCATATGACATCTGAGCTTGGCTGAAGACTGAAGCTTGCTTCATACCGGAGGACGTGCTCCGCACCGATGCCGCCGAGGTTACCATGATATAAGTCCCCTCACTCCCCGCTGAGGAGTAAGTGATATACGTTCGATCCAACGTTTGTTCTTCGTCGGCCGAATGAAATCAAATGTTTCTAGCTGGATAAGATGTCGAGCTCAATTCTACCACGATACAGAGTCTTCGGACTCTTCATCGTAAGTTTTCTGCTGTCTATCATTCCACAGTACGCAGCAGCGCGAGCCGTTCCCCTGGCCACAACACGGGAGCGCATCGATCTCAATGCGGGATGGCGATTCTCACGGTTCACCACGAGTCCAGATTCACTTTCGTACAACACCATGAAGACCTGGATTCTTCCTTCGGCCAATG
The DNA here is from genome assembly GCA_022578865.1 of Xylaria sp. FL0043. Lineage (NCBI taxonomy): Eukaryota > Fungi > Ascomycota > Sordariomycetes > Xylariales > Xylariaceae > Xylaria > Xylaria sp. FL0043. The sequence continues at coordinate 51,896 of MU397273.1, forward strand.
ACTTCATCAATGGTACCAAATACCAACGTCCCACAGGTACACCTCCGGGAAGCAATGTTCAGTATGTGAAACCCGATTTCGATGATAGCAGTTGGGAAGCCTTAGATTTGCCTCATGACTGGGCAATCAAAGGGCCATTCAATGCTCCCGGGATAAGTGGTGGCATGGGTCGTTTGCCTTCAAATGGAATCGGATGGTACCGTAAGACAGTGACGCTCACCGCTGAAGACCTCGGAAAGACCATTTTCTTGGATATAGATGGAGCTATGTCGTATTCTGCAGTTTGGCTGAATGGAGTTTTGGTTGGAGGATGGCCATATGGGTACAATTCATTCCGTCTTGACCTCACGCCTTACATAAAAGAGGGTGCCAATCAGCTCTCAATTCGGCTGGAAAATGCGCTTAACTCGTCTCGTTGGTATCCTGGAGCTGGGATTTACCGAAATGTCTGGCTTGTGAAAGTCAATCCGGTCCATGTACGTCAATACGGCACTTATGTTACAACCCCAAAGGTATCGGCCCAGTCTGCTACAGTCAATCTTGCGGTCGAGGTGGATAATACAGGAAATACGTCACAGCAGATTGACGTGACTACTGAAGTCCATCTAGCCGATGCTGCAACAGGAAGGCCTACAGAAGAAGTGGTAGCTAAATTTCCATCTAAGTCTCTAACATTAGCGAATGATACGAGGAAATCCATCGCCTCTTCTATCACGATAGACAATCCGCTGCTCTGGGGACCACCACCAACGCAAAAGCCGAACTTATACGTGGCCGTGACGACTGTAAGCGCCGCAAATGCCACAATTGACACATATGAGACGCGCTTCGGTCTCAGGTCACTTACGTACGACGCTAATAAAGCGCTCCTGGTAAATGGAGAACACATCTACGTGAAGGGCACATGCAACCACCACGACCTGGGCTCCCTGGGGGCAGCCTTCAACACCCGCGCAATGGAGCGTCAGCTGGAAATTCTAGCAGAGATGGGCGACAATGCGCTCCGAACTTCACACAATCCACCAGCTCCCGAGTTCTTGGAACTTGCCGACCGCTTGGGTTTCCTGGTGTATGATGAGATCTTCGACTGTTGGCAGACCGCCAAGACCACCAACGACTTCCATCTAATATTCAACGACTGGCACGAGCCTGATCTGCGCACCTTCATCCGACGCGACCGCAACCATCCTTCCGTGATCGCATGGGGTATTGGAAACGAGATTCCTGAGCAGAGCGGCGCATCAGGCGGTACCATTGGCCAATCTCTACGCGCGATAGTCCAGTCGGAGGATCCTACACGGCCAACGACCTCGGCCTTAAACTCGGCCGGTCCCACGAGCGCTCTTGCCAACGTCTTAGATATCGAAGGCTTGAATTACCAAGGCGAGGGTCAAGGGACGTCGACGGATTCGTCGTTTCCGCGCTTCCACAGCTCGCAGCCGAACAAGATGATCTGGAGCAGCGAGTCCTCGTCGGTCCTCAGCACGCGGGGAACCTACGTCTTCCCGGTAACGAGCGCCAACAGCGCCACTGTCGGGACTAGCGCGGGCGAGAACTCTTCGGCTTCATATGTCAGCGCGTACGAACTATACGCGCCGAGTTGGGGTTCATCGCCGGATAAAGTCTTTGCCGCGCAGGATAAATACAGCTACGTGGCTGGCGAGTTCGTCTGGACGGGCTTCGATTACATCGGGGAGCCGACGCCTTATGACTCGTCGCGCAGCTCGTATTTTGGCATCGTCGATATGGCGGGCTTCAAGAAGGATCGTTTCTACTTATATCAGGCACGGTGGCGGCCTGATCTCCCGATGGCTCATATTCTGCCGCATTGGACGTGGCCTGATCGAGTTGGACAGACTACTCCGGTACATGTCTTTTCAGCTGCTGACGAAGCTGAACTCTTTGTGAACGGAGTCTCGGCTGGCCGGAAGACGAGACCTGCATCCAGTTGGCGCTTTCGTTGGGATGATGTCAAGTATCAACCTGGGGAGGTACATGTGGTGGCCTACAAGGGTGGTAAGGAGTGGGCTACCGATACAAAGAAGACGGTTGGTTCTGCGGCGAAGATGAACGTAAGGTGATCCCCTTTCTCTCCCGGTTAGAAGCATTAATAGCAAGCGCTGAATGCGCAAGACCTAATTCCGGTATCTCTCCATCTCGCCACAGACACACATTTCACACCGTATAATTTTGAATCCGAAGCAACCTGTACTGACCTGTGCATCAAGATAACCGCTGACCGTACTGCGCTCGCCGGAGATGGCTACGATCTCTCGTATATAACAATTGCAATCGTCGATGCAAACGGAGATATCGTGCCACAGGCCAGCAACAATGTCACATTTTCTCTCACGGGCCCAGGGAAAATCGTGTCGACCGACAACGGTTATCCGGCTGATTTCACCGTCTTCCCATCTCCAAGTCGTAAAGCATTCAATGGCCTTGTGCTTGCTATTGTCCGAGCAAATGCTGGGGCTTCGGGGGATATTGTAGTCTCCACCAGTTCACCCGGATTGCCTAGCACAACGGTGACCTTACATGCTGGCTAGACGACGCTGCATCTTGGACAGATATATAGATACACATAATTGATATCCTTACTTGGTATACAACGTGTAGCTTTCGTCCGACTGAGGCTTTGCGTGTCCTGTTCATGCGCAGTATCATTCCAAAACCTGACACAATTGACCAAGTCTAGCCAGCGAGAGTAAAGAGATGACGTGAAAGGATATATTCCGAGGGTCCCAAAATCAACGGGCAAGCGTAAGGTATCGTAAATCGTTCTCTTCATCAAATGAAACGCTCAACTGTCAGCAGTCTTCTCCGCATCCATTTCCATTCCCTTAGCAGACATAACCCAATCATTCCAGTCCATCGTTTCATCAAAATCAACATTAAAGTCCATCGGTCCCATGTCTACGTCAGCGAAGACGTCTTTGGTGGGATCACAATCAGCCCAGAACCAGCTGAGTAACCCGGCGCTCTCGGGGTGTCCCTCGGACCAATCGATAGTAGTGTGGGAGAACGCATTATACTGTGGCTGAACATCGAATGGTTGATCAAGGGTCATAGCATCAGGGGTCGTGAATGATATAGGCTCCTGCATAGCAATAGGGTTGGTTGACTGAAAGAAGGACTGGGAGTTTGTGACAGTTGTCGGTATTGTGTTTGTATGTTGACCACTGGGGTGGGGGAGTTCCTCCGCTGAACTTTCCAGTTCAAAAGAGGGAAGTAAGGTCTGTCTCTCTGCTTCTGTGTCTTCGTTAGGTATTCCAGAGATGCCCACGAGTCTGCGCCATCTACCCCTGAATATGTCGGCTGCAGCACTAGCAGAGACAGAACCAACAGTCGATGGTACAGGAAGCTCCCGATCATCGATCTCGAGTTGTCGAGCAGCCGATATGTCATTACGCAGCCGATCAAGTTCATTGACCCTATGCTTTCGTGCTTTCAACATGAGCTTTCTCAAGGGGACCCAGGTCCGCGTGTCCTTGTTCACCTTCGACTTAGCTGGGATTAGCCATGGGCTATGTAATGCGGTCCATGACCGCTCAACGATGGGTGACCACGGCCGCCGGCACATCTCAATCAAGAGGTAAACAATGGCATGCCAGTGAGTGTACGTCTGGTAGACCCAACGCCAGTGGCGACAGGCTCTCTCGGCATTCAGAGCATGGTTAAACTCCGCCACCTCAATTGCCGCTAGCAATAGTTTGTTTCTTATTTCATGGGAAAGATGTTCGCCAGGTGACGAGAACAAGACAGGGAGATGAGAGAAAAGCGTCAACTTCGCGACAACTAGGCGAGTGATGACAACTATAGCCCACGACTGAATATTTTCCGATTCCTTCGAGAATCGTAGGTAGCGTTCTTCTAATGTGGTGTAAATTGAGCCTATAAGGCGGCTCTGCTCTTCGAGACCAATGCTAGGGGACACCACCCGCCTTGAAATGTTGCTGATTTGCGTCTGGACAATAGCGCCAGTCATATCGGTAATCCCCTCACGTTCTTTTGGTGTCTCTTTTGTATCGACTGCGATGTCGTCATTATTGATATTCAAGGGTAATTTGGTATCAAAGCTACCAAGTTGTATCGTAAAATCGGTACCCTGATCCTCTGACGCTCGTACATCGAGTGAACAAAGTGCGTACCAAATGCGTCTTCGCATATCGACCTCGTAAGGGGTGAGATGTTTGAAATGAGTACCGTCCCTTTGGAGACCGAGTGATTGCGCCATTCGAATGACGAGACCCGTCATCATCCAGATAAATCTTGGACTTTCTTGTAAACGGACCAGGAATAGAAATATGGAAAAGGCTTGTACTAGGACTATATCAGGCTTATTGAGAAAATCCGCTCTAGCAAGGGCGTGTTCTAGCCCAAGTCGATAATTAGTAGTGAGCTCTGTCTTTGTAGATCCAAAATTATTCACAACCTGAAGATGGTCAATGATGGATAAAGCCGAGTGACGAGGAAGAAAACTAGAGGGAGGCTCACATCATCATCATCCATCGACGAGATCGCGGCATAATAAATAGAGAACATCAACGCTTCCTGTGCTGGAGACGTCGAACTGCGGTCACTAACCCTTGAACGTCGTGTCATCTTCCTTATAGTAGGCATGTGCACAATTTGAACAATGAAATTGACATTTTCGGTGAAAACGTCCAAGAGAAAGGGGACCTGAGAAGGTAAGGGATGCAGTTCGCGTAGATCAGGGCTAGATGGGTTAAGGTTATGTCCGAACAGGAATGCATGACGTTCTGATGCTATACGTTCAAGATCGTGTGTTGATGGCGCCGTATCAGAGGGGTCCTCATCCTCTGTCCAATCCAGTTCAGCTTCGGCTAGATGCTGTGTCTCCATCTTTATGCCATCAATCTATTGCACGATTAGATATACGCGAAGTATGAACATCAGTTTTCACAGCCTACCTCATCGTTTACACGCGACCAAAAGCCGCTACTCACATAACGGCTGCGGCCAGCATCGTTGAGGACCAGCCTACCAAACTGTGATTGAATACCACTGCCTTCAGACGTGAGGGACGCAGCCGCTTGATGATCACTATCGCGGTCATTGGCAGAGCTACCGGGTGAGTTGCCAGTGGATGAGTTGGAATGGGCGTGAGCTTGCTCCAGTTGACTGTTCAGCTCTTTGACGAGATTCTCAAGATTTCGCAGTCTTTCCATGAGTTCAGCTGCAGGAGCAGTAGCGGCAGCGGCCTGCGCTGATCTTTCCCCAGCTGCCGCATTGTGAGCGAAGCGTTCAAGACGTCGAGCCCAGCGTGGCGGCCGATCGGCAGAGGGAACAACACAGGGGATGCCAGCTCGGCGACAGTTAGAACACGGCGATTCTTTATTGCAGCGGACTTTGCGAGACCGGCATACGACACAGCTACGCAGCTTTTTTGGCGCGGTAGTAACGGCAGTATTAGTAGTCGTAGTAGATCCGGAAGGCGGAGATGGTAAGATCTGGTCTGATGCTGACCTCGCGCTTTTTTCGGCCTCCAAAAGTGGTCCGTTTCCACCACCCCTTTTTGGCCCGGGAGCCTTCGGCAAGGAATCGGCAGCTCTATCAGTCATGAGAGATCAACGTATCTTCTTATGCGATAATGATACTCGACCAACAATCTCATTACTTGTTAAGATCATTGTTTGTCATGTTTTGTAAATGCCAACCAGCTGAAGCCACAGAGGAAGCTGACGGGATCTAGATGCCTGCTAGTACCCGGTTTAGAAATATTTAGATTGGTTTATAGATGTACTTAGAGAAGCTTTGTATTATTCGAGTATATTTACTAGAGGCAGTCAGCTACCTAGCCTTAGATACTAAGCCACGCTGGGTTATTCTCGCTCCACCCCTTCATAGCGACCGAAAAAAGAGCGAGCTTCTTACTTTCTCGACTTGGGAACGGAGCAACTTGTAGGAAAAAGGGCAGATAGAAAATTAGTGACGCCTAGGTGATGCCGAATATATAAACAATAAATTTACGCGTAACCTTTTGTTGGAAGATGCCACATATTCATCACCAACATCACAAACAACACTACAATCATCATTACCATAATCACCATTAGCACTCACCACTACCTAGGTAGTAACCATCATTGGCCATTACTAGCACACACTCGGGCGCCCTTACACTTACAGATATCGCATTCTTATATTTTTAAATCGATTCAAATCCAATACTCTGCATTGTATAATATTACATATTACATCGTCAATACAATGGCCAGTACTCAGGTGGAGACTATTACGTTCCTCGGAGCTAGCACCGGCGTTGGATTGGCAGCATTGAAGAGCACCCTTGCATCAGGCCGTCAGTGTATTGCTCTGTGCCGAAATCCAGCAAAGCTTACGGCCATCCTCCCTCCTGAATCGAACCCCAATCTAAAGGTCGTAAAAGGAAATGCCCACGATATTACAGCCGTCTCATCATGTCTTCTGGCCGGAACTGGCAAGTTGGTAGACCAGATCGTTACGACTATCGGCGGTGCTTTCGTCGCATCCAAGATGACTCTTGACGATCCCGAAGTGTGTAGAAAGGGAATGGCCGTTCTCCTAGAAGCTCTCACCAACCTTCGTTCCTCAGGAGCTGTCGGACAGCCTCAGATAATCGCCTGCAGCACGACTGGGTTGTCGCGATTTGGTCGTGACATCCCCATCGCGATGATCCCACTCTATCACTATGGTCTCAAAGTGCCACATGAAGATAAGATCATCATGGAAGATCGCTTAACCGCCAGCGGAGAGAACTTCGTCATCGTGCGACCCAGCTTCATGGTGTCCGAAAAGGAGACGACCAAGAAAGTTAACGTGGGAATCGAAGATCCGAATACTGGACGCGAGTCCTCTGCGATTGGATACACTATCAGCAAGTCCGATGCGGGAAGGTGGGTGGCAGAGAACCTGATATTGAAGAAGGATGCTAAATACAACAAAAAGATTGCAAGTAAGTCTCTTTACTCTTATTAGCCTCGGGTCCGCAGTAGCTAACACTATGTCACAGTGATTACAACATAGATTGCAATACCAATTGTAACGTGGAACAGGGCTCGCTTGCTGAGTCGGACGTTCAGGGGTATCCAGGACAGCTGGGGTTTTTCTTTTTGCTCTAGATATTAGACTCTCAGGTTCTCAGGCGTTTTCGTGTTTCTACTGATTCATCTCTCGAAAGTATACCTTATCAAGCAGCACATAATCAGTGCAGATTGCTCTTTTAAACATTGTATATGCAACAATGTTTCTGTGGCTAGTGGCAGACTGCTGCGGCATACCATATGTGAAAATGTACTACAACGAAATAGAAAGGCTCCTTAAGCGAGGCATCGTTTAATTCTTGTTGAAGTGGTATATGTTAAATACTTGAAGTTGTTGTTTCCGACAGCATGTTGTTCTTGTTCGCCCTAACTTGCATGCCAAAGGTAAGTCATCAAGAAATTTAGCAAACTCCGCCGTTATATACGGGGACTGGTACTATAACGACCGGAGTAACCAATTAACATTACTCTCGTGTCTCCGCGAATCCCGTGCTAATAATAGAATACACCTGTCTACACCAGGCAGCAAATCTCCCGACACGGTTTATTCAATGCCGGATCAGACGAACACAACGCTCACAACGCTCACTTACAATTATCAATAAGAGTACCTAGGTGAATGTGAAGATGTTCAAGACGATGTGCGAAGATTCAATTTTAGTTCAAGCATCCCTAAGAATCTCGTAGCTAGATAAGTAGCACTCAAGTGCTGCGGAGAAAGGCAAACGTATCTATAAATAGTCAATTCCGTGAACTAGTCCGTATCCTCTGATTTCATCAACCCACGTACGCACTGGCTTATTAATATGTAGTTACCCTTGGCGATGCACGCGTCCTCGTCACTGTTACTCTTGGCGACGTTATTTACTAAATTCCAATTAGGGGCATATCTTTCGACAAGGTATTCTGGTCACCGACGATTGTCAAGAAAATCACTTAATAAGGATGAGAATGTGCACCAGACCTGAAATTGTGTGTGGCGTTCATTCAAGGAGGTATGAGTTAGCGAAGTTGTTACCCATGTCGGCGTCACAGGGCACCAAACTTTCTGGGGTGCACTGGTGGCCGGTTCGGACCAAGGAGTCACGACGGTCCGAAGACTTCCAGTTTATAAAGTCAAACTGTCTCTTGTATAATAAACCTGTGATATTTGATTCACTTCGAGTCCCAGTCGAACGTACATCTAATATCATGAGACCCCAAATTACCACTGTCCTATTTGGACTTGCTACGGCTGCCCCTGCCATAGCGCTAGACCTTCATCAAGATGGCCCATTCTCGCTCCACGTCAAGGACAGGCCGAGAACAGTTCAATAGATGGTGAGCAATGTTTCATCTCTTTGACCCAACTTGATCGATAGAAAATATGTATAACATTCAGGATAGGTTACCTTCATGCAGTCGATATTGGGCCAGTGCTGATTCAGAAGCCAATCCAATACGAGCCTATCTCGTCTCCCCCAGTAGGCAACATATCCTACGAATTCTACTTCAATTACACTGGGACCAGTCAGTTGGATGAGTACCAAGTAGGATTCTTCGTCACAAATATTACACATGAAACTTCCAGCGGCGCGGGCGCCGTCTACGGCCAAGCGTTGTCTCTACAATTCTCAGTTGCTTCTAATGTCGCTTTTGCTTTGGTCGGTGCGGGCAGTGCCACACCAACTGCTTTCGACAAAGACAATAGGACGTTGATCAATCTCTATTTTGACGACGCGACGTTTGTTCCGGAAAGTCCGCCCAGCCTCAGTGAATCATTCAATTTCTGTAAGTTGAAGAATACCCCCAAAATCATGGTTCCGTATGAGAAGAATATAAGGCATCCGAGTTTCAAATACCCTGTCCGGATACGCATACTGATAGTTGTACAGATAATTGGGCAATTTGTTGGCAATTCTTCGGCAATGTTTACATTCCGGCTTTGTCGTGGATCACGTATAGTCCATCGCATAACCCAACTTGCGAACGCGTCGATCTTCTTAAAATGGCCATATAGATGCGAGCAGGGAGAAGGACCTCGGCTAAAGATTCGGCCACAAAATGAAATGTATTACATATCGCTAGAAGAGCGTGCACTATTACACCGGCAGGCAATGTGAGCTTCCGCTCCCGTTTTCCGCTATCCGTCAGTTATCTTCCGTCTTCCGGCTTCCGACCTCCGTCGTCTCTCGGGTGCCATCAGATATACCAGACCTCGTTTAAATAGATCATTATAACATATAGCTGATGATTCGAACACGGAATTTTCGAGAGTTTGTTAGTAAAATTGATATCTGCAAATCTTGTTTGCATTATTCTACGCAGTTCATAAACCTTCGTCGCACCAAGCAGGCATCTTGACTTCGTCAATATTATTTCCACACAATGCCCGCTCGCATTAACAATTTTCAAGTTTCTGAAAGCAAGGATGTCCTCGCTTCATACCCGCTGATATCTAAAAATGGGTTCCTTCCAGTCAAGCAACCTTTAAAGCGTCTACCAAACACCTATTATCAACAATGGGAACAAATAATGGACGAATTACCAATCTTGTTGAAAGCAAAAACCATCCGGAAGAGAGTAGATAACCTAGAGATTCTAACAACCGACCGACTGAGTACGGAGCGTGAGTGGCAGCGAGCGTACGTGATACTATGCTTCCTAACTCATGGTTACATCTGGGGCGGTGACGTTCCTTCAGAGGTAAAGTGCCGTCAATAAATCATGAAATGCTTTGACTAAACCAAGCTTGTCATAGATCATACCGCCCTCAATCACAATACCCTTTCTTCAAGTCTCGGATCATCTCGACCTTCCACCAGTGGCAACGTACGCAGCCCTCAATCTTTGGAACTTTAGCAGTGCAGGAAACGACTTCACCGATCTGGATAGGCTGAAAGCTTTACACACATTCACGGGAACTGAAGACGAATCTTGGTTCTACGTTCTCTCAGTGGCTGTTGAAGCACGGGGAGCGAGTATCATCGCTCAGATGCTTCAAGCTATATACGCTATAAGAGACAATGACTCTGAAATCGTCATACGCGCTTTGAATGATATGGCTATCTGCATCAGGGAGTTGACCCAGCTCCTAGGTCGAATGTCCGAGAAATGCGATCCTATGATATTTTACCACCGAATTCGACCTTTCTTGGCCGGGACCAAAAACATGGGCGCGGCAGGGCTGCCAAATGGGGTCTTTTACGACGAAGGCGACGGGGTTGGCCATTGGAAACAGCTAAGGGGTGGAAGCAATGGGCAGAGTTCGTTGATTCAATTCTTCGATCTGATCCTGGGCATCGATCATACTTCTACCAGTAACCATTCAAATGGGCTTAGCGGTGCTGTAAAGTCGGAATTCAGGGAATTGAGCTTTCACGAAGAGGTTGGTTTAGAGCACCGGCCAATCCACGCGTTATACGACTAACTGTTTGTTCAGGTTCGTCTCTACATGCCCGGTCCGCACCGAAAGTTCCTCGCAAGCGTGTCCCGACTTGATAAAATCAAAGACTTCGTGTACTCGACCCCTAGCCCTCCTGCACAGCAGCAACTCCGTCAATCCTACCAGAACGCAACAGAAGCGTTTGGAGATTTCAGACAAGCTCACATGCAGATGGTGACTCGGTATATCATCGTACCATCCAGGAAATCCTGTCCCTCTTCATCTTCAGGAATGAACCTGGCAACTGCTTCGTTGGCTTCGAACAGGAGGATAACGCAAGGACTTACTGGAACAGGGGGGACAGAGCTAATACCATTCCTGAAGGTTACCCGAGATGATACGTACCGAGCAGGGCTGACGGTGGCGTCTCGCGACATCTCCGTCGTTAAACCACGCTTACCGGTGGATATTGTTCATGAAGGACTTACATCAGAGGCCAACAGCCTTATCGCTTGAGATGGAACGGTTAGAAACGGAATGGGACTTAGACATGGCCTGCGACGTCTACCGGCTTAACTTGCGAGTTGGTCTTTGTCCGTCTCATAACGCCATAACGATTATAGTTAAAGACCTAGACTATAGTTGTAAAACTAAGCGTGGGTTGCGATAATTCGAATCCCTTACGTAAAAATTATTTCGTTCGTTGCTCTCTAGTGTCACTGTAGCTTTGCCGAGGCAGAACATCCGAAGTCCCGATATCCGCTCCGTTACCTCACCCGTGACGGATCGCATGCTTTTCCAGAGGAAAAAAAATTGCGGTTTCCCTCTGGCGTAGAGAGAATGCATCCGGGAGGAATCTGGGAGGGGTTGCATTTCTTTTTACCAGATTCATTTCGTGGGTATACTAATAATGATAATAATCTCAAAAGGAGATGGGTTGAGGTGTATACAGACGGTACGGAAGATTTTGTCAGGGAACGGTTAAAAGTATAGGCAAGGGCAGGTATAATATTGCAGCTTCCTATAAAATATAATATTATTTATTGAGGCTGAAAAACAGTCATGCCAGTTGTGGTTAGGTAATTGATTACCTGAGCAGGAGATTAATTAAGATAAAAGGGATATAGCTCAAGTGCTTGTATCTATTAGTGTAGCCACAGCTCAATGCTGGATATGTTCCCGTTCGTAGCTCTATAGGAGTATATATTGGATTTCCGAGAATTGTGATCGCGCCACGTCTTGTTGTGAAGCTCTGTCTGCTATCTCTCTGACTTAATTTTACAATGGAGAATATCTGCGCTGCAACTAGCTCTGTGCTTAATCACTAGTACATATCTATCTGCTTAAGTAAGTGGTGATCTTCCCATATATGCCTCATTAGCTCATATTCCCAGTAGCCTCGCACTATATAATCCAACAGCTTTTGGGGGTGTATGTACAAGGATCGCGCAGAGCGCGACCGTCTAGCTAAATAGGGCTAAAATATTACATACATGGGTTTTACACTAATGTGTATGAGGAATTAATGTACGCGTTACAGCGAAACTAGGCACGCAAGCAACCTTAACGACAACACATCTACAACCAATACAGAGCCTTCCAAAACGCGCGGCGAGAGCGTTTCAACCGTAATTCAACGCAACAAAAATATCTGACAGGTTGCTCTGTATGAAATTGCCAAGCATGATCAAACCTTTGAGCTGCCTCAAGAGAGACAGCAAGACGCGCTCTTAGAACAATATAACATCATACACCCTTAATTAACTGGCTTACTTATTTCTGACACTTTCCGCGAGAGTCCTGGGTCGGCATGCAAGGTAGGATTGGGCTTCAAAATTCCGAATGGAGAGAGGACTCCTGATCTGCAGACTCGCTTGACCAATTATAGGCTTCGACTGCCTTGATACAACCACACTCGCATTGTTCTGCGAATGAAAGCCTTTGGATTCAGCCCCTTCAGCCCTTGTTTCCTGCGGGCTGTTTTCAGCTCCCAGCTGCGCCCCGCTGCGGCATGCCCGTGATAACCAATTAACTGGAACAAAAATCATGCATCCTGTATATAATTGATGCTGAATGTGAGGGTTTATTTGCAGAGCCTCATCGAACTGTCCGAGCATGTATGGTTCTAGTTCTAATTCCCACCCCGTAGCCTTCTGCGCGTTCTTTCTCCCGCCTAGCCTTCGTCACTTTCAGCATAATCGACAAGCACAGAAGTTGACACTTTAACTAATTACCTTGCAAATCTATTTGAATATTAAGATGAGCTCAAGCACTCAACCGGAGGCTTCCGATAAGAAAAGGTTCTTCCTGGCCAGGCTATTTTCACGACATTCGAGCTATGGGAAGTCGAAGGGCGTAAATGGCGCCGGAGTAAGCTCCCCGAAGACGGAAACACCGGGGGAGTCCCCATCGACGACACCACCCTCGGCATCTTCCCACACTCAAAAGGTTGAAGCCAACGGCCACGATGCCGGGAAACTGCTCAACCCTAGCAAAGCTTCCTCGGCTTTTGAGCAGCCCGCACTGACAGATAAGGCGAAAGAGAAAGGGGGAAATCAGACCGATTCCGCTGTCCAAGCTGAAACCGAGAACGTTGACGAGAGCGGCGGCGGCGGAGCTGTAGGAGACGATGAGGAGGAGACCGACGGTAATGCCTCCACCGCAAAATCTATCGACTCTGACAACGAAGAGGGGAAAGATGGGGAAAAAGGCAAGCCCAGGCGTCGACGCAATCTCTGGGAAGCTGCGTTCAATTCAGCCGAAGTGGGAGACGAGCGGAGAGCCCGGTTGACGGCCAAATGGAAAGACATGGAGGTTGCCGATTCAGCGACTGATCCGAAGCAGCTCGTCAGCCATGTTATTGACTTGACCCAAAAGCAACTCAAAGTCTACACAAAGCGTTGGGGTGACAAAGACAAGAAAACGGCCCCGGGGGCTGCAAGGTCGATCTTGCTCTCGGCTCTGACGGTCAAAGACTTGATCGATTCTATCCTCAAGTTCGATCCGACAGGCTATGGGTCGTCGGCTTGGGCGGTCGTATCCTTCGGACTAACGGTAGGGAGATGCACCCCCCGCCCCTATTGGGTAGCTATCAACAAGTCGATGCACATGCTGATCTGCCACAGTTGGTGCAAAACGACAAAGAGAGAATGGATCAGACCTTCAAGGCCTGCGGCTACTTGGCTGACTTGATGGCTCGGTACTCTCGGATGGAAGCTCACTACTGGAACCGCGGAGTCAGGCAAGGCAAGCCACTCGAGGATGCCATGCTAAGAGTATATACAGCCATCTTGGTATATTCAGCCGAGGTGAAAGAGTCAACGGAGAGCGAGGGTTTAAGTCAGTTCCCGTGATCCGTTAATTCCTGGAATGGGCGTTGTTTGAGCTGACGACCATTACCTCCCTCCCCAGATCGACTGACGAAAAGCTTCATGAGCTTGACCGAAACCCCACTCGCGGATCTGAAGAGCGCGATCGATAGGGAAAATGCAACAGTGGAAGAGTGGCAACGACAGATTGATCGGGAGCGTAAGTTCTGGTCGCCCTTTTCTTTCTTCTTCTTCTTTTTTTAATTTTTAATTTTTTTTTTCCTTTATCGGCCGTAGATCGGTTTATTCACAATGTTGGGGGTTGATGCAGGCCATGACGAAGATTCCAAAAGATTGGAAGGTATCGAGAAGGAGACGGATAAAATCTTGGACCGGGTCATCGAGACAGCAAAGACGATTGCCGAGGTATTGGATAAAACCAAGGAGGGGGAGCTTCGGGAGTTGTATAAATGGTTGCGCAGTATCGAACGTCCTGCTGGCCAAGGCAAGACTCACGACGATCTTGTGAATAAAATCCAAGAGGGGGAAGACACTGAAGGCAAAGAGCAATACAGATTTGGTTGTTGGTTCCTCAACGGCGAAACTTATCGGATTTGGAAACGATACCCCCAAAGTCTTCTCTGGCTCTATGGAAAGTGTAGGTATCCTATCCTTGATATCGCCGATTCTTGTCGGTTTGCTAATACATTAAATATATAGCTGCTTGTGGCAAGTCCTCTTTGTGGTATGTTGCATCTGATACTGTATTTCGACCCTCATGAGAGGGCCGACTTTAGCGTAACTTGGCAGTGCCTAATATGTGTGAATAGCTCAACCATTATCCAAGACCTTGAGGATACATTTGATGCAGATGAATCAAAGGTACTGGCTTACTGGTACTTCTGCTTCGACCTCGAAGAATCAAAGGCCATCGACCTTCTGATTATATCTCTCCTGCGACAACTAGCGATTAAAGTCAAAGGGTTCCCCGACGATGATATACTCAAGTGGCTTCGGTCTTATCAGAACTTAGGGAGGCGGCCGAAGAAGAAGATGGAGTCGCTGTTCAAATATCTCCGCAACTTCATTTCCAATATCGCCAAGGACGTATTCATTGTCTTGGATGGCTTGGACCAGGTTCCGACCCAGAAGGGTGGGCTCAGGAGTCGGCCCAAACTACTCGAGCTTATCACCAACCTCACGAAAGCAGGGTGTCCAAATTTACACATGTTGCTGGTCAGCAGAGATGAGCAGGACATTAGATCATGCTTAACAAAGCTAGGCGACATCCTAGTTTCGCAGGATATAGAGGACGGGCTCGAGGGAGATCTCAATAAGTTCATTACGAAGAAACTAGACGATATGCAGCTGCTGAAAGGAAATACTTCTCTGAAGGACGAGATCAAGGCGCGTCTCAATCGGGACGGCCAAGACAGGTATGGCCTTTCCCGTATCTTTTCGCCCTGGCTTCGAACCATGGACTGCGTGGCTAATACCGTTACGAAGGAACTTTCTATGGGCAACTTCAGTACTCGCGGATGTTACCCAATGCCGCGACGTAAAAGACATCCAAGAAGTAATAAGAAAAGTTCCTATGAGCATCGTTGCTATCTACGAGACCGCACTGAAGAATGTGAAAAAGGAGGACGAAGAACGAATGAAATCGATCCTGCTCTGGCTCCTGAATCCAATACGACCACTTTCGCAAAATGAATTGACCGCAGCCGTAGGGCTCCCCAATTCTAGTTTAGTCACAGAGATCTGTACCAGAGTGCTCGTCGAATCATCTAAGCAACGGATGACTGTGGCTGGCAAAGATCGAGAGCTTGACGTTTTCCGATTCGCCCATTTCTCAGTGCAAGAGTATCTCGAGTCCGTTCTTTCAGGTTCGCTGGAGAACCTTGCGGAGAAACCCGAAGTTGCCAGGTTCAATTCGCCCGGGCAAGATGCCCACTTTGAGATGACCAAGCGCTGCCTGGCCGTTCTGTCGGCCTGTTGCTTGCACCGAGGTGACCCATACACCGAGGCCACCGATTCTGACTCGGGCACGAGCGATGCCACTTCGGACGCCAGTAGCGCGGATTCTGACTCCGAGGTGGAAGAGGATGATGCCGATGGCACGGGGGGCAGTGGATGCCCCGAAGGGCCCCTCTTGAAGTATGCAGCCGAATACTGGGATGATCACTACAAGATGATCAACAGAGATTGTGTGTCGGAAGACGAGCTCAAAGACTTGGATGACGACATCTGGTCACAGCTTCTGTTTGACAAGCAGAAA
Organism: Xylaria sp. FL0043; assembly: GCA_022578865.1. Taxonomy (NCBI): domain Eukaryota; kingdom Fungi; phylum Ascomycota; class Sordariomycetes; order Xylariales; family Xylariaceae; genus Xylaria; species Xylaria sp. FL0043. The sequence goes on from MU397273.1 coordinate 67,892, forward strand.
CTGGAGTTCTGGCTCAAATCGTACGATCCGGACCATCGTTCGCCTATGGGCGAGATAGATGAAACACCCTCGCCGGTATATTATGCCGTGAAGCTCAAGCTCGTAGGAATCCCGGAGCGGCTTGTTGCTGATAATCTGGTGCTCCCCGTTCAGAATGATGACAGCCCTGATGACATGATGGATCGGCTCGAGCTTGATCAGTTTGCTGGACATGGGCTTGACCGACCTGGGGCGGAGGGGACAGCTCTCCAGCTGGCAGCTCATCAGGGAGAATTCGAAGTTTTGGACGCTCTGATTCAACAGCAGGCCGACGTCAACGCCAGAAGGGGACTGCACGGGACCGCATTATATGCCTCGGCGGTGATAGGTGACGAAAGGGCTGTACGAAGGCTCCTCAATGCTAAAGCAAATGCTAACGGCACAGAAGATGGAGAACTCGGAAGCCCGTTGCATGCTGCAGCATACGCTGGCCATGATGCTGTCGTTGCGGCGCTTATAAAAGACGGGGGTGTACCTGTTGATCACAAGGCCGGTCCCTTCGGTACCGCACTCCAGGCTGCATCTGCATTGAGGAGAAACACAACAATGAAGCTGTTGCTAAACATGGAAGCGGATCCAAATATTGTCAGTGGTTGTTTCGGGACGGCCGCTCAGGCAGCGTCTACCTATCTCGAGCTAGGCAGACCCAAAAAATCGGACAAAGCACTCCATATGCTACGGGATTCAGGGGCCGAATTTTTCTGGGGATTCGACTTTTGGGGAAAAGCGTACGACAGAGCGACTTCGCAGGACCTCGGATCCGAACAGAGGACAGAGGCGCAGCACTGGGTCTCGAGGTCCTACACGAGACTGGTCCAACGCTCCGGTTCAGAGGTGAGGGATCTGAAAGACCTTATGGAATCCCAGGAACTCTTCGCGTGCATAAAAGCCCAATGGAGACTCCCCGCTAAGGGAAGATTGAGCGAGATTCACGCTTTTGACGATCTACTTTGCAGAATACCTTTCGAAGATCAGATAGACGCTATTCTTCGACTTGTCCCCAATCAGGAACTCAGGATCCAGGACTTGAATAACAGTGACTTTGTATACCAGGCCCTCTTCTGGGCTGGAGTCAACCAGATCCTCATTATGCTGATGCACTTGGTCGTGGAATGCATGGATCAAGTTCGGAGTCAGCTTTGGGAAGGTGAGGGTTACGATCCAAGGTACGATCCGAGGTACGGTCCGAAGCCGGAAGCGGCTGATTCACCGTCGCATGCGTTTCAGTGGGCCTTCGAAGAGTTCGGGACCGGATATTTCAGACCATTACGGACCCGGGACTACCGCAGAAGAATTCCTTTTCTTCCAAGGCGTAGAATGGAAAACCGGCTCCAAAACATATATAGGGACATATATAGTGAGGATCTCGACAGCATCAGCCACGTGGATAGAAGTGACCTGGTGGCCATGACACTCATGCAACAAAGACAAACCCTGAAGCGGCTCGAGGAGCTTGACTATCAGGAGATGCTCCTCGGGAAAACCCGCGACTCACCCACACGGATACCCCCAGCAGCAAAATCTATCGTCTGGGTAACGAGCGACGTTTTGGACCTCGTGAAACATCTCTTACAATACGGAAATAACTGTATCCAATACCAGCATGCTGTTTCTGACTCTAAGGAGATTCCGCCAGAACAACGACAGCCCATCGAGGATCTAACATTTGAGTTGTTTTCGGCTGTCATCCGGCTCGCCCTTGCGCTCGGCGGCTTGAAGGGAATCGAGATTGCCAGGCTCGCCGAGACAGTGCAACTTCTTACTACGGTGCGGCTCGAACGGACCAGGCAGCTTGATGCTATATGCAAAAGCAAAGTATTCCCAGCCGAACATCAGCGGGTGGAGGTCCAACTGGCCAATACAGACAACAATAATCACGACCTGCTGGTTCAGGAGATAGCGACCGAGGTGACTCGGCAAATTGAAGGCGTTATCAAGGATCAGGTCGCGCCTGACATGGTGAGTCAGATACAGCGCCAAGTCTCAGGAGTTCTCACGGAGGATGTCTCGCGCTTAGTTGAACGGATCGAAGGGGATTTGCAACAAAAGATTCGGGACGAAGTTCAGCGCCAACTTGAAACTCCTTCCGTGTCTGGCCGGACATACCGTAGGTGGTTAGCTATGTTGCCAGGAATGGGATAGAACCTTTCCGGTTCGTTGCATTCGATTGTTACATTTGTATTTTACCGGGGAAGTCTTCTTGATGTTTGTTGAAATAGAGATACATGCCCAATGCTGAATGCACTAAACACACTTGATCTTTCTCCTGCCTCAAGCATAAGGTCTAATACGTTGGGACTTAGACTTTCTTCAAATTTACAACCAAGGCTATGTACGGTAGGTTGCGCCATTGTGTGGTGTCAGATTTAGTGATTTCGGCTGAACGCTCTCGCCGCGCGTTGTGGAAGGTTCTGCATTGGTTGTAGATGTGTCGTTGTTATTGTAGTTGTCTGCCTGCCTGGTGTCGCTGTAACGCGTACATTTATCCTCATACAAAATTGGTGTGGAACCCACGTATCCAGTATTGTAACCCTTTTTGGCTAGACGGTCGCGTTTCTGCGCGATGGTCCTATATACCGCTTCTTTTTGGTCTAGCGCCCAGAATCACGAAATCCAACAGGTGTTGGCTGAAATCCGAAAAACCGTGGCGCCGAGATATATCTTTAAGAGCTAAGACTTTCCTTAAAATAGAAAATGAAGACTCTAGCGGGAAAGGTGTATCCGCTCCGTTACCTCGCCCGTGCACGCCCATCCTAACTCTTAATCGTAAAGGGTTTTTCGGAAAGGTATTGATATCGTCGGCGGCCGATGGAAAGCGGTTTCTAGCCGACTTGTGCCGCATTTCAAACTTGTATACAATGTAGTGCTCGGTTGCCCTCCAAGCCAAGTCTTTCCTGTAGAAATCGGAGCCAGAATGCATCCGAAATGATCGGGTTACCACCTGTTCGCGAGAGAGTCTCTCAAGCCTGTGATACCTGTAAACAGAGAAAAGGTAAATACCTCGACCGGCCTCATGTACAGATGAAAAGCAGCGATCCGCATGTCTCTTCATTGAGCTACATCAATATCAGCATTCCAATTATTCCTTGATTCCTCAATAACATTATGTACCAGTGAAATGTGACGGACGAATCCCCTGCAGCTACTGTAAAAGACGTCAGCGGGAGAGAACATGTCACTTTTCCCCTTCTACCCGTCGCCGTCTCCGGGATCGCCACTCCGAGAATTCATCGCGGATCTCTACTCCTCCGTCCGTTGTTGCGCCTCTGTCCAATCCTATCCGACCTGGTACTCCGACAACACCAACATCGACAGTTCCGATCCCATCCATCATCACAGGCATATCACCTACTTTGACACGTCACAGCGATGTTTCTGCCGAAGAAGAAGCCGAAGTCCCTCGTGATGCGCGTCTCATCTGTGACGCCCAAGGTAGACTGGGTAAGTTCGCGATTAGTCATTCCTTAGAAACAAGCAGCAGCCTTGATTTAACACCTAGCGCATTTAGTTTTCATAGGCGATTGCGCACCACTCTCCTTATTTCAGACAGTTCGTCAAATCGTGACGTTGAGAGTAGACCCTCATGCATTTTCCCCAGAGACCAGTCGAGTGTCCATGCTCGAGAATGTCAGTTCCGAGGGCCTTGTGCCGCTCGACTCAACCGCAGAGCCAGCGATTGATGAATCGTCTGTAAATCGATTGGTGACCACCTTTCTCACCGTTGTAAGTCAAATCACTTACTCGATTCTGGATTTCTCGGCCTATTTCGGTTATGCATCTCCTGGCCCCTTTCTCTCATGATCCTTTTTGGGTCTAACACGCGTCAGACAAGCGGCCTAGTCGACTTATTGGATAGCAACACACTGCTCCCCAACATTTTATCTTGGGCAGCCCAAGCCGAGCGCGCGTCTGATGTAACATCAGCAGTACACTACCTAATCCTAGCCATCGGATCACAGTCCGAAGATGAGCAGGTAGCGACCACGTACTTCCTCCGCGGGAAACGTCTTGCCTTATCCACACTGGCAGGGAACCTCAGCGTCGGGACTGTTCAATCTTTCCTGTTGACGACGATATACATGCTTCGATCATGTCAAATCAATGCCGCGTTCTTATTCTTCGGTTCGAAGCCCCCTTTAACCTGCACAAGGAGATTAGACGACAGGAAGTAACTAATAAGGGATATCACGTAGGAATCGCAGCACGAGCAGCCTACGCAATCGGACTTCATCGAACAGAGATCAACTCCCGCTTTGGTTCCGAAATCCATATCAGAAGGTACCTACCTAAACCTCCCCTCCCCCCATCCTCCCCTCTTCCTTTCTCTCCCTGGCTCTCTGACCTCACGATCACAGAGATCGTCTCTGGAAAAGCATCCGCGTCCTAGACCTCTACCTAAGCATATCCATGGGCCGACCGCCTGCGGCCTCAGACGCAGATTGCACCGTCCCATACCACAGCACGGCCTCGGGAGAAGACAGAAGCGAGCGGTATGACCTCCTCAACGCCTCCGTGCAGATCCTCTCCCTCGCCGAAGGCATCGTGCAGGAAGTGTATTCGCGCCGCAAGATCTCGCTACAGTTAACCGAAGGCATATCGCGGCAGCTCCGCGAGTGGTCAAGCAAATGGCTCTCACCGCTCCTCCGCGCCAGCGGCGGCGGCGGCGGTAACGGAGGAAATAGAGATGGAGGGGGCCTGGATAGCCGTGAGCGAACAGGTGCTTGTCAGGTCTTGTGCTCGTATTACTACGCCGTGATGCTCGTGTCGCGGCCGTTCCTCATGTACGAGCTGTGCAGACGCCTCCCCGAGACCGCGGCGGCTCAGCCTCGGCCAGCGATTGAGAACAGCGGTTCCGGGCGCGCAAAGCTCGCGAATGCGTGTATTGATGCTGCAACGCTTATGATTGGGGCGATATCGGACTTCGTGGCTCAGGGGCCGCGGGATAGACGAATGCCTCTCCTTGTGTGCGTTACACATCCCTGCCTACCCTTCCCCTGCTATCCCGTCTTATCTCATCCCATCCATACCATCCTTCCCATATGTCTTACTCAAAACCTCAGCTAACACTACCCCCAGCTCCTGGCTCTTCGCCTCCTCACTAGTCGTAAGCGTAGGCCATCTCGCAAACTTCGGCCGCGCGCTAGAGAAGCCGGCCGAGACATCCATCAGCGCGCTGGAGTACTTCGCGACGCAAGATGCGCACGCCTCGCAGTACGCGCAGATAGCGAAGGCGCTGCACCGCTGCGCGCAGTCATATTTAGCGCGACAAGACGCCGAGGACCGACGGCGCATCACGGAGTCGTCGACGCAGCTCTTCGGGCTCGTGCCGAAGACTCATGCTCCAGGCCATAGCCATAGTCACAGCCAGACTCACAATCACAATCATGGCCATGATCACAGCCATAGTCAGAGTCATAACCATAATCGTCCCAGCACAAGCAGGTTCCAGAACCCAGAGACACGAGCGTCCCACGGCACCGCGCACAATGGCGAGACAGGTCTAGACACGAGTCCGTGGACGTCCGAGCCCTTCGACGAATTCGACCCGTCGATCTTTTCCTTCGGCGAGCCGCATAACCCGCTGACGGACATCCGCCTCCCACACGGCCAGGGCGACGTACATGAAGGCAGCGCGGATCAGGTCTTCGGGGCGATGAACCTTTTTCCCCTGCTTGATGGGAACGGGCATATCGATCTAGCACATCTAGACTAGACGAAGTCTTAGACATGTGCGAGAAAAGTGGCGCTGGACCGTTCGTTTATTTTGTTCTACTAATGGGTTATGTTGGGTAGCGGACTATAGGGGCAAGTGTTGTACGGGAACCTACGCGCAGACGGGAGATCACCTATGTAATGCCCCGCGAACTGCATTGGTCTTTCGTACTCAGATTCATCATATCATAGGCGTAAAGCCGAACTGCAGACATCTCGGACAGTAGATAAATGAAGCTATTTAGACTCTGAGCGCATAGCCGAACTTTCTTATGAGGAGGTTTGAGGCCGTAGGAGTTCTATAAATTGAGACTGGTTGACCCTCCAAGAGACTGAGAGTATTTTGGATAGTCAAAGGTCCATGTGCTCATGGAATCTTATCCTCGTATTGAGTCATCCTCCAAGCCCTGTATTCAGCCGTTGTGGTAGCGAGTGAGACAGGCGTCCCGCGCAGATTTTTACCTATAGATTCGCCACGATCAGGCCAATTCTCTATACTTCTTCTCCATATCCTCCTCCTCCTCGGGAATCATCTCATCATGAAGTCCGATGTATGTCATATACCCTAACCATATCACAACAGACAAAAAGGATACCTACCAACCCAGAGCTAACACGGGGAGAACATAGTATTCATAGCTCCGTGAGCACGGGCAGTCAGCCCCCGCCATCCTCGCCGCCATCACCCTCCAGTTAGAAAGCCGCATCGCCCTCTTCAAAGAAGCAGTAGACGCAATGGGTGAAGTAGATGCAGTCGTAGCAATCTGGACTACCCCAGAAGCAAAAGCAGCAATGCCCGCCGGGCTGCGGCAAAAAGAATAGCATTAGCCGGCACTGCTACTATCAAGATGGTTCTTCAAGTATTGCTTGGCTAGTTGAACAGTAATCAAGTTTACGACCGAGCGTTTTATAAACACCGAATCTTTGTTACCTCAGTAGTCTGCGGTGCTAGTGTTGACATGGCCAAGTTCACAAAGCTGACAACGGCAACGACGACAAGAAGAAACCAATAATGGACGAAGGCCATCACATCAGGGTGCTACAGTACGGATAAAGTCTGGTGGATGACGTCGGCTCCTCTCCAGGCTGTTCACACAAGCTTCCCTTTCCGTGCTGTCATTGCAACATTCTGTCTGCTCGGACGACCTCGTCCTACTTATGTGGTGGAACAACATGTGGCCAAAAGTGCTGAGTTATCCTTGCGCGAGCTTCCCTTTTCAGCAGAAAAATTCTTGCACTTTCCTTTCCCTTGCGTACGTGGTTTCCGTGGGTTCTGTGGTTTCTGTGAGGGGCCTTGATCATCCGAAGAGTAGTGATCGTGACACAAACGCGCAGACGGGAGACCACCTATGCAAGCTCCCGCGAATTTCATCATGCCTCATATACATACCTATCATATCCATAATATCCATAATATCCATCATGCCTCATATTCATATCCATATCCATCATATCCATCATATCCATCACAACCCCCATATCATAAGCATAAACCCACATTACAAAAATTTCGGGTGAGACACAGGTAAAGCTCTTCCAATCTCTAAAATATCAGCTAGGCCTCCAAATTCAAGCAACTCCTCAATCCTATTCCTGGACCGTCCGGTCAAGGATGCGAGCGAAGTTCGCAAAGATCGCAAACATGATGAGGGTTTTGAGAGGTGCCCGGCCGTAGGTGTGCTGTGCCTAAAGATTGACCGACCGACTGACTGACTGACTGACTAACTGATTACCAGGAGGCCAAGGGAGTCTTCTTAATACCTGGTCAAGAGTCAATGCGCTCATAGAATATCAGTCTCATATTAAGTATATAAGTCATCCTCCAAGCCCTACATTCAGCCCCTGAAATGAACCAGCTCGACGAGCATCTCGCGCCAGCGGGCGCCGATGAACAAAAGTCGCCCCAATATGCTGCTGTGAGTTAGTTAGGCAGTCAAGGACAAGCGTATTGTCGCGGTACATGGCAAAACACGGTTTTAAGGAGGGAATTGGTAGTGGTGGCGTAACTACGACAATAATCAAGAAACACGATAAACTTCTCAAATCTCAAAAACATCATGGGACGACGTCGGCAATTCGAAAGTCATCACCATAAGCAATGCATAATAAATCATAATAGATTTTCATTTAATATCGGTAGCCTCGAAGCTAAGTAGATATGCCCACATCTACTTACTTATATATAAGTATATGTCTACCATTTAATGCCCCTTTCCATAAGCAACAATTAATTGAATGAACACAGCGCGGCACGAGGGGCCAATGCACCAAGATATCGCTCCCATAACAGGGGGGCCCTCAGTATAGCAATTATAACCTTAGTCTAGGTCAATACAGTGATAATTCGCAAAGCAAAAAAAAGTCCAGAAAATGTAAGCATGTATCCCAACTCCGCCTATATGATGTACATGTCCAAATAGCATGCTTTTCGGTATCGTGATTTCGTTTGCTTTTATTTTTATGGTCTTGAGTCGGGGCGACCCTCTTCTTCGTCTTCGTGTTCTTCAAACCCGTCGTCGGTGCTCTCGAGACCATTCCCGCGAATAGCATAGGTCGCAAGCCAGCCACAGAGGGCAATCCCGGCGAATATACCCCAAGCCAGACCCTCCCCTTTGGGACGGACATGTGTAGATGCCGTGAATAATGCGCCTGAGAGAAAGGGTCCTACACTGCGACCAGCTGCCGATAATGTTTGCGCCATCCCATTCAATGTACCAAGGCTGGCATGTGATGGTGCCGAATTCGTGATCTACTCTTCATTAGCGGCGTAGACAAAATCCAATATAATCGCAACTTACCAGTAACATGACGGAAGACAGACCCCCAACGGCGCATATGTTTTTGATGACCAATAGAACGCCGAGTTCCACGTAGAGCCAGATCCGGGCACTGCCCAATCCGAAGGGTGGCTTAGAGTCCACATATCCCACGAACGGTATCAAAGCCATGGTGACGGCAAACCCGAATAATGCGCCTCGGTAGCTACCCACATTTCCCACTTTACCCTTCAAAGAGGGAAACAAGAATAACTGGAATAAGATGGTAAAGATTCCAGCAATAGATAATGAGACACCAATCACGTCTGCGTGTAGGCTCCGCCCAGTTGGTTCTTTGCTTGAGGCGAAGACGGGATATAGACTGTTGAAGGAACTATTCGACAGTTGAAATATGAGGCTAGTGGAGAGGAGAACCAAAGTCGTCCGGTTCAAAAGTTGACGCCAGGTCGGAGCATCAGATGGCGATTTAGCATCATCGTCATCGTTGGATTCGTCTGATTGAGGTTGCAGTAGGCCCGTGCTCTCTCCCGTCTCAGATTCGTCCAGTTCGCTTCGGTTGTCGTCGGCGTCATCCCCGTCTCTTCCACCAGGCCAGAACCAGGAATGCTTTACAGCCTTCGACTTCCTCGAAAAGGAGCGCAACCAAGGAAACCTCTCGGCCCACTCCGGATGAGCATCGGGATCTTCCAGCGTTTCCTCAAACCATATGGCAAGCACTACCACACTAAACGCCAACAGCGCGGACGCTACTATATTGGGAGCAGCGAACGGATATTGGTCCTTGGCCAATTTGCCAACCAGAAGCCCACCAAGAGCAGGTCCTGTGATACTACCAATGCCGTAAACAACAGGTAGCCAAGTGAAAGCCTTACTCTGGTTGGTCCTATCCGTTAACTCACCCAGACAAGATGGTACAACGGCGGCATTTCCATTCAGAAGTCCCATAGCTATGTGCACCAGAACGATCTGGTAGTATCGAGTGCAGAAGCCGAACAGGAGAAAGCAGACACATAGCAGCGACGTGCCCGCTAGCATAGTAGGCTTTCTCCCAACTATATCAGACAGATATCCCCAGAGCAGGTTCGTAGCCAGCTGGGCGAGAGCAAAAGCGGAAGCGAGAAAGCCGACATACAAGCCAGCCTCGTCTTCTTCAATGCCGGGAAAGGTTTTGACCATGCCAGGGAGATACGGCGATATCGAATTCAGGGCGGACTGTTCAGCAAGAGACAGCACGGCCAGCAACGCCAGCTGCTTGACGGGCAGAGGCGTGGAGGTGGTATGCGAGTCGGGAGAGCCATCGTTGTAATCGGACTCGGAGCTCGGTCGTCGGCCGGCGGATTTAGGAGCCGGCGTGGGAAAGGTCTGGTAGTGCGTATGGCTACAAACACGTTGGAGCGCAGACAGCCTCGCGCGGTTTGACGATAGGGTGGGAAGAGGCGAGCCGGCGCGGAACGACCCTGACCGAGAGGTTCCCGAGACGGTAGGTCGCGAGCGCGCCGACGATGCGGGGGCTGACGATGCCGCTGCCGCCGTGCTGGTGACATGAACCATTACGATAGCTAGCCTTGTGAGACGGACAGTCTAAATGCGATGCTGCGTCCGTATATGTTGTATGCAATGCTATCTCGTAGCAAGGATGGCAGCAGAGCGAGGAATTGAGTTAGGCGGGGGCGTGAAGACTAGGCTATTCTCTTGTGAATGATGATACTATCATGATGATGAGATCAGTACGGCCATGTTGACATTGAATGGCGGTGGGGTTGCCAAGGGGAACAAGAAAGTGATCAGTCGACAGCTTCCTCGAATTATAACCTGGCAGTATCACGACAACCCTAAGGACGCCTCCAATTCGTGGTGTCTATGCAGCATAAAGATGCCTACATGCGAAGATTAAGTTGGGTGACTCTGTACACAATTTGAAGTTATTCCAGTGGCACCACTTAGGTAGATTTCGAGGCTTATGACGACACCCCATCCGCTAACTGAACCGGGTCCGGTGGACTTTCCGTTCTAGACCGCAAGCTCCCAGGGTGCCAATCTACCCTTATCCACATCTCTAGATAGGTGGGGACTGATAAGGGAAGTAACCACTTACCTAATTTAGCGTTGCGAGCTACATGGTAGTTATCACAGGGCATCCTCACACTGCATCGGGCATTAATCAAATCAACCCGCAGCCACAAGACCTGTATTATCGCGAAAAGATCGTGAGAGGATATATCGACTTTAACTTCATCATCCCGCGTCCCGTATGCCATCAATTCATTGTAGACATAACCTATAAGCCTTTCCATTCCCATGTATCCTAGATTCTTATAGTAGTAGTAAATAGTCCATCTAGATACCTATTCTACAATCTACCGGTTTCATGTAACACACCACGTAATCTGCCGATAAACTAATCACTTCGAATCCTTCTTCCAACTGAAAATCTTGGACAATGAATGGCGTTTAGTCTCAGGCGCCTTCGGAAGGTGTTTGGGGTCGACATCCCCATCGGCAGTACCCTGTAGATGGTTCGCAGCGTTAACCTGGGTAGACCCAGAATTATCGCTGTCGGTGCGAAGACTGTCGCGAGACGCGTTACCACTACAGCAGGGCACGAGAACGCTGGTATCGTTCTTGCGCGTGGGCATGTCTAGAGCTGGGTTGCTTGTGAAGAAATCCGCAGGACGTATATGGAATTGGTGGATCTCGACAGGCCTGTTTGCGGTTAGTTGGAATGCCTAGGATGTCTTCATTTACTCTATGAGCACTCACATTACCGGCCAATCCTCGACTCTCGGGTTATGTGTAAGTCCAAACACGTTCCAGACAACGGGGCTACTCCGCTCTCCCGTTTGGCTGCTCACCGACGGTTCGTCAACGAACCAGTCACCTCTGGCCACCATGGCCTTGACGCCGCCCTCCTCCTTCTTGCTCTGGTTCGTAAACTCTCCCGCTGCCCACAGCTCTTCGTCACGGTATCCCGTCACCCAAATGTGATGCTTGGCGTAGGGTGCTCTTGCCGCCTGTGTGCTATTGTCGTCCGCGAGCATGAGTTGCGTAGCGGGGGGGACGAATTTGTATGCGACGTTCTTCCCACTGACGGGGTTCTTCTTGTTCACATTTTCCAGCTTCACCGTCCGGTTGACTTTAGGTTCCGCATCGGTGTACATGGCACTTTCAACCCTCTGTCGACGTACTTCGTAGCAATTTCCGAATGGGTTGGTTTCAGGGTTCATGGGGACAGGATGGCTCTCTTCCAACACTACAGCGGTGTCGTTATTGCCGTATGAGTCGATGTTAGGGTCGATGCGAACTGCGAATATGTGTTGATGATTTTGGGCTAGGGCACCAGCAGATACCACGTTGCCATAGCTGGACACCTTGCCCTCGTCTATGGGCACGATGCTCACAATTCCGGTAGCCCGAGTCTCAACAGAAATGCCGCCAGCAGTATCAAGCTTGTAGGCGAATACATATTCGTAATTCGCCAGCGTAGCTACAAATTGGATCACAAACTCCCGGAGCCGTGTCACGACAGCACGACCGGTCCGGAAGTTGGTGTGCTTCCACCCAATGCCTGTGCTATGTTAGTTCCCGTGTTTGATCATGTGTGTACACCATGCTTACCGTTATCTTGCTCATGCAAACACACCACATTCGGCGCCAACTCTGGCTTGCCTTCTGAATCTGTGACGACAGCACTCAAATAATGGATAGCACCGAGACAATCACATCCCAGTTTAAGGTTATTAGCAGCCCGTCCAATGCCACCGTCTCCAAAGTCGAAGGCTTGCTTGCGGTGATACGGTGGGCGCGGGTCGCCGTACGGGACCGTCATCTCTGAAAACGAAAGACGGAAAAGAATCGGCCTGCCGTCGTAGCATACATCATGTAGGACAGCGCCCTCTCGTGGCGTGAAACCGATACGGAATCGCCATTTTTGCCACTCGATTAGATTATCTGAGTGAACTTTGAATGAGGCACCCTCGGGCTGTGTGATATTGATGGGCTTTAGGTCAGCCCGTACCGGTCGATCGAGTAGCTCAGGCACGTATTCATTTGCTGATCCGCGTTGTTGGAAGAGTTTCTTAGGTTGGTCAGCCGGTGCGGTGGGGTACAGGCTATCACCGGTTCCTCCCGTTGCCAATCGGTCAATGCGGATCATCTTTTTCGTAGCGAAATCCATGACCGGAATAATGGGAAGCGGAAACGCATAGTGATTTGAATCGGAATTTTTGTTGGACGCATCACGGGCGTACACGAGACCTTGCATATACCGAGGCACATCCTCGTCCGGGTCAAGACCACCGTAGGGCCAAGGATCTATGCTGACGACGAAGCCTTCGGGTAGAGAGAACTCCTCTAGAGCCTTTTTGAACATTTCCGATGCTACACAGATATCGTGGAACACACCGAACTCTGCAGCCGTATAACTGGTCTGACAGTAAGCGGGAAAGGTCCTGTTGCGGCGGATCTCTCCTGCCCCGACATCAACGATCGCTTCGTTAAGACGAGGCACGCCATCCTTGACTCGGTCAAATAATACGGTTACTTGTCTTGCAGGTGCGGATGTGGGCGATTGCCCACCATGCTCGGCGATGAGGAATTGGACCAAGTCCTCCTTCTTCGGCTCATCTAAGTAAATAGATCTGAAGAAGAGGGCTACACCTTCACCACCATGCTTCTCAACCACGATATTCCGAGCGCGTAGCAACTCGTCTTCTGTGAGAGGCCGCAATGGGTGAGCCGGCGATTGGGTTTCAGCTGTCTGTTTCTGCTCCGTAGACATATTGGGCAATTGCGTATTGTTCTGCTTCCCAGTCTTGATGAGGAGAGGACCGAGAAGTTGTGAAGTCAGTCTGAAAGAACAGACACAATAAATACCGCCGCGTCGTCTTTAAATACCTCCCTATTATAAGGAAACCTCCTATATCGCGGCTGGCTTATCATCCAACTGCTGCCCAAAGTGAAGATGAGGTACAGAGGTAGCTTCGATAAGCTGCTTTGGTACGCATCGAGCTACCCCGGCTAGTACTTAACGTAAGGAGAACAATGGATGCTGGACTGGTAGTGAAAGACGCCTATTGATAGCAGGCCAGCAAAGCGAGGAACATTACTCGTCATGTTTCGACAGCGTATGTGGGGTGTTGCATGAGCTACATTTGGCCTACTGCAGTACGTCCTTCAATCATCTTACGCAGTATACCGCCGGCGCTAGATCCTAGCTTTATCGGGCAAGTCCTTGCGAACCTACATCCGAAACACGGCCATGATACGCATCGACCCGGAGTTTGACGAGGTCTCCGCTTGCCGGACGCATGCTTGCCGAGCGAGAGTCCACCCGCGATGTGCATTCATTCGCCCCTGTCCCCCCCCGACACAAGCAGCCGACTGGCATCCATCGGCAGGACTAGTCGACTACGGGCAGACAGGCATACAGGCAGACAGACAGCATTATGCTTAAACTTAAGCTGTGCATGCTTCTACTACCGTACTCCGTGCGTCTCGATACCCCACGCCGCGTGCCACATCGCCATCCGCGGGGTTTTTGGTACGATGGAGGGTAGCAACTGCACACCTAGGTAGGAGACGGATCTCGCCGGCCGTGTGGTGGTCAGCCGTCCGTGGCCGGGACCATGTGCCAATCGCCGACGTTCCATGCATGCATGGCTTGTTACTATCCTACCGAAACTGGGACTTGAGCCGCATCCCTCACCTCTACTTGTCTTAGATCGGATAAGTTCCGTATCCCTAGCGTCGGTGGTAGCTTCGAAGTCATGGCTCTATCGATTACGGAGCAGACACCTGACTGTATATAACTAGTGTCCTTCGTAGCGTCGACTGTGCTGTCTTGTTCTGTGAAATGTGTCATGGAAGATATAATGATCGTGGGCACATGACTCTACTGTTCGGTAGTTGGTCAAGTGGAAATAGATGACATTTCCACTTCTGGAAGGTACGAAGGAGGTAGTCTGGCGTGCAGTTACTTGTAGCTGGATCTATTTAGGCAGTAGCACCTTCCTATATATGATTAAGTATATAGATATCTAGATAGGTACTTAGTTATCTCACTTACCTAATAACTTAATATAAGACCCCAGTCTTGCTAAGAGGCCTGACAGTTGATAGATATATCATTATCGTAGACATTGGTGACTATGATCCAACGGTAATATATTTAGGTGTGAAGTGTTTTTGTTAGACTCTTAAGGCCGAATAGTCTAGCGCGACGCGTGCAGCATAAAGCATATCCTGATTAATAGTGTGAGGTCATTTCACGGAGTAGACTAGGTAGTTGGCTCTTTCTGAGCGAAGGAGACATAGGAAGAATACCAACCTTGCATACCAGCCCCTACCCAGTTGAGTAGTCGCCAAACAAATTGTTGCTCCGGTGCTTGATTCTTTCAAAGTCTAAATATTCTCGACTCGAAGAGTAACGATGCGTCGACTCTTGATTAATAATTAATGCAAGGATTTGGAGATAATCTTAAGGTTGATTGAACGTTCAGCCCGACTTTAGTAACGTTCGAGCGTTGGGGTTTTTCTCAAACTGTCGCTTACATATGAATTAGCAGATTTGGGTGTGTTATAGAGCAAAGTGCGTATGGTTCCTTCGTAGTATAGAAGAGGCGGAAATGAATCCGGCACGTAAGAGAGCAGTCTATTGTTGTTGTTTATCACTTTTTCTCCTTCCTCATCGTCTCACAAACGGCTCCTTGAACCCCTTTCTTCATTTATCTACGTCTGAGACAACTTCTTGCTTGCTAGTCTTTTTGTAATTTATTTAGCTCTTAGTATCAAATTACTAGCACGGTCGTCGTGCCTATGGGGCGGCTAAAGGCCTTGTAAACTACCCGTACGACAATGAGCTCTCGCATGCAACCCTAAAGGCATATTAACGAACTCGTCAGGAAGCAACTGACGCTTCACGCTTTCTGGGCCAAAGAAAGTCTAACTTCATTCAAGTCCAGCGTAGTTCTGCTTTTTTGTCAGATGGCTTGGTGACACCTTAGGTGTATACCTAGCAGGCTAGGTCTATATATATAGGCTATCCCCCCCAACTACCAGTTGGAAGGGCTAGGGGCCATTGACCAATACACCTTCATGGCTACTGACCCCTTTTACCTACCTGCTACGTGACTGTAGGGCTATTCCATCCACTCTGGGACGGATACACCTGACATTTTTATGCTCAAATCATTCATCATTTGGGGAAATTAGAGCACAAAGATAGAAGGAATATCGGCATTCCTCTTCCTGATTGACAGTCTTTCATCCATGTCCTGCCGGGAAGAGACAGAGAGTAAAAGTAGAACAAAAATAGATTATGCTGAGAATAAACAGATAATAAAGACAGATTAAACATAGAAGCAGATACCTATCTCGTCCTGACAACGTTGGCAAAGCTGAGCGCGGCTTCAAAGCAGGAATGGGCTCTAAAGCGCTAGTAATTATAATGTAACGGCGAGGTTATACAATATTAGATGTAGAGAAGGAAGAGAACCAAAAGGCTGGGGTAAAGGATGACTTTCACCGACACTCCAATTTCTCAGGTCTGGTCAGTTCCCCATCACTGGGTATATATGTCCGGGAGACCTGATTGGAACCGGAAATGCGACATTCCCAAGTGTGCAACATCGCCCGACTTTTCGATCCACGCATCTCCCTCTCCCGCGAGCCGACAACATCTGGGAGATCATCCTTGACCTCGGCGATATTAGGGGAATTTACATACGGGATAGCATTGAGTATCGGACAACATTGGGAGAATCGGTCTATACGCGATTGCTGGGGTTATCGGAGATAGGAGCATTTAGATTGATGGGTGAGATTCCGTCTGGCACAGATCTTGCGGGGCTTCGTCGGGCGAAATTGAGTCAGGATGTAGAGATGAGTCGGAGAAGACCCAATCTACCTACCGCTACTGTCAATGCCTGGTGAGTTTGTCGAGCCAACGCGTTGTCTAATGCATCCGTCCCTCCTCCTCAAGCCGCATATCAAAACCATGCCATAGGCGTCATAGGGGTTGGGATATACGTGGACAATGCAGGAGCAGTAAAGAAGTTAAGGACGAATCCAGCTGTGAAAATAAGCCGAGGTGAGAATAATATGATAAACAGAGAGATTATTCAGAATAATTCAGCTCTCAAGGTGTCTCACCCGCCTGTATCCGCCCTTGTTATGGGACCACAGTAACAGTTCTTCTCATCGAAGGCTGGCTCACCGACCTCCTATTTAACTTGCTTTCCATGCCTTGTTTTATGCGCAATCGAGACGAGAGCGATACTGTCTAGAGCGACGTGCCCTGGGAGATCGAATCGATAGCAAATAGCTAACCTACGGTTGCCGCTAATGGGCTCCTGAAGACAATTACAAATCTACCTACTTAGGGGCGCATCTTTGGTAAAATTGGTACGGCGATTAAGAAGGTTGTTAGTCTCGACTGTAGTGCTTGGGTCTTCTCTAATTATGTCCTATAGATATATGCCAAACTTCAAAAACGTTTCACGCCGCTAAATTCGACCTTTTCGGCCGGGATAGAGAGAGGACTAAAGGGCAGGCTTATGAAGCCGTCCCAATCGCAGCCTCCACCGTTATCGTTGCTGCCGTCTGGGACATTGGCAAATGATGCGGCTCTTCGGCCTACTAACTGTTCTCGCAATCATTTCTCGAGTCGTCCTTGTTCCTTGGGCAATTAAAGGTTGTCTTGTGAGGTCCAAAGTGCGAACTCCTAGAAAGGAGAACAGTTCAAAGTGTTATGCTGTACTCAAGCACAACGTGTACTAAAAGTTTTAATCGAGTTCATTCCGACTTTGTCTGAGCACTCAAATTGTGATTGAACACAGGTGAGTGCCGAGCTTAACATAAATGAGGCTTCAGCTGATTGTGGTGCGAGCTTCTCATCTAACTTCCTCATGGATTTCACTGTTAGGCTTCACTCTCAACCTATTATATTCCCGCGTCGAGCTCCAGCTGTTCAAGCTCTAAGCTATGAGGATGATAGTGGTGATTCCGACATAGAGCTTATCACCTATCTGAACATATAGTTGTATAAATGCCGATGAAGCTAAGTATCAAGCGGTACTTATGAGAAGCCTCAGAGCGATTGTCTTTTTTCGAGGATGCCCGCACTCTCGCACAGTAATTTGCTAATACTAATTTCATTATCTTCGGGCAGTAATGAAGGGAGATAACACGAGAATTAGGTGTTTCCATCGCGCTTTCTGAGCACCTTATCCACCATCGTTAGGCATTGGTTGGGAGCAGCGGGTTCGGAGTCGATACCTACATGGTGGATATTTTTCAGGCCGATCCAATAGTCCTACGTACATACATGCTTTGACTCGATCCCAGAGTATTGGAAATGGAATTCAATACATCATCTCCAATTCTTGTGTCATCATTTCAATCGCACAATTTGACACATCACCATGTGATAAAGCCCTGGGGTCACCTCCGTAAAACGAGAGTATTTCGATGTTACTTATGCTGTCATAGGCTGTGGAGCCAGCGACCACGCTCGCTAGCGGGACCCGGGATAGCGGACCAAATACCCTAGCGTAGTAGACTAACAGGCCCCCACGGCCGGTACGTTATGGTACCTGGCGGGCGTGGGGTTGCAACCTGAATAAACCCGTTCAGCGTTGCTGCTGAGACTCAACAACTTTCCAATGAATTCTTCTTTTCTTCTTTTCTTCATATGATTTATTTTATTTTCTGTATTCAATTCATCTCTTTATTTCCCATGTTATAATAGGATTTGCATATAATCACATTGAATACGAAGAATTGTAGAATGAGAGCTTGCGGATAGTCTCGCTCGCCTCGCCATATATCCACTTCCCTCCAACGATTTCGAGCTTATTGCAACGACAGCTATCATTCGGCCCATAGCAGATAGGCCCTTGATCCCTCAAATGCGAAAGGGCGGAAGTTTTCTCGCCATGGCCGCGACTCATGACAAGGAGAAGGGGCGGCAGAGCCAGGAAACCGAAAGCTTCTCCGACCTTGATTCCGACCTCGACGCGACCGAATATCTCCAAACCGATCCTCTTACCAGTTCGAAACCTTACGAAGCCTTTCAAACCCAGCCCAAAAGCCGTCGATTATGGAGGCCTTGTGGTTCGTGCTTCGCCGCCCGATCTACACGATGTATCATTATCTCGGTCGCCGTGTTCCTGTTGGCGTGGCTTATCCTCGGCACCGGCGGCTTCTTCGCTTTTAAGAAATATAAACAAGCTCCCCCTGATGGGTTATCACCACCATGGTACCCATCACCGAAGGGAGGAACTACAAAGAGTTGGGCTGAAAGCTACCGAAAGGCGAGCGAGATGGTGGCCAAAATGACATTACCCGAAAAGGTGAACATAAGTACGGGTACCGGCTGGGAAATGGGGCCCGCGGTCGGAAATACAGGCCCTGCGATACACGTTGGTTTTCCCTCTCTTGCTTTGCAAGACGGTCCGCTGGGCATACGTTTCACGGATAATGCGACGGCGTGGCCTGCCGGTGTCACTGTCGGTGCGACCTGGAACAAAGACCTGATGTACCAATGGGGAAATGCTCATGCGATCGAGGCTCGAAAGAAAGGCATCCATGCAATTCTTGGTCCCTGTATAGGTCCTCTTGGGAGAGCACCTGCAGGTGGTAGAAATTGGGAAGGGTTTGGGGCAGATCCGTATCTGCAAGGAATCGCCGCGGAACAATCTATCAGAGGAATCCAGGATGCTAATGTAATGGCTACAAGTATGTACTTCTTTCTCATTCAAGCTCAGGGATCTTTGCACTTTCCCTTGCATTGGTCTTATGGTCTCCAGCATTGGTCGCGCTCGGGAGTGGCGGGACTTCATTTCCCCTGGTGAACTTGCAACGTGAGGTGAGACTTGCAGTGAATGCTAATATTGTGTGCTATAGTCAAGCATTTGGTCGGTAATGAACAAGAACATTTTCGACAATCTTTCGAATGGGGTTTAGCCAATGCCATATCTTCAAACATCGACGATAGGACTATGCATGAATTGTATCTCTGGCCTTTCGGCAACGCCATCAAGGCTGGCGTTGCCTCTGTCATGTGCAGTTATAATATGGTCAACAATTCCTATGCATGTGGTAACTCCAAGTTGCTCAATGGTCTGCTCAGAGATGAGATGGGCTTCCAGGGCTTTGTAATGAGTGATTGGCTCGCTCAGGTTTGTCCTCCGAGCCATTAACCTGGCTTGTTCATAAGCTGATTTGATCCATAACAGAGAGGTGGCGTATCTAGCGCTCTGGCAGGATTGGATGTGAGTTTTGCCAACTTATTCTACAATGAGTCGCACAGCAATATGTCTCACCTACTAATACTTGATTTCCAAAGATGACTATGCCCGGCGACGGGTTGTTCTGGGCAGATGGGAAGTCACTGTGGGGACCGGAGCTGACCAAATCTGTTTTGAACGGATCTGTGCCTCTTGAAAGGCTTAACGATATGGTAACTCGCATCGTTGCAGCTTGGTATCAGTTGGGGCAGGATGACAAGGCGAAATTCGATAGTGATGGGCCAAACTTCTCTTCCTGGACTGACTCAGAAAATGGTGTCTTTGCCCCAGGGAGTCCGACGAAGCAGGAAGAACGCAAAGTCAACCAATTCGTGAACGTGATGGGAAATCACTCGACATTGGCGCGACAAATTGCTGCGGAAGGAACTGTTCTTTTGAAGAACGAGGGACTGCTGCCTATCGCTCATGATGGAAACACCCCGAGCAAAGCGGCCAAGGAGCAGGACTCACCATTGAGGATAGCCATCTTTGGTGACGACGCAGGCCCTGGCCAGGGACCTAATTACTGCAAAGACCGCGCCTGCAATCAGGGCACATTAGCTTCCGGATGGGGATCTGGCGCGGTCGAGTTCCCCTATCTCATTTCGCCTGATGAGGCTCTGAAGAAGGCATGGGATAGCAAACGAGTGAAAGTGACTACACATTTGACGAATAGCCCATCATTCGATAAACAACCCAGCATACTTGAAGAAGCAGATATCTGCATCGTGTTCGCCAATTCTGATTCTGGAGAAGGTTATGTATCTGTGGGTCCGGTAAAGGGCGATCGACCAGATATAAACCTACAGAAAGGTGGCGATGACCTGATCGTCAGGGTTGCCTCAGGCTGCCCTGAAGTTCTCGTTGTCATCCACACTGTCGGTCCTGTTGTGATGGAACAATGGATCGACCTACCAAACGTGAAAGCTGTGAGTTAAACCCTGAACATCATGCTCATAATCGTAAAATACTGACCTTAAGTGTTAGGTAATCTTGGCCAACTTGCCTGGCCAGGAAAGTGGCAACGCTCTGGCAGATGTCATATTGGGCACTGTCAATCCTAGCGGAAAGCTGCCCTGGTCGATTGGAAGAAGCTTGAGCGACTATGGAAAAGGTGGGCAAATCATGTATAAGCCAAACGGTCTCGTTCCTCAACAAGACTTTAAAGAAGGCTTGTACATTGATTATCGTCATTTTGACAAGTACAACATTGAGCCACGGTTCGAGTTTGGCTTTGGGCTGAGCTATACTACCTTTGAATTCGCTAATGTCGTCGTCGAACAAATCAAGGAAAAGAGCGCGTTACCAGCTCCGCGGCCAGAGGATTTCGCCTCACCTCCTGAGTATGACACCAACATCCCAGATGCCCAGGAAGCCCTATTCCCTAGCGAGATTCGAAGGCTAGAGAAGTACGTCTACCCATATATTGACAGCATTGACGAGATCGTGTCGGATCCGTATCCCTACCCTGATGGATATGATGTCCAGCAACCACTCTCCGGTGCCGGCGGCGACGAAGGAGGTAACCCAGACCTTTGGGAGACCTATGTCGAGGTATCTGTCGACGTTACAAATACGGGCGACAAGCAGGGCCAGGCTGTCGCACAGCTTTATTTGAGTTATCCAAATGCATCTACCATCGACTTCCCTGTGAAAGCTCTTCGTGGATTCGACAAGATACTTATCGAGAAGGGCGAAACACGAACTGTGACTTTCAATCTGACAAGGAGGGATCTAAGTTACTGGGACGTGATTGCTCAGAATTGGGTTATGATTACCGATGGTGAATACAAATTCATGGTTGGACAGAGTTCAAGAGATTTGCCAGTTTCTGGGATTTGGTAAGATGGAACTGGATGCGATGTTTACTGCATCTTACCGCTCTTTGTTCTAGGAGTATTGGCGAAAGGGCTTACAAAGGGCGACATGATGAATCGGAATCTCCTAGCGAAAGGAGTTGGTATATTATTGAAGATCTTTTTGGCACGATGATGACATATCTCCTCGAAGTTATTTACATATAACCCGATTAGAACGAGTTTCTCGCACATGACATTTTCTACCAGTGTAACCCCCTCATTGGTCATCACAGGTGCTTTTCGTCAATCGTAGCCGATTCTTTCTTGGTGGGGGTGTCCGAGCTTGAAGGGCGCTTATCATCGGGTACGATCCTCTCCGCATGGATCGTCTTAGGATGCTTCCTTCCCGAGACATCCAGAAATATCGATTTGACAGTATGCACGAGCGTATGTCGGCCTTCAAAGACGGGGAATATCCCAACGGCGCCCAATGATATAAATATCCAGATAATACCCACCGTTACCCATCCTGTGAAGAACTGTTTCGAGAAGACGTACGAGGAGCCGTATAAGGGGAATGGCCACAGGATCAAGAACGCCAGCGTCATTCCGATCGTGGTCCATTTTGATATCCTGCTCGCGCGCAAGAGCTTCGTTTGCTCTACGTCGAATTCATCGTTTGCCTCGACGCGTCTGCTGGCAGGGGTTTGTTCAAGATCGACGTTAGCTTCATTTACCACATCGCGGTCGTCTGCTCTGCGGATCTGCATCATGGATTTCCAGTCATATTTATCCTGCAAGAAGCTCAGTCAGTACCCATTACCGGTATAAGCGCGAACGACCGTGGAGACCTACCAAACCGAATATCAATGTGAAGATAGGAATTAATACAACGGGCGACAACAACGCAGTAACTATCCCGACGCGTCAGCTCATCTCGAAAGCAGCAGTCAATCGGTGTGTCTTACCATTGCCAGCGAGCATGGGGTTGTTTGAACCAGTACAAGCAACATTAAGAGTACCACAGGTCTTCATAGAAGTGACAAGCCACGCAATCAGAGCGAATGCAAGGCCAAGCGGAGGAGACAGGGCAGCGGCCCATTTATTCTGACCGGACCACACGAGCGTCAAAGTCGCCGGCACAACCGCAGACGAGATGATACAACCCATCAACAAGTAAAGATAGCCCATCGAAATGCCAGCGTAGTACAGTCCCACAGAAAAAGTAGATATGAACAGCGCATACACGCAGACGATAACGTGAGACATGTAAATAAGGCGCTTGCCACTGGCGTCAGGCTTGAAATAAGTGCGGTACAGATCGTATGTGAAGATCGAGGAAACCGCGATAAGCTCAGACGAAGTCGCGGATGTGACAGCGAGGAAAACGAGCAACAGAGTGGCTACGGCACCGCCCTGTCCCAGCAATGCCACAGCGGCGTAGGGGAGGACTAGACCAGATGAGATCTCGTCTTCGCTCATCCTGTTGGGGTACGTTGGGAAGGCGGGCGTGTTCTCTAGCGCGAGGGCTGATAGGCCCATCGTGGTGGCGGTTAGCCAGGGGATCGCGAACCAGGAGAGGCCGCCTAGGATATAGCCTGGCAGCGCGTGGACTGGGGATGCGGCGATTGCTTTGTTGTAGTACCCGTTGTCTAGGAATACGGTACCGAAATTACCGACTATGTTGATCACGAAGAAGATGACTCCTTGCGTTGAGCCTGTAGATGATGTTAGAGCTGATGGGATGGTATTTCAGGGGGTCAAAGGGAGGTTTAGTGCTTCGAATTTGAGGTTATCGGTAAGCCACTTACGCATGGTGAGGTAACTTCCCTCAGCATTGCCATCAACAGGATGAGCGGTAGCTGCCTCTACCAGACGGTCAAAGACAGCAGAAGGCGATCCAAGCACATCCGAGGTGGCGTACGCCGTAAGGGAGAAAATGATGATGATAATCAGCAAGATAAACGTATGAATCCAATCAGTCAAGATCGTCGCTTTCAGTCCGCCGACCATCGTATAAGCGACGACACCGACAGGCAGAAGATATATCGCGGCGATATTGTTCATGCCAGTAAGCGCGTTTACTGTGGCAGAGCCTCCCACAACAAGCATCAAACTGACTAAGATGTTTGTAACAAGCCCAAAGACCATGAACACGAGGTGGGCAATAGTGCCATATCTCGCCTTGATGCTATACCCGACGATATCAGCTCAAGTGCTACCCCTGTACGAAAAGGGGCACTTACACTTCAAGAAAAGTATGCGCATTTGGTGCCCGTCTCTTCAACTCGATAGCGAGGGTAGCGAAGAGGAGAATTTGAACCGTGGCACCCGAGGCGTACCAAAATGGACCGCTTACGCCGTATCTATAACATACACCTGAGGACTGAAGGAGCGTAGCTGCCCATGTCCAGGATGACACGACCGCGGAGCCTACAAGACCACTTTTCACGGTTCGCCCAGCTGTATTGAACATCTCTGAAGTTTGGAGTTCCGAATTATACCGCTTCAGAACGACAGTGACAAGAATCTAAGCACGATGGTCAGGAAGTCGTCCGCTCTAGCTGGAAAAGCCATCTCTTACCATGCCTAGAGCAAAGAGTGCTCCTAACCCCAGCACGATGCCATATCCCACCCCTTGCCCAAGGGGTGTAGTCGCCATCGACCCATCCATGGCGATCCTAAGCGCAACAGGATATAACCAGTATAGTTCACTTCCTTAATATCGTCGAAGAAGTGTTGTAGGCCTTCGCCGTACGCCAGGTCACGTGTCTCATTCGCGATGTGAGAAACACTACCTCGGGAAGTTTGAGTCAAGTAGTATTCTGGGCCCAAACCTTCTACTTTATAACAGATCTGCAGATTCAAGATAACCATGCAAGATATACAACCTCACCTGCGTCAACCACCACCCCCACCAAGACCAAGACATCGGCATTCCACCAACGCAGGCCTAAACGACATGCACACATAACGCCCTACGCCACCGTAGACTGGGCTGAAACCTACACTTTTCGTGGGGCCGGAATCTTAAACTGTGAGGGTGAGATCGACCCCGAGCATCTGGATTGGTCGATAAGGCTCATCGCTTTGGGGTTGCATGGGTGTAGTGCAACCTTGATTGTCATCTTGCCTTATCAAGCGGCCGAGAGGGGATTATACGGGACAACATACATCGTCCAAGCGCACATCTGCTAGATTAGGTATCATGCTTCATCTCGTCTCGTATGTGAGCGACCGAGAACTATGTAGCTAGTAGCCGTCCGTTACCAGCAATTCGTCATCTATATCATCGTGCATACGTGCCTGAGACAGTATCATTAGCGATCGATTCGGGGTCACAATATATTTCCGACAGTCAGAAAATTGGTAACGCACTTTATCATCAAATATGACAATCGGTTATCTGCCATCTCAAAGGTAGTTGATTAAACCGTGGTCAGATCCCATCAATTCCATGACCGGTAGACAACGTGTAAGCCAAAACTGACCAATCACAAGCGAGCATTGTGCATAGATAAGGATTGATGTTCACGCAAGACTAGGTTTTTGGACTCTGAGCTAGCGCAAACGGGGATTTTCGTTATCAGCCTGTTTTATCAACATGATTACTCAATTTGATCCCAGCAGTCGGGCGGCCGTCGTGGGGTCCGAATGAATCGGGAAGAAGCAATGAACTTGAACTTTTCACCGCCCGTCAAGTCCTATATCGGTGTGATTTCGGCTGCGTCCGCCCGTTAATCGATATCCGCCCTTACTCGGGGTGGGACGTATGAGGGTGAATAATCATGACAGTTACACGCGCTTACTCAATTTGTTCAAATGTCGCGTCGAGAGATAAACCCCAATCGAAACGCGATCAAAATATTAATAGTGTGTCCCGACTTGTAGCTCATTCTGAAGATTCTTGAGTGAAGTGTGAATGTTTTATTAAACGGCCGCGGGATGCTATAGAGCCTTTGAAGTCCTTCGTGGCGTAGTCGAACACCACGACGACGCCACCCCTTTATAGAAACGGCGCCGTAAGCGTGTTGTCTGTTACAATCAAAACGCGCCCGAGTTCAGTCAGCTCAAGACTTGATTGAAGATATCAGCCGGGGTAAGATATCCCAGATGATGGCCTTATTGAATGGGCGAGCGGATCAGCATTGCGGAAGCATTGCAGACGCATAAAGCGAGGCAACAATTGGAACCAGAGAGGGCAAAGCTACGGTGGCAAGTAGTAAGAATCCGAGGTAAGAGTAAGAGGGGGTGTGAAAGCATGAGAGGTCAGAGAAGAGACCGCAAGTGAAGAAGAGACCACCGCGACTGAGGATTCGGACAACGCTTCAATAGAGGAAGCTTTAATAGAAACAGAAACATAATCCGCCGCCTAAGCAGATGACTCAGGAGCAGATGTATGAGCAGGTGCCACAGATTGGGGAGGAGGCGAACTCAGAGGTGAAAAGACTGACGTTTTGGTCTCATTGGTGGTAGGGAAGTAAGTATATATGTGAAGTGCTTCAATTCAAGCGTATTCGAACCAACGGCAGGAACAGTAGCAGCAGCGGCAGCTGAACGAACAGTAGATCGGATTGAAAGGCAAACGCGCAGTTTTCGATTGGCATAGGGGCGCAGAAGGCTTCGACGCTGGCCCGAATTCCGAATTATTCAATTATTATTCATTACTCTTGTTGTCTCTCTCTAGCTCTGTGATGGTCCTGGTTGTTGCGGGTTGGTGCCTGATCGGCCGTAGCCTTCGGTGGTAGTGCTTGGCGAGTACCTTCGAGTATGCCGACCTGGATTGCCAATTGTCGATTCTCATCTTCGAGAGCATCTCTCTCCCACTCAATCCCGGGTCTTCGTCGCGGCCATCGTCCATGTATGTACATCCCAGAAAGCTAAATCGTCGACAATTCGTGGTTGGTTCCGCGGTGCACGTGGCGGTTCATTGGGAATTGATCGTCCATGAGGATCAACCGGGAGATCCGACGCTCTACTTGAGATCCATTTTGCTGCCCAGGTGGTGTGCAATAACACGGGTCTCCTTTTTCCTCATTTGTTTATTCGGCGTCTTAATCTACGTCTTATTCCGTATCTTATTTGGTTGTCCTGAAAAATCACTAGATTCCTTATATGCACGACACCGGAGGACACACATACACATCCTCCAGTGAATATTGGGTGCTGGCCCTACGCTGGGTGAAAGTGGATGGGAGGATAATAGTATTTATATGCCGCAGGGGGCTAGCTACCAGGTGTAAGGCCACACTGGATGCAACGGATGCAACTGATGAGATGCCTGTCAATTGATGATACAACCTTAACCATTTCCCAGTCGTCAGCCACCGTGGGCTCACCGGATGTTGATGCCCTGTCGGTCTCCAGGATACTTCTTGCTTTCTCTTGTTCCCTCCTACAACTACAGAACAGCAACGGTCAGTCAGACATACTACAGGTAAGTACAGTTAGGTGAGTTCTCCCAACATGTATTAACCTTCTTCGGCCAAGTGAGCTGCCTTCGTCTCTCGCTCAGCATTATCTGTTGCCATGAATCCTTCTGTCTCAGAATATGCTCGTCCGCCGTCCTGATGGGTCCGCACCCATCGTGGTGGGAGACAGTGACAGAGAAAGAGGGGACGAAGATAACTAAAATGCGGGCTTGATAACTCAACATCAGATGAGCATTACGTACATTTTAGATTTATCTATTCGTAGAGGATATTTAAAACAGGCCAGCTGAGCCTTTCATGGAAAGTCCTAGACGGCGACTGAGGACCACAGATGGTCCCGGCAGGCAACTCCTCAGCTTAAAGCCCTCAAGCCGTCTCGGTGCGGATCAACACCAAACGTTAATGCCAGCAGTTCGCTATCATATGAAAACCCTCAAGAACTCTACCAAAGCCATTATAGCCATGGCTTGTCCATATGGCATACTAGTAATCGGGATGTCCTTATAATGCTGCAGATCCCGGCCCATCCCAGTCCCAAACGACGTATTAAGCAATTCACCATCGGCATCGATATTATCCAAGACCCCTCTTATAGCCTTCAGCGCCATATCCTCATACTCCTTGCTAATGTACTTCTTCCGCTGCGCCTTCAAGATCCCAAAAGCAAAGCCCGCCGTCGCGCTAGCCTCGACATAAGAGCCTTCGTCCTCGGGATGATCCAGGAGCGTGCGCCACAAGCCAGACCGCGTCTGCAGATTCTTCAGCGCCTCGCACTGCGCGTTCAGGGTGTCAATGAGATGGGTCCGTATCGGGTCGTTGGCCGGGAAGTCTAGCAGTTCGAGGAAATCCGGGATCACGATCGTGAGCCACGCATTGCCCCGCGCCCACCTTGCGTTCGCGAAGTTGTGCCCGCCTTCATGAAACGTCCAGCCGTGGAAGAATAGCCCCGTCTTCGCGTCGAACAGATACTTGATGTGAATCAGGAACTGACGCTTTGCTTCCTCGACGTAATGCGGTCTGTTTAGAAGCTTGCCGATCTTAGCGAGCGGCATGACGGTCATCATGAGCGTGTCGTCCCACAGCTGCTGGTCGTTCTCCTCGAGGTATGTGATGTGTTGCATGCCGCCATATTTGGTGCGCTCCAGGTCATGGTACGCCCATTCTGCCCAGCTGTCTAGCCACGGCAGATAAGTGATGTTACCCGTCTTCTCGTACACGTAGGCCAACGTTAAGAACACGGCCATCGTGTTGATGTTCTTGGTCGTGCCCCCGGCCGCAAACCGATTTGCGAACCAATCTTCAATGATCTTCAGGTACTTCTCATCCCCTGTCAGAGAATAGTAGGCCCAGATGCCGTTCAGACCGATCCCGTGCGTCCATTCCCAGTCGTTCCACCCTTTTGTGTCAATGACGCGGCCGTCTGGCAGCGTCAATAGGAATTCCCCTGACTTATCCTTGATATTAACCAGGCCATCGATCAAGAGCTTGATCTTATCATGGATGTCGCTGGATTTAAAACCGTGAGCTTGTGCAGGCATCCTGCAACGAAGACGCGATCAGATTGTTGTAAGGTGGTGGGACACGCGTTATACCTCGTTTTTCCGTGCGACTTCGATATATATAGTTCTTATGATAGCCGTATTAATGTTGTTATTTAGCCTACGATCACATTTTACTACACCCGCCATCATCTACATCGTTCTCATCGTTATAAGCGTATAATCGCAGAGCACTGCCAAGATATTTCTTTAGTGGATGACAGACTGGAGTGGCTCCAAGACTCAATTACCCCCGCATCTCGTACAAGAGTTAGAAGATATAAACCCCACTAGGAGGAGCAGCGGTTTGAATTTCCGACGGTCTTTGGTGGATAATCTTGACTCTGCCCTGGGACGTTGGGTTGTTCGGATGGTATTATGCCGAACGCTTGGTTCCTAAAGTCTGGGCGTTGGTGGAGATGGCTGGGGTATTGGGGAGCGAATTCAAAGCCCATACTAAGATCAGCTAGCCCTCAATACATGCCTCAATGAATAGCTGCTATGTAAGCAGATCGATTCGGGACCTTTCTGGTTCCAATTGGTTGTTCTGGAGAGAGCTGGCGCCCAAATCTATCCCGATGCTTCGGTATATCGGTTCAACATCCCATTAGGACCAATTCCCATGGTGGCAGGTTGACACACCCGAGGACGCCCAAGGAGCTGGGAAAGAAGGCAAATCATTTCAATAACTAAGCGGATCTTTCCCCAGAACCCCAGGTTACTGCCCCAATGTAGTTCCCCGCTCCCCGGGGCTCTTAACAATGACACGGGTTGTGCTGTAGGCTACTTAGTATGTACATGAATACAACATTAATGTAAGATCAGTCGAGCAGTTCTGGGGCGTCTGCATGTATTCATGGAGTAAGAGTAGGGTGGTACCACGTGCTGATGTCTTCACAGCAAGGGCTATCTAGTTCTCTACATGGTAAGGCGTATCTGAACCCTGCCATCAGACCGATACCGTCGTATATCCCTAGGTAAGGTGTCCGGGGAAGCTCGCACGACGAACTACAATTAGAAAAGTCAACCATACAACTGTTACATGCGTATGACCATGGGCAGGGATTAATAAGACTCCGTTGCATACTTAAATGATTGGGACCCAAATACTTCTTACCCTTCCTGTTTTTGTGCCGCTCTTCTTCAATCGTTGCCCAGTGTCAGAAGCTTCCCTTCTTCCGGTTCCTAAGCAGGTCTACCGAAAACGAAAGTTCCTAACGAGTTATCACGATGTCGACGACCGCGCCGCAGAAAAATGAAGAGGCGACCGGGGATTCGATGATCGAAACTCATAAGACTTACTCGGCCACTGATGATGTCGAGCTAAAGGGTGATCACACTCATTTCGATAGAGTTGACAAGGAGATTGCCAAATATGCCGCGCAAAGCCGAATCGATATTTCACCTGAAGAGAATGTGAGACTTCGAAAGTTAATTGACCGTCGGGTCTTGGTCGTGATGATCTGCACTTACTTCCTCCAAGCTATCGACAAAGGCACACTCTCCTTCTCGTCGATCATGGGTCTGCCCAAAGACACTGGCTTGTTGACGCCCGAAGGACACGTTAGTCAGCTCTATAGCTGGTTGACAACCTGCATATATATCGCCATATTGGTGGTAGAATATCCCCAGGTGCGTAGAAGGCTCGGTGACACTGACGAAGTGCTTTTGACATTGCTAACTGAACTTGCAACAGAACTACATCATAGCGCGAGTTCCTCTTGCAAAATATCTGGGATTCTCCATTGTTGCTTGGGGAACTGTCCTTGCCAGTCACGCGGCTTGCTCGAATTTCAAAGGGCTGGTGACAGTTCGGACACTACTAGGAATTTTCGAATCTGCATGTCAGCCGGCATTTGTTGTGCTTTCGGCCATGTGGTACCGTCGCGAGGAACAAGCAGCTCGAGTCACATACTGGTACATGATGAACGGAGCGCAACAAATCGTTGGTGGTCTGCTAGCATATCTCTTCACTCTCATCACCACCGGGCCCCTCAAGTCGTGGCAGTGGCTCTTCCTCTCGTACGGCATCATCTCTATATTCTTCGGCGCATTCGTCCTGGTGTACATGCCGGACTCGCCGATGCGGGCTAAATGTTTCACGGAAGAGGACAAGCGACTCATGGTCGAGCGTGTTCGCGATAACCAGACCGGTCTCCAGAATCGCGTCTTTAAGAAGGAGCAGGTATATGATGCACTCACCGATCCACAGACCTGGTGTTATGCCGCAATCCAGCTTACGACAACGCTGCCCACGAGTGGTCTGGGTAGCTTTGCCAATATCATCATCTCGACGAATTTGCAGTTCAGCAACCTTCAAACACAGCTCTTGGCCATTGTTTTGGGCGCGTATATCATCATCGTTCTGCTCGGCTCCGTGTGGATAGTGAAGAAGACCGGCCAAAACATTCTGGTCGCGCTGGGCTTCGTCATACCGTAAGCCTCAAGACCGGAGTTCCCAGTAGACTTCGCTTTTTGCTGACTATGAATGGGTGTAGATCTTTCGTCGGAACCATATTGCTCTTGACTGTCCCTAACGAGACGTTCTCACAACACATAGGGCTGCTGATCTCATATTACATCACGTTGTCCTTCTGGGCGGCGCAGACGCTGGGTCTCTCCCTATTGTCTCGCAACGTAGGTGGCCAGACGAAGAAGTCGGTCGTCCTGGCCGTCAACTTCATCTTCTGGGCCACCGGGAATGCCATTGGTACGTACACCCCCCTTTTTAGGGGCTGCTCACAACGCACGAACGGGGCCACCAGGGATTAGCAGCTAACATTACTAGGCCCGCAAGTGTTCCTGGCATGGGATGCGCCTAACTATCATGTAAGCTGACACCCGTCGCTCGGTATGATGTGTTATTTTTGTTGACAGGAGAGGTAGATCGCATTCTTCACCCATCTCGGCTGCTACGCGGCCCTGGTATTGGTCCTCATCTTTTTCCGCTGGTACCTCAAACGCCAGAACACGATGCGCGATAACTTGGCGGCTGCCGGTGTTCAGGAGGCTAACGATACAAACCTGACTCACGCGTTCGAAGATCTCACTGACCGAGAGAACCCTAACTTCCGTTATATGTACTAAGGCAAAAGGGCCCAAGGGTCGGCTGTCTGCCTTGCGGTAGTTGCGTATGTGGAAGTGGCGTTAACATGTTTGGGCCCCAAATTTAGCTAGGTAACCTAGAATAGGTCTACGATGAATGGAATTTGATAGAATTAAACCCGAAACTTGAAGCTTATCACCTAGTTGGGTGTTGTGTGCTTCTTGATGCTGCTCTTGGATCCTCCTTCCTGTTGGTGATATGAAGACATACAGTATGTACTGTATGCAGATACTGTGTGCGGACCGCCTAGCTCCTTCCACCTAAATATCTGATGTGTTAGTACTTGCCTGCGTCAGTCTTATCGATAAGGGGTCGAGTGTGTCCAGATAACTCACCTTACCCACGTAGGTAGGTACGTACTTTACTTGGTATGGAATGCTTCCTAAATCTTTACTTAAGTATACAATCAAAACAACAAACCAAGCTTCCAACTACCATCAAGCTTCGTCCCATCTGTAACGCCAAGCGCAACCCTACCCACACACATGACCGAGATGGATTACCAGTCGCCTTCTCGCGACGGCCGGGATCACTCGCGGTCACCTACGCCGCCGTCGCGCTTTTCAGCTTCTCCATCGAATCGCCGTCGGCGTTACTCGAGCGCTTCACCACCACCTTCGCATGCGAACAACAATGGTCACTATCGCTCGCCCGACAGTCGGAGTCGAAGCCGCAGTCGGACTCCAAGTCGTGGTCGTGGCGAAAGTCGCAGCCCTCTTAGAGGAAGCACCAAGGTACGCCACAGTAGTGACCGCGGCGCATCGAATCGCCCATGGGCCAAGGTCAAATATTAACACAAGACTAACCTTTGGACGTGGCCAGATTGTCGTTGAGAAGCTGTCCAAGACGATCAACGAGAGTCATTTATACGAGATCTTCGGTCACTATGGCCCGATTCGTGACCTCGACCTGCCCATGAGCCGCCAGTGTAAGTTTCGCGACCTGCCTCTTTTTATTGTGGCGCTCTGCTAATCTGACAATGTTGCGTCACGTCACAGTCGGCACCAATCGCGGCACTGCCTACATTCTTTACGTCAACGAGGCTGATGCCGAGGCTGCTATTGCCTCCATGCACGAGGCCAACCTTGACGGCGCCATTATCAACGTTTCCATTGTTCTACCCCGCCGGAAATTTGACCCATCTCCCCCCACTGCCAGGCGAGGCGCAAACATAGATCCCCGTAACCCTGGGCCTGGCTTTCGAGGGGGACCGGGCCGCGGTGCAGGTGGAGGAGGAATGGGTGGCGGAGGTGGCGGAGGAGGAGGTGGTGGTGGAAGAGGATTTGGCTTTGGAGGCGCTAGAGGAAATCGCTCACCTCAGCGTCCAGGACGATCAGGTCGGGACAACTTCGACACCTACCGACCGAGGTCCTACTCTCGATCTCGATCGCCCCCTTCACGCCGGAACCGCAGTCGCTCGGAGTCATATGAATCTCGCTCCCGGACGCCTCCCAGACGTCGAGGGGGACGAAGAGACAGTCACGACGACTATGGTAATTTTCGTGAACGACGTCGTAGTCCCAGTTATGACAGTGATCGTGGCCGTAGCCGCTCCCGCACTCCAGAAAGATCTTACCGTTAATCAACGAGGTCCCGATTTCGAGGTGGATTATGATTAGGAAGAAGCAAGGGTTCCCAGAGTCATCATCATACACGTGTCAACCACGAGGTAGGACACGATCAAGAAGCCGGAGGAACCGTGGGAACCGTGAGGATCAACGACTCGTGTGCGTAGAGTTGGCATAGGCATAGGAATCTGTACGCCACCACGTGGAAGTTGATGCCTACCTACGCTCTGTGTATGCTCCTTTTTGCGCTCTATGGATCTGTAAGCATCCCTCATGAGAGCTGCTATGCACAAAATGAAAATAGCCGGGCTCTAATTAATCGCAGACTAAATTGACATTTTACCACGCGAGTATCTACCTTCTTACCTAGGTTAAGCAGTAGATGTATTCACGTTGATATAACGTTACTAATGGCGTTGTGCAATCTGGGAACCTTACTGAGATAGGATGGGCCAAAAAGGGAATCCTTGTCACTTTAGGTAGGTTGTGGTATCGTGAAGTCCACTTGCGACCGCCGGGGAAAATAATCCCCGCCCAAGAAGCATCCAAAGCGCGCTATCGCAGTACGTTTCGAGGGTGAATTATTGATCGGTGACGCCAAAGGATCGTGACGGGCTCTTCAACGTTGGATTTTCCTTACGCCTCTCCTAGAAATCGCCAACTTGAGTCAAATTCACTGTTCATTTGTCATCGAGCTGAAGTAATCAGTCTCATAGACTTGCTAGACGCCGTGTTCATACGTGACGATGGTGATGGACTTGGTCGTATATAAAGCTTCACGACGATACCGACAACAAACCTCAACATGACGGATTACACGTCTATTCACTTTCGACACATCTTCTGGCACTTAGAGACTTTAGGAATTCTTTTCCCAATACGATGGCTTCGACGACACCTCTTCTCCCAGCCCCGAGACGCATAACCGCGTCAAACCTCACTCTCTCAGTTTCCGATGTGCCCAATGCTAAGGCTGAACCCGCTGTTGAAGTCCTTGACGATACTCTCAAACTTGAACCTATCCTAGGAGGTTCGCTCGCCCGAGCTCGTCTTGCAACGCACAAGAAGATCCCGACCAGTAATGATGGATCGTGAGTCCTGACCCATCTCCCTATGTAAGGCAAGGCATTGCGACCATAGCCTCAGCCACATGGGTGTATATATGTGCATAACGTTCTATTCAACTCGGTTACTAACAGACGGTCAGAGGCAATATTCCACTTGATGATGTTCCGGGATTCGGCATTGTGTTGCCTAACGGGCTCAACATGTATTATCTAGACGTCGCACCTAACACTGAAGGGGTCATGGTACGTCTTCCTGCGGAATGAGATCGACTAGGCATCACGACTAAACTAGCTACCTGCATAGCACCGTACGACTTCTACCGACTATTTGATCGTATTGCAGGGGACTTTAAGTCTCTTAACTCCCCAGCATTCCTTCGACGCAGAAACCGGGTATGGCGAGCCAAAGGTGACGCTCTGTCGGCCGGGTGACACTGTCGTCCAACGGGGGATCATGCATGCGTAAGTCTGCTGGAAAATGATTTGGCACATCGATTTATACGACGTATCCGAATTGAATTTCTAATGAGAAGATTACAGTCTTTCCAACCGTACAGACCAGTGGGTCCGTGTTGTCGCGATAGTAGCCTCCTCTGATCCTAATCGTGTCCCTGTCGAGCAAAAGTCGTCGTCGGCGCCACAAGAGCTTCGAGTCCTAGACGACGCTTGGCTAGCCTAGCCAGCCTCGGCCAAGCCATTCCACCAATCGCCACTCCGCGTGTCGTCCCATTTGTCCTGTGCTGTGCTGTGCCGCTGGGGGCAAGGCTCTTCCCGTAGGATGGTGCAATTGAAACCCCCCTAGCGCGCTTATCGCGGCTGTGAAGGTGCATTTGTGCGGCCAGCTTCCGCGGTAATAACCGAGTTGTCAACCACTTGTACTACCGCGAGATGTGTTCTAGGTAACGGGCCTCTTCAGGTTCCTGGGTTTAATGCTCATACATTTTGGCATGTGTCTCACCCTGCCATGGGCTCACTGTTTCTATCTCGGTGTGAACGACCTCATGCAGCCTATTTCTTCATTATTCGCACCACTAGTGGGTCAGTTCGGCGCACACGCTGCGAGAAGTTGACATCAAATATGAATCATCGTTTGTTCTGAGTCAGTCCGTCTTCTTTAGTGACCTTGGAGTTTCAACGTTGTATCAAAGGCGCCCATGGTGACGTTTCTGCCCGCTAACAGTAATCCTCGCCGACGACTGCTATGCTCTGTCCACATTCTATGATTACATAGCACACCTTTGCTGACATGACCAGACCTTTCACCTTCCAGACGTTTCAGTCGCTCTCTAGTTCCGGCTACTCTTGATTGCAAGTGCCTAGCCGCAGTATGGCGGGTCTGAGGCGCAGGATCCAGCTGCTGTCTGCAGTGATGGGTCACTAGAGCTTCGTTTTGCTAATGATTCTTCCCTTCATCATCCAGTGTCGTAAAATACACCCCTCTCCTATCTTGAATGACAGCATGGAAGGATCGGGACTGCAATGATTGTTACCTTCTCTCGAAAGTTATGAACCAATCCGTCGTGAGCGAACTTCGGTCGAGGCCAGTCGCCGTGCTGTGAGAAGCCATTCCAAGAACTATATAACTACTTACAGTTCAGATATCCATCTCGATCTTGTTGATCATGCTCACTCACCACAGTTCACTAGCTTCGACTACTTTTTTTTTCAACGCCTTTCTTAGAAACGTGCCTGTCTAGCAATTCTACGACAAGATGTTTATGATCTCGCCTCATTCTCAGCATCAAACGGCAGCCCAGCCTTTGGATGCTTTTCTGAAGACCATTGTTGGGAAACAGCAGCTCGGCAACAACGATTCTGTAGACATCGATTCATCCAAGACTCCAGCAAACCCAACAGCTTTCCCTAACCCACCGCGACCACCAACACCCGGTCCTCCACGGCCACACCCGCCAGTTCCTCGTCCCCCTCCAGGACCAACCCCACCACCCAGTCCTCGGTATCTTCTATTCTACAACGACGGCCCGCAGCTATCTATTCTCGTCTCTCCAGCTGAGCCATTTCGGTGCCCTTACCCCAACCCACCCCCAAGCCCTGGTCCCCGGCGCCCGGGTCCGATACGTCCAAGACCGGATGTGCCAACGCCTCCCCCTAGTCCTCGCAGATCCGTTAACCCCTGGGATTTCTCTACTATTTCCAGTCTCACGGATCTCGCTCTGGCGTGTCTCACCCTGGCCACGTGGGATGGAGATGCAGCCACCGAGTATGTAAGCATGTCGATGGAGAATGACAGTTACTCGAAACGGCACAGCAGTCTAATCCCGAATTCCGCAATCTTCAGGCGCGATCTTTCAGGAAGCTCGCGTCAGCAAGCCGATCCGGAGATCCCACGTGGTTTACACTCGCGTCGCGAACTTGACAGGCAAGGCGCACGTGTACACGGCTAGACCTCAAGCACTACCATTCGT
This sequence comes from Xylaria sp. FL0043, assembly GCA_022578865.1. NCBI lineage: Eukaryota > Fungi > Ascomycota > Sordariomycetes > Xylariales > Xylariaceae > Xylaria > Xylaria sp. FL0043. The sequence continues at coordinate 104,641 of MU397273.1, forward strand.
CAATCACCTCTGATGTTATCATGACGGATCTCGTCGAGGGTTGTTTTGATCTGCAAATGCCGCTCTAGCCAGTGATCAGAAGCGTCAGTCAATAGTCCGAACGAACCAATCGAAACATTGAGATCATTAATAGGCTTGAGGGTATCCATCAGAGTACCACGCGAACCCCCATAGGGCTGACTAGCAAAAAGGCAAAGCCTGTGCCGATTGGTAGATAGAGATTACTAGGGTCAATCAGCCTACCGAAGGACAGATCCATGCATCCTCATTCGTCGTCTTTACAGATTTAGCTTTCCAACTGCCCTACTTACATACAGAGCCCAGGAGAGTTATTTCATATTGAACGCCTTTTTCTCTCTCTTCTCATTCGCTAACAAATCCTTTCCAATCTCACACCATTTTCCCAATTCGGAAGGCGTGGTTCCCCATTGGCTGAAACAAGATCCTTTCGTTTTTTTCGATTTGTTTCTCGTCTTATACGCTCGGATACCCTTCTGCGGACAGGACATCATCTCATGTACCAACACCCCTCAAAATAGACACTAGAACTCTCGCTTTCCTCGCGGATCATTAGACTGGGTCGGACTGGATAGGAGTAGGACTCTGCATAGGCCTAGATTTGGTGTTCCTTTTTCACATGCTTTCTTCTGATAGACTGGGTGTTTTTCCTTCCTCTTCTTCTTCTTCATAGACGGGCCCGGAGCATACGTGGGGCGTTTCATTTAGATGGACACTTGCACTGTATTAATATGATCCAATAGATATTCATTCTTTTCCATCGAGGGGCTTGGTAGCCGGGCCGGTTCGAAAACGGCAACGACTTCGATCGGCTGCTGATGTCATCATCGGGGCTGTGAGCTTGCATACTAGTGAACCCCAACCCAGAACAACACGGTCTCCCATCCGCCCTCTTCACTGACAGCAGCAGCTAATTAACCCAAAACACAGGCAGTCTCTTGGCTCAGCGCCTCCCGCAGCCTCAAAAGGGTATCTTCTTCGGATGGGATTTTCATGATGGGATTTTGATCCTGGGACTCCGGTTTCAAGTAAATCTGCTCCCAAATCCCCTCTTCGGTACCGACAGAAGGGCAACCCCATGTCCATGATCAACAAGATGGTGGGTTCACACACACACACACCCTCTCTGCATAGCCTGAGCTGGAAATCCTACAAAAAAAACAACAGCGAAACAAGACAAAAGGACCATACCGCAAGAACCCATCAAAATACGACCTCAAGATGTGCGTTTCCGTAACTAATTTACTCAGCCGTGGGGGCCAGCTGTTACCATCTCCAGAAGCAGCCCCAAGCCCCCGCGCGTGCGAACACCCCACCAAGCAAGTCCTAACTAGGCGTCATCGCGCCGTCCAGATGTGTGGTGAAGTGAATCCTGCGGCAAAAGCTATCCGAGCGAAGCGAGCTTCTAGACGGATTCCACGACGACGCCCGCTTGCGGTAATAGCAGCCACGCCGCAAGGCCACGTCTGCTTTATATCGGTAGGAAGGGGATTCAAAAAGAAGCTGTGGAGAGTATTCCGTAGTCCAAATTAGAATTAGAATTAGAACTAGATTTTGATGACTACTTTTCTATTGTGGTCTTGCTTGATAGGCGGCCGAAAAATGTGGCTGCTTAGCGATCTGTACAGCCAACTGGAGGCCGGCCTTCGGTGAAGCAGTTCTCAGCATAGTTAAAACTACCCCTGGGGTTCACAGCCTCGCCAGTGCCGGCCGTGGTTGTTCAAAGTAGTAATATGAGTCCTTAAAATTACTAGATGTAGACCCTACCCTTTCCCTCCTTGTGAAGACGCTCCACAGTTTGTTTCGAAACAAGACTTCAAGGCATACTTCAGCGGCCGAATCAATGGCCTATGTACGCCTGTCGTCTATATTTATGACGGGAATCGCCTACTACTATTTGAAAAGCTTGGTAGTCTATTCATTCACTTCGTGTTTATCCCCTTATGGATATTGATTCGCCCGTAACTCCACGGCCTGTTACAGCATTCAAGGCTCCAGAGCCTGGAAGAAAAAATGACATCACTTTTTCATCATATTGAAGCTTGATAAATATAGAAATTAAAACAAGCTATAGTGGCTCAAGCTTCGTGTGGAGAGAGCCTGAGAAACGGGTTGGGAGTTACATCTACATGTGCCGTTACGCGTAAGCTGTTTTATCTATAGAGACAAGTGATTACAACCGCATGCGGTTTCGAATCGTCGAGTTCCGCATATACTAAGGTTATCTTAGCTATCGGAAGGATCGAATGGGAAAATATGGAAAGAGCGGGACACAGGAAAATGTTGATTTCCTTGCCGCAAAGCTTTGGTTTCTGTCAACTCTGCAGGTAGTGTTCTTCAATAAACATTGAGGCAACTTCAGTCCAATTTCTGGGTCGGCTACAATTTCCCTTGAATATTAAAGATGGTTTGACGGAACAGTGTAGTCTTGCAACATTTCCCCGGGATAATAAGGGTAGATGGTGGCTATTATGATCATAGCATGGCCGTGAGAACATCCTTACCCCCAAGTACTGGCGATCCTGCCCGTGTCCCAGCTTAATGACACTGACATAGCACCACATAACATATCCTTACTTGCCATATTGTATGATTGGCTCTCAAATAGACTATGATAAACCGCTGACACGATGGGGAAACCCGTTCGTGAAACATGCCCCTGATGACTAATGAGGTGAAAAGTTTCTAATTCCGTCTAACAAAGTTATCAATTTGAACCTCAAAATAGCGGCGATTTCTAGGAAACAGTGTGATCAGCTATCCTGACCCATGGCCTGGTGCCAGAACAAGAAAAGAAAAGGTATCAGGCTGATCGTCAGGAGATAGCACAATACTGACGCACTGGTGGCGAAAGTAGGATATTGTTAAGGCAGCCTGGTGCTTACCCATGGCTCTAGCTATACTCATTGTCAAACATTAGTGAATATACTATCGACTATTTTTACACTTTCTTTCAGGCACATGAAACCTTGTACTCTATTAGACACTACAAACTGGGCATCGATCAAGCAGAGCCTTCCATCCAGTGCGGGTCTCTGTCCATCCAGCCCAGGGCCAAGATATTCTTAGTCGCCCTCTGATATTGGTTAGCCATGGCAATTCTCTTAGCATGCTTTTGGGGGTGACAGGACTAAAACAAAGACTTCATCATCTGGCGGGCGTATTCCCGACATAACTGGCTAGAAGTGAAACAGATTATGAAGTTGGCTATGTCGAAATTTTCGCGATCATGCTATATCTTGCACTTAGGTGTCTTAGTATCTACGTTGACTCTGGTTTATGTCCCATCTGCACTCTATGTTTGCTGACTATTAGTCTGAACGTCCTTTGCCCCTCTATCGTCTCCACGGGCAGAGAAATGCATCAAAAGAAGACAACTTGCATCTAAATCAAGACCCAAGATTGCCGTTTCACAAGCCCACGCTCAACGACGATAGTCATTACCAACACCCGTAGCCCAAAGTTGACGGGTATCTACTGTTCTTAGTCACAACACCACCGATGAAATGTTGGATACGTATGAGGACCAGAATGCAGAGGTCTGGGTCGTTGGTGTGACAACAGGATTACATTCATTAACTTCGCAATTGACCTGCGAGACCCCTGGCACCCTCGAAGAGCGATACTTTTTTTCTTACACATCGACATGGGTCTATAGATATAACGAGTTACGCGTAACTGATTCTTTAAGCTGCCTAAGAATTTGGTCACGTTGATGTAAATACCAGATCTTTTCAAGCCTATTCCGACATTTATGAAAGCTCATCAACTGACGTACTCTGGCTATTCAATATCTATTACGATTTTCAAGATCGAGCATCTCATCAACTACCTTGAGTCGTCACAACTCAAACTCTCCGAGACCAGGAACTAAATACTATGTGAAATCAGCCCAGCAGACTCGCCAGTACACTGGTATTTATTGCGTTTAGAGAGTGCCCATTGTTGCTTCATGCATTGAACGAGTGGGAAGGATGCAATCATCAATTAAGGTGCAACTGATTCGATTTAGTGAAACCCAATGACGTTCTCGCGCCTAGGTTGCCGCGTGCGACTGAATCGTCTGCAACCCAGAGAGATAGCCGCGCGATGTTACCAATCAACCGTAGCTGGTATCTAATCAATCCATGAATCGCGCACGGGAAGATAAGCGTCCTCCCCGGAAGATATGATCCTGGACCTTCGACACCTCAATGCCGAGTTCAGCTCCAGTCTCCAGAGTATAGGCTATAGCTAGTGTATGGATAGCGAAGCTGACTCGCGAGAATACAAGTGCCAGGATTCAAGCATGGCAGCCACCCTGATGTTCCCGACAATGCGTTATCATCGGGTTGGATACGAGATATATACGGTACATGCGCTTGATATCAGCGCTGATCTTACTTGCATCGCTCTAAGAACTAGCTATACACCGAAACCCCGGGTTTCCCCTGTATTGTATTCAGCAATGAACTCGTTCGAAAGTCAGACCTTGGATATCTGTGGAACGGCAATAAAACTATGAACGAATTAAACGGAAAAGACAGCGACAAGACGCAATGCGAACAGGTGGAGATGGTGTCTGAAGTAAGCTGTAATGAGACAAGGTATCGTTTGAAACCGGGTATGGTCGGCCCAAACAAACTCGTGGCCGCAATCTACTACCCTAAAGCATACTCCATGATAAGCTGCAGGTAAGAGGCCGGGTTGAATGTGTTGTATGCATGAGTGATTTACCTAGGTAGTGAGCAGCAATGGGGTGAGCTCGTATTGGAACCATGTACACTACCTACCAACTGTCAGGACAACAACTCCCTAATGCTACCCTCTTGCATGCCAATAAAAGGGATGAGGAGGATGATCAATGTTAAATTTTCTGTGCATCGATGAATTATTGATGCCTGGAAAAGCTCGCTTAGAGAGCGAATTGGATGAATTGAATAGACTCACAGACTGCACTTGTAAAAGCCAAGGCTACCGTAAAGTCATTCCGCGTGTCGCCTATATATTCTGGTGCAAAAAGAACGTCATGAGGCAATTGGCGCTTATTACGAGTCGGTGCTAGTTGTTCCATACTCAGTAGCTTTTGGGCTTCAGATCGCCGTTGATACATCTTAGATCTAGACTGGATGAGGGAAAGTTGGATGCTGATCTTGGCTTACCAACAGCGATTTAGCGCGCTCTAGTATATCTTTTTCCTGTTGCCCTTCTTGTCACCTCACATCCGCACCATCCGTGCGTTTGCTCGTGCCTTATCTCATGATAGCTATATTCAAAATGATTGCGTATAGTGTGTTACCTGCAGTGTCTCATAGTATAGCGTACTATAGTGGTATATATCTTACACTAATGAGTCTCTTCATATCGCCATCTTACTAGTATGTCTGGAAGGATTTTATACCGGGCTGGGAAATCTCAGCCCCCTTCAGGTCACAGTGGCACAATGTTGTATTCTGGGTTATACTGGCTCGTAGTACCTAATACTGGGGGGTTTTGGGTGAGGGGATGTCTCCAACAGTACCGTCCCCAGCATCAGCAGATTTTTGCCTTATACCACCATTTTATCGTTATGGCTACTTTGATGGGTAATCATTTTTTGAACCAGAGTTCAGACTAACGAGCTCCGTCCGCCCAACGACCGGGGCACCTGATAGTGTGGACTCGCCGGTTGACGAGATCAGATTTTTTGATCTGGCCGTTGAGATATTAGCACGACTATTGACTCGTTTCTGTTGGTTTCCCGGAGAGAGCGAATGTGCTATGATGCCTAGACTACTGTAGTGTAATCTACTATTCTACTGTCGACAGTTATTCAGCAAGCCTAGCTCCAGCCCCAGCTATTTTATGGCCTCAGCTCAATTGTCCACAGAAACGACTATTGACCAAGTGCAGAGGGCTGGATTGGGCCTCGTGGAGCGAGCGAGGATTTACAACAGATAGCGATGTACTGTACATCTTGGCCACCGCCAGCCACCGTTCTAGCGCACCTCGCCAAGTTCCACGCCGAGCGTTCTAGCTTATGCCCGATACGAGGTACAACTGTACTAGTGCGTGAACGTGCCGATCCGGCGCTATCATCCGGCTCGTCATAAACTTATACGTGGTGTGCACACTTTTCGGCTTATCATGTTTGTGCCTGTCAGCGCTTAAGCCTGTGGCTTCACGCCCGTCTCCATGATAGGTATCCGTGGACTTTGATTGCCAAGGACCTTGTTTGGCGTTGATCATGATGGCCTAGGGGATAAGTATGTGAGGGGCACGATTATCCGAAATAGCAGTAGTAGGAAGTAGCGTACAGTAGGGGGGCGAGTCTCTTGATTCTCGCTCAGTACCAGCACTCTGTCTCCTTCCTCTAACGGAAGCGCGTGGCTGAAGTGCGTTGGCAGAACACATGTATACATGGTATATATGATGCGACGCTGAAAAAAACGGTAGCAGACGAGCAGAAATCCTTGTCATGATTGGTGTCCACCATCGTTACCCTCTTCGGCTAGCAGAGAATATTTCCGTTTATCACTAGTATTGAGTCTTGATTCCCGATCAGTACACTATCAGATCCATGACATACTGTAGCCCCCTAACCCGGCCCAGCGAGGTCCAGCTGGTGGGAAAAGCCATTATCACCTACCATCCCTGTCAGTCAAGTAGAGCTGGACTCATGGGAAAAAAGAGGTAGCGAAGCCAGGCCAGGCCATTGCGACCTAGACTGTAGTGTGCAGTAGTTCGTTGAGTTCTTCTTGCAGCTACAGCCTTGACTGAGGACTACTTTTAATATTGTCGCTGCCGCCGAAAAGGTGTCTCTTCACGCAGCTCCCTTCATCACCTCGTCACATACAAATCCTATCAACAGCTCCATACAAAGTTGTCATCTAAAAGTCTCCAACCTCCTTCACATCTCATTGAGACACTCACCCTTGATCCGTGTTGATCACATTAATTCTTTGCGGGAAACCAGAACAGCGTCATGGAACAAGATCTAGGCGGCGGTCGCCATCCGGCGGGGAACGCTTCTTTTATATCGACTGCCAACGGAACGCCTCTACGGCCCGGAACACCTAACACAGATAGAAATCCATTTGGGGACGAACGTCTTGAACCCCAAGGATCCCAACAACCGAGTGTGATCAATCCTTTCGCGTCACCCTCCGTCTCCCGTCCAGCCTCAAGCTTTGGCAGTTCTAGCGCTCTTGGTAACCAACCGAGAGGGCAACGCTATTTCCATTCTCGGAGAGTGAAGAAAGACGAAGTCGAGAAGCCATGGTTAGCAAAGGCGGACCCTAAAGAGAAATGGGTCACTATTCTGCCCGTTCTCGGTATCTTTGTAGGATTGGCGATCTCAGGTTTCCTCATTTGGGACGGTATTCGCAGCGTCGTTAAGCACAAGTACTGCCTCGTCCTTGAGGATAACTTCGAAACCTTCAATACTAATGTATGGACTAAGGAAGTCCAAGTCGGCGGCTTCGGGTAAGTAGCACCATCAATCTGATGATACCATAGTCTCAATGCTAACGCGACTTCTAGCAACGGCGAATTTGAACAGACTACCAACACCGACGAAAATGTTTATGTGGAGAATGGACATCTGTTTATTAAGCCTACTCTCCAGGACGCATCTTTGATCAACAAGGACAACGTAATCAACCTCCTCAAGGATGGAAGCTGTACTTCGAAGGCTTACTCTGACTGTGTTGCTGCAACTAACACAACTGCCGGCAATTCCACCATTGTGCCACCCACCAAATCGGGCCGCATTAACACTAAGAAAGGTGCTACTATCAAGTACGGTCGCGTCGAAGTAGTAGCAAAGCTTCCAGTCGGCGATTGGCTCTGGCCCGCCATTTGGATGTTGCCCGTTGATGATACATACGGGCCTTGGCCACTAAGCGGAGAGATCGACATCATGGAGAGCCGTGGAAACAACCGCACCTACGGTCAAGGAGGCAACAACATCGTATCGTCGGCTCTTCACTGGGGACCTGATGTCGCTAACGTAAGTCATCTCATCTCTAACGTCATAAGTCTTCATGTTTCAGATGCTAACTTCTCCCAGGATGCATGGTGGCGAACCAATGTCAAGCGCGAGGCTTTACATACCACATACTCGGCTGGCTTCAACACTTTTGGACTAGAGTGGTCGCAGAAGTATCTCTTCACCTACGTCAACTCGCGCCTGCTCCAAGTCTTGTACACGAACTTCGACGAACCCCTTTGGCAGCGTGGAAATTTCCCTGCCGCTAACAGCAACGGCACGCGACTTGTGGATGTGTGGTCACAAACAGGACGAGACAACACACCTTTCGACGAACGATTCTACCTTATCCTCAACGTCGCCGTTGGTGGCACTAACGGATGGTTCGAAGACTCTAAGAGTGGCAAGCCCTGGCTCGATAGCAGCCCCAGTGCTAAGAAAGATTTCTGGAATGCGCAGAATACTTGGCTGCCCACTTGGACGAGCCCTGCCCTGGAAGTCAGCAAGGTTTCTATGTGGCAGCAGTGCGACGGCAATGAAGAGTTGTAAAGGCATTAGATAAAATTTCTCTGCTACGCTGATAGGCATTTGGACGGGTCACATTGGCGTTTCTTCGATTCAGGTCAACACATGGGAGTAATGGTTTTGAGACGGATAGACGGTTTATTGAGGAGTCTATGGAAATCACGCAAATGTTAGTATATAATGGTTGAATCTGTCTTGACGGGTTCTTTTTAAGGACATGGTTCTACGTAGCGATTCAGAAGATAGACCGCGGTGTATGCGAGACGCAATACATAATAATGATGTTGATGCCCCTAAAATTAATATCTTGAGTTTATTGTGTCCTACCTGGGTGAATGTCTCGTCTTACCAAAGGCGCCACAGTCAAATGCTAAGGAGATTACCTACGTAGTATCTACTCAGTCGTCAAAAGTTGCCAACAAGCCGCGAACGGGGGAACGAAAGGGGGTCCGAGAATACAGTAGCCACAGTCTACAGGCATCATGAATTAGGCAGTTCCGCCGTGGCAACTATTGATGGTTTATTGCAAAGGCGCCGGCTATCTACTTTTCTAGTGCACTGCCTACCACAGCTTCGCGAAAATTTAGATGCGGCTGAAACGGTCTCGAACGTACACTCGCCCGATATTAGCAGCTCAAACGGGTTACAAGATACCTAGTTCACTTCACGAATTTCCAGCACCACTGACTTCCAAGTCAACGTTTTAATTAAGAGGCTTGATAAGCTTACCCAAACGAATGGTGCTGAAGTGCCTTCAACGAGTGAGAATACGTGGGACGATAAATCTTCATCCAGAATACCTAGAGATTACATCAGATATAAGCTACCCCTGACTATAATCACTTACTAGTATTAGATCCGCACCAGGGTTATTGGTATAATCCTCAGGAGATCATTGCTGTTACCTGCACACCTTGACAGCGGGTGAGCGGTAGCGACATTCGATAACATGTCATGACTGATCATTATGATGGTAGTAGTTGGTTGCTACAGAGTATATGATATCAATTTCTCGTTGCATAGGCGATGGGAACTATCAGCTCGACTAGTGATGTACTGGTCCAGTATTGACCTTCAAGTCACTCAATCGCGTTTAATACTCTTTAATAGCTGTCAAAATATGTCGTGCATGCCTTGTACCTGTCACGATGCGACTATGGCCGTGATAACGGCGTTCGTGCGCCAAACCCACAATTTGTACCTGAATGTCAGATTGATGACGATGCTGCCTAAGACAATAACTACACGTAGGTCTTGAACCCGGCTTATCTAAGACTGACTCGTCTTGCAACAAGCCATCATCTCTGAACCATCTGTGAATCACGTCCGAACCCCTAGAGATCTCTATAGATTTTGTGATGCGGTAGCGTCTTCTCTTGGTTAGCAACATCCGGTAGCAGCCGGCCTGTCTCTGGATCTTTCTAGATCTAGATCGCGACAATAATAGCAAAAATGGGTACTTCATTATTCAACACGTGGATATCGACTCATGCGCTGTTGTGCTAGCAGACGATGAACAGCCGCTTTATCGGCGCCTAGGACTTTTTAGCAGCGCGACAAAAAAACCAGCTCAGGTCGAATTACTTAGCTTGGTAAAATCCGAACGAGTTATGGAGAATTATTTGGACCCTGAATGTCTGACCTAACTGAGTACATCGTAGCCTAGCTCAGCTCAGGCCCACATGGTGATACGGTACCTCACTACGGACAATTTGGACCTCGTAGCGCCGGCATCGTGAACTACTGTTGGTTGTTTTCTTTCCGAAGCCGGATGCTAAGATAGTACTAGCGCCCTAGCCTACGTCGTACACCTGGCAGGACATCGGACGCCCGACTCAGTGCTATGTACTTCAGTCGGGAGCATCAGACCAGGCCAGACCTCTTCGCTTAAGAATTGCGTGGTAACTGGGATTAGTACGCACTACACACGATTAGAGTCTAGGCTCTAGGTTAGGTATCTAAACTATTTACTCTCCGGTAAAACCGGTAACAGCTGTAGAGTGTCGTCCGACCGCGCCACCTGTAACCCTTCAACGGGGAGGCAAAAGCTATGTATGGTAGACGCTCCGTTCGTAGATCTTGGTGTGGCCTCGGAACTCTGACCATATAAGGAAATTGGAGAGAGTCGATATAGTGCTCGCTACATACATTATAGACGTAGTTGACCGGTCAGTATGAGTGGGTGGGTGAACGAAACATGTCGCTTATAAGTCATCATCGAGCTGCTTTGCTTGGGAAGACTGTCTTACTTCAGTACACTTCACGGGACCTCTTGTTGCTCCATGTTGTTTCAATATATGTCCACATGATCGTAGAAATACACCACTATCAGTAACATTGCGTATTTTCGAGTAGTATTGACCTAGCAGCTGATGGGTGAATCTGGGAGCGTTTTCCGATCGGATGGTATTCACTAGATTCGCATATTAGTCTCTACTGCCACGCGTAGTATAGGAACTATGCAGCCCCTATCTCCGTAGTAGACAAGTCGACCGGTGGCCACATTTTTCGGTTCTTCTAGATCTACAGGTACGCGAGAGATTATTATTAGACTTATCGGATACAGCTGAGACATGTTGGCCCCCACACTCCGTACATATTTTACGGTAGGGCATCCCGCGTCATCCTCCTCCCTTCCAATGGCATGCTACCAATGCTCAACGACTCCAGTATGGTGATAACAGTTAGGTAGGTATGACTGCAGTAGGCGTCTTCAAGATAGCGTACAATACGAGGAGGATGGAAGGAAAAGGATTTGGAGAATTCCCTCCGAACTGTAAGCTATCCAAACCCTGAACCTTGATAACTCTACCCACGTACTCGGGTTGTGGGATCCTCAAGTCTGGTGTGGGCTGTAGGGGGCAAACCTGCTTCATTACTTACTGGCCAATGGCATTTTGACGTGTCAAGAGAATACTAAAAAGAGAATCTTGATTGGAAAAAACAAGGCAGAAAAACAAAAAAACAAAAAAGTGAGCTGACAGCATTCGACTAGAAAACATTGCTCCCTTAGTTCTCTACCGCTACGTGTGTGGTTCCGCTCGCTGGCCGACTGCAGGTTCGCATGATGTAATACTCATGTAGGAGGCATACATGCAGCAGCCCTGCCAATGTGGCGGTCCAGTTCCTCAGCTGAAGGCGACGTTCAAGGAAGTAGTTCCCACCAGTCAGATGCCGCCCGTCGGCCAACTGAGAGTCATGAAGTCAGCGACATAGAGGCTCAAGAGAAGAACCGGAAGTTCGCGCTGAAAAAAGACCTAAGCATTAGCTGAGTAAACTAAACAACACGATGCCTTGATCTGGGCTCCGACTGAATGGAAACCGTGGAAGCCGCTACATAGATAGCCTCACGTAGTGATTACACTAGGACTTCTCTCGGCCTGTCTACATAATCATGTAAAGGTTGATACTCTTTTCGGTTAGACACCCGGTCGGACTGGACCGAGCGTCATATCCCTGCTCTCATCCCCTGTCTCTCAGAAAACACATTGACCTACCCCTGCCTAATCCCTACCTAATCCCTGTCAACGATCGAAGTACTGTACTTCGAGACCCGGTATCCATCCTCGGTACCGTTTACCCATGCCTAGACTGCTACATTAAGTCAGGTAGGTCGTCCCTTAGTTGTAGTGTCAGTATCGTAGTGTGCAGTAGTATCCTCGTATACGACGTACAAACTGCAATGAGGCAGTAACTATGCAGTGTATCGTAGCTTTCTACCAATACCTCCGCATCTGAAAGGGAAGAAGATAACCAAAAAAAAAAAAAAAAAAAAAAAAAAAAAAATTGACAGAGGGTTTGTTTCCATTAGGCCTATACAATATAGTCTTATAGATCACGGAGAAGTCTATCGACTCGGTCATGATAGTGAACATAGCCTGAGAGAAAATTCCAGCTTTGGCTGAAAATCTCGGCTTCAGTTTGGTCCTCTTCACCTATCAGGCCCTATCAGGGCCAGTCTTAAGCCACGCATGAGCGTCTCCATATCTACTAATCCGGTCCCAGTCGTAGCTGTAGCGTAGCTCCCTAATAGTTCTTACCGCTCGCTTATCACAAGCCACTCCACCCTTTTCGCTCGTTAGCTACTCATCAGTACACGCGCTGTTCTGGTCCATTTTCTTCCTGGAACCTAGAACCGCCTGGCTATTGTCGCATTTGGCTGATGAGGCCCAGCTGAGACGCTATTCTCGTTGGTCATTTTGCCCAGGCCTTCCCTAGCCAACGCTCGTATCATGTAAGTCCTCTACTCTTAAGCCGCCTCCCACCTCGCACCAAACACACCTCACCTCCACCCTTTACCAGTCTTTTCTTTATCTTGAATAATTCTCCTCTTTTTCAGGGCTACTGTTTGCTTTTCTACCCTTCTCATCCAACCAACTTTGATCCCTCCACCTGGGATACTAGTTGTGACTTGGTCGGACTCTCGCTCATAGGAAGGTAGATCAGTCAACGCAGCTCGAGCACTGTTTAGTCCTTCGTTGCCTTGTAGGTATCTCTTCACTTTACGTCTGTATGCCTATCTTGACTGACACCGTATCATAGCGGCTTGCGGGTTTCTTACTCTCTTAATACCGACAGTTCTTTAACTTGTCTACCAGCATTGTTTATATCAAACGCTAAAGGAATATTCTCGTCTCACTGACGACACCACCGTCGACGCCGAGCGGGCTGCCGCTCTTGAATAATATTTAAAGAAACTAAATATTACAAATTAATACGCCATAATCATGGGTTTCTCCAACTATTTCAAGGCTAAGAAGCCTGAGCCTAACAAATCGACAAGCAAGACTTCGCCGACTGGTAATACAACTGTCTCGGAGAAGAATGCCACGGCTGGCGGCCAGAATGAGTTCGAACTCCAGGTTCCGACGCCGAATTTCGGCTCCTCGAGGAACTCGGTTTCAAGTTCCATGTTTCTCGACGATATCAAACATGAGGTTATGGTCAACTACTTGTATCAGCAACAATGCTCACATCTGTGGGTAGCTGACGGCTCTGGAGATGTGGAGGGCGTTTTGCTGCGCAAGTCTCGAGGAAGCTATATGGCTTGTCCGCCTAGGTTGGCTAACTCGGCCTTTGCCATGGCTTGTGCTACCCTCAATGTTCAGGTGCGTTATATACAATGTCCATGTCGGTCATTTCATGAATCGGCTGACTCTTCTAGTGTGCGATGACGGTCAATTCTCGCGTGATCAAGACTTTCTTGAATTGGTCGCCAGACGCTGTTGACGTACCTTTGATGAACGGCCTGCGAGTCCAGATTCTACCCACTATTGACGATCTGCCCCGAGCGAGAAAGCACCAGTTCGCTGCCTTTGTAGCTTCGGAGGCCCTTCTCGTAGTGTGGGATGATGATGCGCTCCATCTGGTTCAGCGTGCTCAGGCCATCGAGTCGGAGCTCATGGAGCTAGTCTGGCAGACTGGCGAGGAAGACGAGGAAGAGTCAGAGAAGAAGCAAAACATCACGTTCGGAGAGGTCGAGATCGACGAAGAGAGCGGTCAAGTTCTACCCGAGAAACGCCCTGTTCACATGCAGAATACCTATCTCGTGTCCATCGTCCTCGTCATCATCACGGTTTCTCTAGGCGCAGCTGCGCGTCAGCTTGCTATCGAAGTGTCTGTCGACGGTAGCTACACGCGTTTGGCTTTGGTCGCACTGGCTCCCGTCCAGATTTTCTTCACCCTCTTCTTCGCCCAAGTCATCGTCGGTTGTCTCGCTCAGATTTTCGGTCCCATTCGACAGCTCACCATCAACTCCAAGTTCTACTCGGCTAAGCCTCCCCACAGGCTGCAGAGCAACATTCTGCCGCATGTGACGGTGCAGTGCCCTGTTTACAAGGAAGGTCTCGGCGCAGTTATTGCTCCCACTGTCCGATCTTTGAAGCAAGCTATCAGTACCTACGAACTCCAAGGTGGCTCAGCCAATGTGTTCATCAACGACGATGGTCTTCAGTTGATCCCTGAAGAAGAGCGACGTGCCCGCATTGAGTTTTATGCCGACCACTCTATTGGCTGGGTTGCTCGTCCCAAGCATGGTGAGAATGGATTCTTGCGTCGCGGCAAATTCAAGAAGGCTTCCAACATGAACTTCGCCTTGATGATTTCGTGCAAAGTAGAGGAGAAGCTCGCTATGTATAACCGCGGACCCGAGTGGTCTCAGGCAGATGAGGCTCTTGCCTATGAGAAGGCCCTCAAAGAGGTCCTTGAGGAGGATGGAAGAGCTTGGGCCGATGGCAACATTCGTGTTGGTGACTACATCCTCATCAGTAAGCAACTTTGTCCTCTTTCAAATCCGAGCTACTATACTAACGTTTCACTAGTTGATTCCGATACCCGTGTGCCTTCTGACTGTCTCCTGGATGCCGTCTCTGAGATGGAGCAATCTCCTGATGTCGGTATCATGCAGTTCTCTTCTGGTGTCATGCAAGTCGTCCACACCTATTTCGAGAACGGTATTACTTTCTTCACCAACCTCATCTACAGCGCTATCCGGTACACTGTCTCCAATGGTGATGTTGCCCCTTTCGTCGGTCACAACGCTATCCTTCGATGGAGTGCTATCCAACAGGTCTCGTACGAGGATGAGGATGGATACGAGAAGTTCTGGTCCGAGTCTCACGTGTCTGAGGATTTCGATATGTCTTTGCGTCTGCAATGCAATGGCTACATCATTCGTCTCGCTGCCTGGGCTGGTGAAGGATTCAAGGAGGGCGTATCGCTGACTGTGTATGACGAGCTGGCTCGATGGGAAAAATACGCCTACGGTTGCAACGAACTGCTGTTCCACCCTATTCGCACGTGGCTATGGAAGGGTCCGTTCACGCCTCTGTTCCGTCGCTTCTTGTTCTCCAACATTCGATTCACCTCCAAGATCACCGTCATCTCGTACATCGGCACATATTATGCTATTGGCGCCGCTTGGATCCTTACGTCGGTCAACTACTTCCTGGTGGGTTGGTTCAACGGCTACCTCGACAAGTACTACGTCGATTCCTGGCAAGTCTGGTTCTCCATCATCATCGTCTTCAACGGCCTTGGAAACGTCGCCCTCGCTGTTATGCGATACCGTGTGGGTGAGCGAGGTTTATTATATGCCATCTATGAGAACTTCAAGTGGACTTTCCTTCTCGCCATCTTCTTAGGCGGTCTCTCTCTGCACGTCAGCCAAGCCATTCTCGCCCACATGTTTGAGATCAACATGACGTGGGGTGCCACATCCAAGGAAGCTGAGTTCTCGAACTTCTTCATTGAAGTGCCCAAGGTGCTCAAGAGCGTAAGTCATCCAACACATTCTAATGCATTCCAACGCATACTAATATGTGACGTGTAGTTTAAATACTCGATAGCGTTCTCGGTATTTTTCATTGTCGCCATTGTCATTCTGGCCGTTGCACCGTTCGTGCCTATCGACTGGCGTATCACCGATTTCGTCGCCATCCTTCCCATGGCGACCGTGGCCACGAGCCACCTGTTGCTCCCTATTGCCCTCAACCCTGCTCTCATGACCTTCTCATGGTAAAGTGTCGCTTTACGAAGGCCTAATCGCATTAATAATCGTTCGTTACCGTACCATTCCGTCCCCATACGCGGACATCTATACACCTTGAATACATACCTACCACATATATAGCAATGTTGATAACGCGAAGGAGTTGGGTTTTGATTTGGTATACACTAGGTTTTATGAGGGAACTCGGGTTTTATAGATCGGGACGGAGTCTAGAAGAAGACGAAGCATCGGATGAGACACGTCCGTTTCGTCTCTCATTTTTGTTTGCGTGTTTGGATCAAGCTGAACTGGGCTACTTTTGGGTTGGAAGGAGTCCGGAGGATGGTAATAAGGACCTGACTGCGCATCACAGCGTCATAGCTTTGAAGCATATGCATCATGTTAGATGATATATACCCACACTCTACCTAGATACATGTATATGTAACGATGAACTGCTGAAGTTGCGAATGAAATACTTCTCGTGAAATGGTGTTTGGTTGGCGGGTTGCTTCTGGTGTAGAGTAGAAGTGCTAGCTAAAAGGAATCGAGAGGCGCCTAACCTGAGGTAGCTAGGTAGGTCTCTTAGCATCTTTTGCCGCGTGTTCCTGGCCGTATCCCACCAGATAGGATTAGGTTAGTAATAAGCTCATTATTAGCGTTTCCAGATTCAGTCTCTGCACGAGAATTGCGCGTTATCTTTTCTCTGGCAATGCTCTGGGTCTGAATGACTATCACACATCTTGATTTTGCCATCAATAAATAGCGACGCTGTAGTGAAATGTTGTAGACACTGGACATACCGGATTGCCATCCGCAATACGCAAACATGTCATGATTAGTAGTGGCCAATGGCTTGCCACGGCAGCGGTAATTGCGGCAGAGGGCCTGTTCGATATATACAAGAGGCGAAAATGATTGGTCCCCTGAATTTGACACTACCCCAGATAGGAAGAATGGCACCCCAAGGTAGATCCTTATCCTCTTTCAGTACCCCCTTTATAGTCTCAAATACCGTCGTACAGCGATAGACTTAAAGCGTGTAGGGTACCTGCATAGGCGTCGTCTTGTCACATTCATTTACTTATCTCCTGCGTTCTTCAACCGCTTGTTTCGAGTTGAACCAGGGTTGCCTCTGTCCGTCTGTCCGTTCTACTGTCTCTACTCGACAAGAGAGAGAAGGGGGAATAAGCAGACCTGTCATTCCTTAAGGCCTGCAATTGTTGTTTCAAGCTTAACATTCATTTTCAACTGGACCTCGATCGCCACTCCTTCAGACAGTTACCTCCTAGGTATACACTAAAACATCGTCGCTTTGTTCGGTTGTATCGGACGCGCTGTCACTCACTCGAGGTTTTCCAAGAATAAGAGCGACAAAGACTGATCGCAGTCTTCTCTCCTACACTCCTTACCAGTCATTCCCTCGTCGACGCGACAGCAGTGTGTCCTTGAAGGATAATCCGTCTGCCGTCCCTCGTCGAACGGAAATACCTAATCGTACCAAAATATTGTTCGACGCCACTCATTTCAATTTACGTCGGTCAATACCTTATCGCCCGTGTCCAAGACACGCTGTCTCTCGATATCACCGACGTCGGACTGTGTACTTTGAATATCGATAATAATCGCATCCACCCCTATTTAAATATACTTCTATTGAACGAACCAGCCGGCCATACACAACCACGAGTAGAGAAGAGTCAAGTGATTGACTAATCATCGACAAGCCTTGGCGTAGTGCCTCGCGAGATCATTCAATCACTGAACGCATCTAGTACAGACCAATGCTGTCTCCGAGATCTGTCCCAGCGCTCGCGCTGCTGGCTTCGGCCTTCCTTGGTTCCACGGTGGCCCAATTGACCACCAAATGCAATCCGACAGAGAAAACTTGCCCTGCCGATCCCGCTTTAGGAACCGCTCATACCTTCTACTTCAACAGCACACCACCCGATGATACCTTCACCTCCGAGTCGGCTCCAATCACGTACGATGAGAATGATGGCGCCGTGTTCACTATCGCTGAACAAGGGCAATCTACCACTCTCGCCTCCAACTTTTACTTCTTTTTCGGAAAGACTGAGGTTTTGATGAAGGCCGCACGTGGACAGGGAATCATCAGTTCGATTGTGTGGGGTTCCGACACGCTCGATGAGGTCGACTGGGAATTCAAGGGCGGCAATGAGAGCTGGGCATTCTCCAACTACTTTGGCAAGGGTAACACCAATGTCACCGGCACTGGTGGCGACCATAAGATATCTGGGAGCATCTATGACATACACAATTACACGACTGTGTGGACCAAGGACAAGCTTGAATGGCACATAGATGGGTCACCGGTCCGAACCCTCCTTGCTCAAGATGCGAACAACACCCACAATTTCCCACAGACCCCAATGACGCTCAGACTTGGCAGCTGGGTCGGTGGTGACCCCAAGACACAGGCTATAGGAACCATCGAATGGGCTGGTGGTGCAACTGATTTCTCTCAAGCCCCTTTCACCATGTACGTGCAGAGTGCACGCATTGAGGATTACTCGTCGGGTAAGGAATACACGTACACCGATAAGACAGGCTCATGGGAAAGCATTAAGATCACAGAGTAAGTTGAAAATACATCAACTGTCATTCGTCGACCTGTTTCTAACCTATTCACAGGGGTAACTCAACTGCCGCCGAAACCATCAACAAGCCACCTGAGAAATCACTCTCCCAAAAATGGGCTGACCTTCCAGAGAGTGCCCGAATTGGTATCTACGCAGCGGCTGGTGCTGTTGGCGGCCTGCTCTTTATTGCTCTCGCTGTCTACTACATTAAGCAGAGGCGCCGCGGTCAGAAGGAAGCTGCCCTAGCTGCGAAGATGCACGAAGAAGAGCGACTTGAAATGGAGCGGTTCAAGAAGGGAGGTAGAAACCCTGATGATCTGAACTTTGACGGCACAGAATATGCAGGAGCTGCAGGGGTTGCTGGGAAAGGGGGTTTCGTGAGCTCGTACTCAGCTCTCACAGACTCGCCCCCGGGAAGTTCAGCTGGCCCGCCTGAGAAGGCTTGGGACCCGACCGGATCCGATGGAGTCGCGTCAGGCATGCCTTTGCTTCACAAGGAACTGAACGGTCCCTCGCGCAACAACAGTCTCGCATCACCTACCCTCCCGCAAAGTCCCGGATTCCCACCTTCATCGCCTGTCCACCGGGGGTTTTCGGCCTCTCCACATGCACCGTCAAGGACGGGGTCTACTGGTCCTCAGGGTAGTATTTATTCTGATAGGATAAACAGCCCCGGTCCACAGTCGATTCGTAGCCCTGGATCGCCATCGCCTCATGACATGTATGGCATGTCAAGAATAAACAGCCCTGGACCCATGCAGTCAAACCGAGGTCCGGGCTCCCCTGGCCCTCAAGGAGGCTACGGAGGTGGCCAAGGTCACTGGAACAACGGCGGTTCGCGGTAACATGTTTCTCAAACAAAGTTGACAAGGAGATTTGTTGATGGTCTCTTGCTTCAAAATATTGCTGGGAGCTAACCCGCGTGTTACAAGGCGTTGGTTGAGTTTATATGGGCTTTTTTAGACGCCTTCTTGTTGGGCGAGTTGGAGGTGTGTTTGGTATCTTTTATTATTAATCCTTTGTATTTAACTGAACACTGTGTAAGCTTGCTGTGCACATAACCGTTCTGTGTTGCTGTGTTCCATGTTAGGCTATGCTTTTCTGATATACCCGTCTGGAAACTTGTTGCCATGCCTTCCAGCTACACGATGCAAGATACCCATTCATTTAACTACATTTTTCTCGGTGATTCAAACTATTGTCTTGCTTGCTCCATGTCCTAACAATGTACCACATAATTTCGAGCTATGGGATGAGGAGGCTGTGTCCTCAGTTGCTGAACAGCCGGTTTCGATCTTACGCAGCTCGCCGCGTTATACTAGGAGCGGTGTAGTAGTAATGACGCTACACAACTGAACTGGGGGAGTCACAGTCTATGTTTGTTTGAATGAAAGTGCGTGATATCAAAAGAGGTGTAACCTCGTCCTGACAACGTAAATTCGGCTTAAACAGCACAATATCAATCCCATGTTAGCAAGTCGAATTCCCACTAATCTACCGTAGAGAGCAAACCCACATACATAGAGTATTACTGCTTTTTTGTGTTGGCGTTGCTCACATTGTATACCTTTCTTTTCGACCATGGCCATTGTCCCTCTGACTGCATGTCGTCATCAATAGCGCTAAAACACATGTCCGGCTTGCCACGATACCCAACCATAAATCAGCTCTCCAGCCTGACATTTGGCCGATACTATGTGCATAGTCTGCTGTGAGAGTTGGTCTAGGTCAAATCGGTGTATTGTCCGATCCTGGAGTGCGACGAGCTCAAAAACAGCAACCCAGCGCGAACGCGTCTGCTGTAGATCTTTGAGAAAGTGATGTCTCTTGCTACGCCATTTGCCATCTTCCTCTCGGCAGCGATATTGAAAATCCTTGATGACGTGCCCTTCCTCTTGTATGACATTGGCATCGCTCCAGTAGAGCCCTTCGCGCATAAGGGAAGGGACATCTTTGGACTTCATCTTCAGCGTAGCTTTCCATTCTTGGCTCATATCTAAACACGACTTGGGGGCAAGAATGTGAAGAAAATCGACGGACTCTGCCTTTCTGCGTCGTAGAACTCTCCGCTTGTCGCCGGTTCCGATTGTAGATGTTGAGTTTGGTCCGTATCTCTTGGGAGATTGATAACATCTTCGTATTGAGGAGGTCTTATGTTGGGCACCTTCCGGTACTGTTGTTTTTGTGCCATCGGCATTGCCTGCCGATTGAAGTCAATCGAGTAATACTTTCGAACAAGAAGCCTTATGCTAGTAGCTATTTCGCAACCGTGTCTCGTGCGGTTTTTAGTCGCTAAAAACAGGTCAGAGGAGGCGCCTCTACAGTCCTTAGTGAAGAAAAGGTGTTGGATGTACCCTAGTTACTAGTTGGCGGTTTTGTGTTGAAAAGAATAAACATTCTAAGATAACCACCCGACTCTTTTACCCTTCATTTAATGTATTTATAACCACGCTCCATTCAGGTTTATGGGGATAACTGTACGAACATTTTTGACTACAGGAGGCTCTCGGTCGAGGCTAGTACACATCCTACTTTTAGACGTCCGAGATATTATGGTTGTGAAGTCATGTAATCCGAAGCTACCAACAAAGTTTATCACCGAGTGTGGCGAAGAGGATGAGTCCGCTTACAAGCTAGTTACGGGCGCTCAAGGCTCAAGGTACGTAAACTCTGTTTCAAGGGAAACGCTGGCGAACAGGGCAAAGAGTATAGGATCCGAATAGAGATTCTGACTAAGTGGATTGAAACCACCTAACCTTGGACTTGACACCGTAGTATACCGATGACGAGTAATAAAATTGAGGGGCGCTCTAGTCGACTAACCTTCCGTGCTCCTCGCCGAGTGCTCGCTGACGTCCACGCCCAACGATACCGACAGCCCACTCAAATAGCCGTGCTCCGGGCCGGCACTTAATTCAGCGCCGCGTCGGGGTCCTGCTGGCCCTCTCAGCACTCGAGATGGGCTTCGGCTCCTACCGGGGCTAAGTAGCCAGTCTCACGTGCATTGGGAATTGTGCACCACGGCGCCGCATGCTGTATATTAGCGAATCTCACGTTACTAGAAAGTCCTCTCTTGAGACACACCAAACAATCCTTGACGACAACCAAATGCCTGCTCGGCGGCAAATGCCTGCATATGCTTATCGCTGTTTTGAACAGGCTACGCATAGGTATCACAGGTCGCGAATTGCTCTCTACGATGTGTTCTGCTGTGCTGCGCCGCACCGCGGTTCCTGACAAAGGGGAGGCTAGCCCCTTTTAAGAGCGGCAAGGATTCCCCAGTATGCTAGTATCGATCCGCCTTCAGTGTGGTGTTTATCCATCATCATGACTCTCCACGAAGCACTAGTGGAATCTCACATAATTGGAGGAATTGACAGCTGTCAAACGCCACTTCACAGCGTTGAGTTATACCGAGGGCTCTAAGAAACCGTTGAATTCACATTAATAAATTTGTGCCCGGAGCGATTGGCCTTAACTCTCAAACATCTCGCACAACGTACAGTAGACATTTACGAAATGCCAATTACAATTGCCAAGGGATCGGCATAACACCAAAATATAGTGCACAGTAACACACCTTGGCACTGATGCTTGGTCAGAAAAGAAATGAGACAACCGTCCATAGCTCAAGTCATTATACCTCAAGAGTCTTCACGAGCCTCCATGATGAAAATGTAACTGTAGTAGTACTTCATATTCTGCGTCCACTGCCGAAATATTGAGTATCGAATAAATTATCGTGCATAAACTTATCCCATATTATGCGGGAGAGCTGCTGAATAAGATATTATCTCTATCTCCATGTGGTGGTGCCGGCAGGCTGCTGTTAGGCAGCTCAGCCGGCCACTGCATGAATATGAAGCATCCCAGCAGTGCCTAGCCAGATCCACGGAAGCCCTACATGCTGATCGGGATCATGACCAATTATAACAGTCCTGATAGAGCATGGGTCTACGACACTACATACCGTGTGCAGTGTGAAGAAGCGGGAGCATGGTAGCGATAAGCAATCACCTACCTAATCCGGACGAAATGCGTGCTCTGGCTGGGTGAAGGCGCAAAGAGACAGCTAGAAAAGCTTCCGAACGCGTCGTGGCCGCCGCCACGATGTCTTCTCTCCCATTCCGTCTTTGTCGTTCTTTTCGGAGACAGAGAATCACCTCGGGTCCTTAGCCATGAAGTTCTCCGCCATTCGCGCGGCCGCGTTCGTCGCGGCCGTTAACGTAGCATCTGCTGCAACGGCCACTGAGCCGTGTGCAGTCGTGAGCTCCGCTTGGGCAGCTGGGATCTCTGCTACAGCTACTCCCACGGTCCAAGCCAGTGTGGCCTATGATTGTCTCAATTCCGTCCCAATTGATAAAGAGGGTGCTCTGCGATATATCGAGTCCAATAAGCCTTACCTCGAGTGGCAGTCCGACACGGTATTCAAGAAGAATCCTCCAGAGGACTACTTCTATCCGCCTCATGACATCTGGGGTGTCCTGGCCCAGCTCGAGGCCGACATCAAGGCAGACAAATATCCCAATGAGTACGCCTGGCAGCAAGATTACTACGTTAAGCTCTTTGGCCCCGCTCATGACGGTCACTTCGTGAGCTACCCGGACGTATTGACCAATGCCATAGAATGGCAGCGTCCCTGGGCGCTGGTCTCCATCAGCGACAAGCCCGATGGCTCTACCCCAGAAATCAAGGTGTACAGCGACGTGGTCTCTTCCCCGGACACTGCATCCGTTGTTACCAAGATTAATGGAGAAGATGCCGAGACATTCCTTAGCAATTGGGTTTTCGCAGTTTCTGGAAACCAGGATGCCGACTCAGCCTATAACTCGCTCTTCTACGAGAAGGCTTACGAAGCCGAGGTTGCTTCCTTCGGCTATTTCCAGAACGGTGGCCGCACCAGGTGTGTAAACCTCCGCTTCCCAAGTAACCGAAGATATAGATACTAACAATGTGACAGATACGTGTGGCCCGGTAGTACTACATCCCTCGAGTTCGCCAATGGAACGTCCGTGGAGCTCGACAACTTGGCTCGCTTAAAGGGAAGTTGGTCTGGCGTCGTTGACGGACCCTCGTACTTCAACAAGTTTGCCCCTGGTGCCCAAAGCGCCAAAAGCGCGGCCGCTCCCACGCCTTCGCCCGAGCCTTCCCCTGCCGCCGTGACTGGTGTACCCGGCTACCCGGAGCCAGTGATTGTCTCCAGTGACGGCATCATCTCTGGCTATTATCTCGATGGCGATCTCGATGATACCGCCGTTCTTGTGGCCCTTTCATTTGCGCCCGATGACCCCGTAGAGTTCCAGCACGTTGCACAGGACTTTTTCGCTGCCGCCAAGGCGGCCGGTAAGAAGAACCTGGTTGTAGATGTATCGGCCAATGGTGGAGGATACATCTTTTCCGGCTACGATCTCTTCCGCCAACTCTTCCCCGACATTGTTCAGGAGGGTCTCGGCCGCTGGAGGGAGAACCCAGGTTTTAACGCCGTCTCTAAAGTCTACTCGACCAACTCGGCTAATTTCAACCCGGACACTGCTTCTGACGACATCATCTACCAGTACGAGTCGGTGTACAACTGGCGGTACGACATTGACGAGTCGAACAAGCACTTCACGTCGTACGCGGACAAGTTTGGGCCGAAGGAGTTCCTCGGCGATAAATTCACGGACGTCATGCAGTGGGACTTCAACGACCCGCTGAATACCATCAATGCGACCTACGGCTTCGGCACCGATATCACGGGCTACCGCAGCCGCGCCAACTTCACTCGGCCCTTCGCCGGTCCCGAGAACATTGTCCTTGTGCTGGACGGCTACTGCGCGTCTACCTGCACGCTGTTCTCGCAGTTTTTGGTGCACGATGCCGGTGTCAAGACGATCGCTTTCGGTGGAAGACCTTCGAAAGAGGGTCTGATTCAAGGTGTCGGCGGTGTCAAGGGTTCGCAGAGCTATGGATATGAGGATGTTCTAGCCAATGTTCAGGAAGCCATTGCTTTCACCAACGATTCGGCAATCCTCGAGACGCTAAGCGCCTACGACACGTACGTGTTGGACCGCAACCAAGTCTCCAGCCTGAACGTCAAGGATGAGATCCTCCGATCCCACCTCGAGGACGGCACACCGGCACAGTTCGTAGCCGAGTACTCTGACTGTAGATTGTTCTGGACAGAGGCCACCATCAAGGATGTCTCCGAAGTCTGGAAGGCCGCTGCCACATCCGCGTTCAAAGGTGGCAAGTGTGCGTACGGCAGCATTGAAAAGTCTGCTTCTTCATCCAAGTCTAAGAGGAGTAAGAGCCGACCTGCGCCATTCAATAAACCGCGCTTCACTCTATCCGGCTCGCTCCCCGCGCCCCCTATCAAGCGTGCCTCGACGCCTAAGCGCAGCCTAAGCAGCAAGGTGCAGTCGATGGCCTTTGCTAACCAGTTTATGAAGGTCATTGATTAAAAGAGTGGAAGAAGCAAAAGGGTCAAGCCCCTATGTATAGCTGGTAAAATTCTTGGATAAGATGTGTTTATGATATATGATTGGGTATATACAGTCAAAGAAATCAAACAACAAAATTACCGCATTATTCTTGCAACCTAAATTCTAATCGATGACGTGGGCTCTTCCAAATGACAAAAGTTTTCTCCAGGCATGATCCTTATTCATTACTCATCTAGCCGCCTGCTATAACAAGGATCGTTTCCTTGCCAGCTCCGAGCGACTGCTTTAAGAATCAACTTTACCATTTTGAAGACTTCTGAGACTCATTTTCGTGTGAAAGCTAGATCATGGAAGCTTGTGACTCTAAACTCGCAAATTGCACTACAAGAAAGATAAATAAAAAAGATAAATCAATACGGGTCGTGAAGTCGCGACTGCGCACAACTCGCGCGATACAAGGCCAGTCTGCATTTACCGTCCAGAGCGTCTTCAAGGGTTTCACCGCTCAACACCTCGTCGCGACGACCTTGAGATTCACGTCTAGCACCACAGGCAGGTCGTTACTTTATGACATGTGAGGGTACACAGTGTAATGCCGCTTTAAGCGCAAGGGAACCCTAGCATACTGCTCCGCGCCTCCTTTTCGAGAGGTTCTCAAGGATTTTAATCCTCTCCTAGTCACCACGCCCATAAGCATGGGCACGTGTCTTCCCTGGCCGGAGCAGTGGCCGTTGAGTTTCGCGAAGCCAATTACGGAGAATATGTGTTGAGCGGTAGCTATGCGGTACGGCTGACAGGGTACAGGCGTTGACGATACTCGTATTTTATTGTCCCGTTAACGAGCTTCAGCCTGGTCTTGACGAAGCTCTGGATGGAGTGCAGTGGGCATGAGTATTACTTTCTTTTTGAATTCGCTCAGCGAGCTCATATCGACAGGTTGGGCTCCGCGTTCAAATGGAATTATCCGCTTACGAGGAGCCGGAGTCTCCCCCCAATCATACTTCGAAGTCATAACCTGATTGCTTTGACACATGGCGCTGGGCATTCATACCTATGCAGCGTGATCTATACCCGCCCGTCAAGAGTCAAGCGCGTGTTCACTCGATCTGTGTCTAATAATTGTCTCATGCCTTTGTTGGGTTGCTAGGGTCATAGCTTGAATATAGCAAGCTGCCTCTCCCGGTAGCAGCCAGGTGTAAGTTCGCTTCCGAGGTCGACACCCGCTAACCTGGATTCAATGATAGCCCCCCTCCAAGGACCCCGGCCTGCGTTAATATTTGTCTATGCGAGAACTTATCCTTGAAGAGCTTTCTGCCATCGGATGCCTGCTTCGGGACTGTATGGGTGGGTGGGTAAACCCGTTGCTGCCCGGATCGCATAGAAGTCTCCCTCATCCGTCTTCCATGTTGCGGAAGCCCACAATCCATATCCCATCCGCACTTGACACGCAGCGAAGAACCATGGGCCCCTACAGTGCACGTGGCTCTTCAGTTTTAAACCGGTCCACACACTCGTGGATGAGCCGCAAGCGTTTCTCAGTGTCCGAAGTCTCTCGACACAAACGGGATGGCCTACTGCAAGATCATTTGAATTTGCTGCTATTATGGCACGAGACTCAAGACCGACTCGTCGTTGGCGGACGATAGCACCTCTCTCTATCCCCTGGGATTCTCAAGACCAAGCTAGTCTGTTCATTAGCTGTCGATTGCTAAGCAATACTCGATCGCTACGGCGTTGAGACTCTCGGCAGGACATTCCTCGAGCAAGACCAGGTTGCTGAATCCTATCCGATATCGTTTTGTGATTGATTGTCTTGACCGCTTCTCCAACTCCGTCATGACGAAGATGCGTGTGATTGCAGATCATGTGGGTGATGCGTTATGCAGAAATCATGCCCGCCCCGCTCTACGATGAAACATAGACAAACATTGCAAGATTCCAGAAAGCACCGAGGCAATGGAGGGTTGCTGCATTAAGAATGTAAGGCTTGAACTCACCCTCACCTCAACCTCCACCTCCACCTCCACCTCCACTTCGCAACTCCTCCCCGCTTCTCCCCCGCCGCCTACACTACTGTGCAGTCGAAGGGTTTCAAAAAGTGCAATTGAAAGCGGAACGGACGTCATATTCTCAAATAATTGACCTACTTATGCCAACAGCCGGACCAGCTTGTGGTGTTTTCTCCTGCTTCTCCAATACTCTCGACCCTTTTCTTAGTTTGCAGAATGGACATCGTATCCTTCCCTCCCTTGTCTCTGAAGTGTCCCACTCGTATAGTGTGTAAATTCGCAAGTAAGAATGCGGCACAGCTGCACGTATGAACGAGCCTATGGAGAATTCAGGTATCACATGACGTAAAGATATTAAAGCAACACTGACTGATGGAGTCGGGACTATCAACGTGGCATTGACGTTGTGGTTCTCGCGGACTCGAACTCGCTCTATCGCGAAGATCAAGAGCACTGACTGATAATTAATTCAGTACCAACGATCATGAGATGACGACGGCAACAGTGCCTGACCTAGCTCTAGGCATGAAAATGTCTTACTCAGTAGCCTCTGCCGCACTGCATGCTTAATGTAGCATCGCGTTGTGTGCAGAAATAAAAATAAAACGATTTACTATGCATTGAGTTGGGTACATGCATTAGGGTTGGATATTAGGTTGGTAGATCGCAGCACAGTCACGGGGGGTTAATGCAGACTTCAGCCCTGACTCCAATACTATGTAAATATAATGAACATCACTGCTAGATGTCGTGCAGAAATATTTAAATATTGAGTGTGTAACAATACGCTAGACTAGTCCATCCTTCGAGATCTGCTCATCCCGTCGTCTGTTTGAATATACCCTTGACCTTGACCTTGACCTTGACCTTGACCTTATGATCCTATATGATAGCTTGTTTATGCATATTGACCGCCCTACCTCGCATGTCTCGAGCGATTATCAGGTATATTGTGTCTTCACCATAAATACTACCGCTGAATGGGTGAATACTGCGTATAAACAATGTATCCCCAGCTCACCTCCCAGGAGGTACCGATAGTATTTCCGTAAATTGTGTCTCGTCTACCTGCCTATACGAACAGAACAGAGGTTACCTGCCAGGTAGATCCACCATAACGTATAGTGGGCAGATCACACAGCAGCGCTTACTATCTATAAACTAACATCTGCTTTAATCGTCGTCCAAACACGCCAGACAAGCAATTTATGTATTCGCGTACAGCACGCACGGTACTGTAGTGTAGAGCGGGCCGAGACTGGGACGGGAATGACTCGGCTCTGTACTAGAAATGACTGCCGGGGGCGATATGCCCTAGTGGAGGAAAGTTTCGGCTTATTTGCACCGAGAGATGACCGCAGCTTGGACCCATTCAGAGTAATATGCTGCGGCCTATTTGTCTATAACAAAGGCCGGTCTCTACTTGGCCGGTCCTTGGTTATCTCCTTTACCCTTGTATACATATGTTGTCTGTTAATTATCGCGCGTTGCTGACATTTTGTGTCAGCGAGTTGCCGGCAATGAAGCTGCAGGGTCAAGGTTAGGTGAAGAAGCTACACTAGAGATAGTGTAGTGTACGTGAGACTTGCGCATGGAATACTACGGTAGCATTCCTAATCTCCCGCTAAGGTCAGTCTGTAACGATTGTTACCTGCTCGTCTTCACGTAACACGGAGATCATGACGGTCGTATTCCTCTGAAAAAGGCATTACAACACGGGTTTACCTACCAATACTATACTGACTAAAAAAAACAAAAAGCTTGACAAATTGATAAACGGGGGAGAACATGGGGAAAAGGATACGGCCCAAAGGGATGCGCATATGATAGGTTCAAATTAGTGTACAGTATTTCGGCGCAGAGCCGATGTATTCTAGCCAACCTGGCATCTGCACACGTGCGGGAAAAGGATCAAAGGGACCACACCACTATTACTGTAGGGCTTAATCTAACTCGATTTCGTGTAGGCCAAGCTTTGTCTCATCAAGACGAACGAACCACAGAAGCATCTTAGTTAAGTACATCGGTACCTGACGATAGTACACGGTAGTGGCGGCGACTACAGAAGACACTAAGTCAAAATACCATCACATCTAGCTGAGAATTGCCCTGAGACGAACGGTAGTCTCCTTGGCACCGTTTCTCGTCGACGAAGAGCAAGAAGACTAGCCATCAACAAGGTTGATCAACCGCCATATTTTACACATGGCATCATGGTCCTAACGGGACATCCCGATGTTCGCTTCTGCGCCCTACCCACCCATGGATACCACACTGGCAACATAGCGTAACAGGATAATGGTAGGATGCGCAGAGCGCTTCGCAGCCGCAAAAACAGCAAATGCACGGTTGGTGCCGTCGCAGGAAGGATCTGTCATCTGCCCACAGGACGAGTCCAATCAGCGAACGCTCGTTGGTCCGTCACCGAGAGTCCTCTGTCTCGTGGTGTGTGCGACTGCGGTTTGCGCACATCGCAGGCCATAACCAAGAGAGGACCCAATTCAGCCCAATATGGATCCTGGGGTCCCTCCGGCTATTATGATCATGATCGCTATATTGCTATACTGATGAACTATCTTGTCTCTTATCGAAGATGCACATTGCCGACGGCTGGTAACACAGAGTTCCCTACGAGCTTCGCACGCACACTTATACAGCCTGCCTTTACACACCCATTGTCTACCGCTGTCGCTACTGCTATTACATTACGAGATAATACCATCACGCTTGCATAGAATGTGAGAAACAACCCGGCATACCTGCATTATATACAGAACAGGTTCGGCGCCGAGGCATAGGGCTATCCCTTCTTGCAGAAATTCCACACGCAAGTAAGACTCGGACCCAGTCGCCTTGGTAGGCAACTCGGCCTCATTTCTGGGGAGATCACCCTCGCTTAAATAGGATCCCCTGAATGGCACCCCTCTGTGTCTCTCAGCTTGTTTCTCTTAGAGTCCCACTGGATAACCAATGCGTGAGTTGGCGGGTCAGTCCGAATGTCAACGGAGCGAAGGGCGGAATCTTTTCGACCACACCTAATCCACTTCAACATCACTCGACCGGACTCAACACGGCCAGGCCATAGAGTAGTGGTAAGCGTTACCCATGTTCACGTATTCGACTTGACACATATGGATCGCCACGCAAAAGGGGGAAAGACACAAAAATTTATCCGTCAAGCTAGACCTCTGGAGCGGGTTTTACCGCAGAATCATCATTGACTACACCCACAACTGTATACAAGATAGAATTAGACGGCAACGAAGATGGCCTCTCAGCAAAACGTGAGTACATCTCTGGCGAAGCGGTGACTACACATACTGACGGCTCACGCTTGCAGAAATCCTCTGCTTCGAAAGGCGGAAGCGATTCCGCCTCGAAGGCAATCCCAGCGGAAGAGGAGCCGTCATATATCGAGGCTTTCGGTCACAAATATCACTATTCCGGTAGGATATTCGTGCCTTTCGACGAGAAAGAACAGCAGCGCATGGAACTTCATCACAAGCTGTTCAGACACTGCCTAAATGGTGCCCTGACAGCTACGCGGATCCCCTTAAACGTCAAGAACATCTTGGATCTTGGGACCGGGACGGGCCTGTGGCCCCTAGAGATGGCCGTCAGATACCCGCAGGCCGACATCATCGGTATAGACATATCTCGTATCCAAAAGACGAATGCCGTCCCACCCAACGTGAAGTTCGTCATCGAAAACGTCGAGAACCCTTGGCCCACGCCCACAGACTCAATAGACTTCCTGCACATCCGCGGCCTAGCCGGTGGCGTCACTGACTGGCCGGGATTGTTCAAGCAGGCTTACGAAAAGCTCAAACCAGGCGGCCTTCTCGAATGGACCGAGATGGCCATCCAGATCTTCGACTTCGAAAGTAACCTCGGCGATACCGAGTTATGCCCCAAGTTCCTAAACTTGTGGCGCGACCTTAGCAATCGCAACAACATCGACTTCACCCCCTCACCCAACGGTCCTGTCTGGCTTGTCGACGCCGGCTTCGAAAACATTGCCCAGCGGATCGAGATTCTACCCATCGGGGACTGGGCTCAAGATGAAAAATTACAAACTCGACAGACACTGATGAATGCGATTTCTAACGAGCATTTTGGTATGTCAACCGACGCCATCACCTCCTTTTACACAGTTGACTGATCGCTTCAATAAAACTAGAAAATCACTGCGGGCTCTTATTCACAAACTGCGGATGGACACGCGAACAATTCGACGCCGTAGCGCCATCGTTCTTTAGCGACCTTCATGCCGAGTCCAAAAAACCTTACACTACGCTGTATGAAACGTCTCTCCTCACTCAGCAATTATTCTATTAGTTCCCTCCTTTTCCTTTCCATGTCCTCCCCACACCTAGTAGTCCACTCTCACTAACTTAGACCTATACCACATCAACAGAGTCTTTACCACGGCAAGGAAGCCCCGCCAAGATTAAGACCAGTAGACCAGCCCAAGACCAGGTAGACAGACCCCATTCTAGCGGGCATAACCGTATATGCCAAGGTGGCGAATTTCTGCAAATAAGACGACGCCGTTAAGATGTTCCCACCTTATCCTGCGTCCCTGCGGGCTCTCCGCACAACGACATTCTTTCTTGACAATAGATATATCCCTCCTCATTGGAGGAGGATGATCATTCGGTTTCTTCGGCCTAGCCTCCTCTGGACCAGGTCCATGCCCGCCTTTTCCCACTCGGCACATACACGTATTCAAGCATCCATACCTTACCTACCTCCACCCCTTAAACCTGCCACCCATACATCACCGACGGGCATATATCCTTCGCCCCTTTAGAAGGACCTTGTGCAAGTCTGACACACGCCATGCCTTAGTGACAGGTTCTACAAACCCCGAGGACCAATAATTTGCCGTATTGGCCTGGGCTCTAGACGCCCATCACATCAGCCCGCATCGCATGAAGATGCACCAAGCACCGCATCTCTCAGCCTCTTGACCGTTACCTGTCATCTATCCATCCGTACGTCTAGGTATTTACTCAAGATGTGGATAACAACCGTTCTGTCGTTAACTACGAGAATAACAAGAAACTTCCTATGCATTCTTCCAACATGTCAACCTTATGATACCCAAGATCTCGAACTTCTCTTCCTGCATTGCCTCAAATATCACGTAGATCACCAGTACTTCTTAGAGCCCGTTATAGGACTCTCAGTGGATGGTAAGCCGCTGAACTATGACACATTATATGGTAAACATGGTGATAGCTAACCAATTATCGCTCCCTGGTATCCGACTTTCTGTGACTAGGTCAACATAGAAGGATAGTGGCAACATCCATGCATACCTAGTACATCTACCTCCTCGCGATGTTCAGACCTACATGCCTATTAGCAGGATACACAGCTGACAATGGAGTTATGAATCCTCATTCCCCACACTCGCTATCTATCACAGACGGCACTAACACGCTCGCTCGCTCGCCCGCTTTCTTACTCTCACCTCACCCAGGCCCCTTCCTCTCGCTTCACTTACACGGGAGCACTTACACCGAGGGGCCCCGGATATCCCAACATCCATACTGTAGTATCACCAACAAAGACCGCAAGCGTTAAAAACAACCAATAATAGGCGAGGCTCCATTCTCCTACCGATAGACTGTCAGTCTTGATGTTCTCTCTTTCCGCTTGTTAGCTGCAAGCCACGTCCACATACATACATACTCACATGCCATGCATGCATGATCCGGGCTATTTTCCCCATCCATCAAAAACCCACGAACACGAATCCGCACCGCATGGACACCTCTTTCTGTACTGTACTGTACTGTACTGTACCGTATTGTATGGATGGATGGATCTCCATGCTTCCCTCCCTCCCTTCTCCGCTCTCTCCCTCTTCCCCTTAACCTACATGCATGTTCGCTATGTATAGCGGGCATATAGGGCACAACAAGGTATGTAGGAAGACATGTACAATGTAGACACGCACAAGGTAGACACATACACGCGTATTTTACAACCAAAACACACACACACGTGTGCGTGACGGTAACATAACCTCGGCTGAGCGGATATAACCTCCTACCTTAGCTACCTACTCATATCTTCACCAAAGCCGGCCAGACCAAAGCACGGCCGCTCCGCTTGTTTTCCTCTTCATTGAACCACGTCTCACCAGACACTGGCACCGGTATACATACCTACACCACGTCAGTACGTAGACCGTAAAATAGCAGGGAGCCAGGTAGTTGACGTGCGTCTCGGGTGAGGCGCGGAAAGGGTGGGGGGTTTTTAACGGTAGTAACGGCCAAAGAAAAAAAAAATCCAAAACATACACTAAGCCAAAAGGAAACAAGTACATACAAAAAGTACGAAGCAAAAGTCCATGATTTGCCTACTAACAAGAGGTAATTGTCTGTCTCTAGGTAGCCATCACCTTTTTCCTACTACGTAGTACCTAGTCACTGGAGAGGACTTTCCGGCAATTACTTAGGTAAGTACCTACCTAGGTAAGGTTGCTAGACTATGTAATGTTTGTTGGACCTGAACCATACGCAGAACACAACTGGCACGCCAAAGACAATAAGTCGCCGGGCAATTAGTTGTGCCGCAGCCACAGTCAGTCACAAGCCATAGTCTCGGCGCTTAAACGCACATTAATCACGCCCAACTAGTCTTGCATCGGCGTTCACGATGGAATATATATACATACATACATAGATACACACACACATATATATATATACCTTAATGGATATACAGAGAGACAGAGCACAGGTAGTCGCCGTACATACGTACCGTACGTATGAAATCGATGTACGTTTGGATTTGTATGTAACATGCAGTCAGACGGGACTTTTCTCGGCTTCTGTGCGCGCCCGCCTGCCCAGTCTAGACCCAACCCAACCAACCAACCAATCAACCAACCGACCCAATCCAATTATTTCCTTTTCCTTTTTTACTGCATTAGGTAGAGCCAGCCCGCGCTTGATCGCATGAAGGAAAGACGAGAGACAGCCAAGCAGGTAAGTAACGGCGAGAAACAAACAGACAACGTCATAAAAAAAGAAAACCTACATTGGTTGGTTGTTGATTAGGTACAGATACACATTCAGGGCTCGGGATCTACCCGCCTCTTGCATTAAATCGTGAAGTACAAAACAGTACAGTACAACGTTATTGTGTTATGTATAGACATGACATGTTATAATTATATCCTCCATCGGTCTATAACCGCCGCCTTATCAGTCTCAGATCTGAAACCCTCAATTAATTATATGCACTTTATATCACTCAGGCGCCGGTGGTCAGTCAGGCTTGATTGATCTTGAGCGAAAAGTCCACATGCGGTGTGCCCTGGTGGATGGAGCTCGTGGAGATGATGTCAATATCTAGAAAAAGACACAGCGAGGTCGGTGGTCAGCCTGCGTAGTCCGGTTTTTGAATTTACATCTGATAAAGCGAACGAGGAGCATGTGTGGGGGAAGGAGAGGGGGGATATCTACCGTTATTCGCGTAATCGAACACGTTGTCTTCGCGTAAGCCGCCGCTCACCTCGATCAGGAACTCCCTCTTGCCCTTCCACTTCTCGCGCAGACTCCTGGCGGCGACTTTCACGCCCTCGCCCGTGAAGTTGTCGAGCATGACGACGTCCGCCCCCGCGCGGATGGCCTCGTCGGCCTCGTCCTCGCTCTGCACCTCGACCTCGATCTTGAGCGCGAATCCGGCGACCAGCTTGGCCGCCTGCACGGCCTCGGCGATGTTGCCGCGGCTCCAGACGTGGTTGTCCTTGAGCATGATCATGGCGCTCAGGTCCATGCGGTGCGTGTCGGCGCCGCCGACGAGCATGCCGTACTTCTCGACGAGGCGGAACCCCGGGGTCGTCTTGCGCGTGCCGGCCAGGATGCCGCGGTACCCGGCGCTGCGCAGGCTTAGTAGTAGGCTGCGGCTGGCCGTGGCGATGCCGGAGCACCGCGCCAGCAGGTTGAGGCCGACGCGCTCGCCGAGCAGCAGGCCGCGCACGGGGCCCGTCACCGTGGCGACCTTGAACTTGCTAGATCCATCCTTGGCCCGCTCGATGTAGCTGCCCTCGGCCGCGTGCCACTCGACGGCGCAGCCGCACTGCTTGAAGATCTCGGTGAAGAACGGCACGCCCGCGATGATGCCCGCGCTCTTGCCCCAGAGTGTGGCCGTGCGGACCTCCTCCCCGACGACATAGCCCGCGTAGTCGTACGAAGGCGTGTCTTCGGCCAGCCAAGCGGTGATCTGGGCCTTCCAGCTCGGGGGCAGGATGTGCTCGAGAGAGCCGTGGTGGATAGGTTGCTCCGGATGCATGACAAGATCGCGAGAACAGGAGGTATGTTTCGATTCGTTCGTTTGTAGTTCTCGTTTCTTGCGGGCGCGAGCGCTGTGCTACTCGGGATTTGGTCTGATGCTGAGTGTAAGAGGCAATAGTATCCAATGACACCGAACTGGTAGTCTAAGAAAGGTAAGTAATAGACGTAAGGTACATGCACGTATAAATCAAGCTACTAAATCGGAGGTACTATAGAGGTACCTAAGTAACCTTTAGGTAATTAATAAACAGTCTGGAGTAGCTTCTTACATTAGGGTCACTGCCAGAACTCTCCTTTCCTTCCGTCTGTTAAGCCGCTGAGCCGTCTTTCCGTCTCTATTGAGCCGTTTCCACCCGGGTCTTTCGTGGGGTTATTGGAGGAGGGGTGAGGGGTGAGGGGCAGAAGGATACATGTGCTAAGGTATAGAGGGGTAATGCCGATAGAGGACCGAGAGCTCAGGGGCCTCTAACTATCAGATACTCCTCGAGTTTAGTCATCATCACCTTTACATATGGCGTAGAGATCTCAATTGCCTTGTTCAATATGTGCCATCAATAATTACTCTCAATGAATGGTGGGTGTTCATCTCAACGTCCAAAGTCTATGTCAATCGCGTTCTTCTTCACTTTTATCATGAGTGCCAAACATAGGCTGTCCTGCGCATACCCCCTAGCATTCTTGATCCAATGCCCTCGATCCGTACAGCTGAACTCCCTTAAGACTTTGGCAGACTTTTTGTCGCGTGGTTGATAAGTCCTTATCTCGTAATTGTGGTGGTAGTGCTCCATTCTCATCTCAAGACAGTAGTTGCGGTGGATGCCAAGGACACTCGCCCAGCTCTGCCAGCACATCAGATGAAGGAAGCGATGTAGCTCGGCGCTGCGCACGTAAACAATCAGCAATCACGCCAACTCACGAGAATCCAGGGCTTTCCGGCTTCCCGGTATTGACATACCCGCTGTATCATGCGAGGCGCATCATCTTGACCCTCACCGACCGATGGCCCAGGAAGCGCTCCATCATCCGTACCGCACGCGTCACTTCCAGTAGCGCCCAAATCTTCCGTTGTAGCCTTACTCTCCACATATTCGGCCGCGTTCTTACTAACCTTAGCAAGCACGCGCTGTATAATAATGGTCGTCGTACCGTCCCGCTTGGGCAAGTCGATCGTGATCCTGCACTCGGCGAAGGGCGTCGTGTACTTCGAGACCCAGGCCTGCCGGATGTAATTGATGAGGTCGGTATTCTGCCGCGGAACGCGCATGATGAGCTTGTCTTTGCTCTCGTGGATTACATGGCCGTACTGTGAGATGTTGGTGGAGAAGGAAGAGGGCTCGTTAAGAGGTATCGCCGAGAACCGGCAGGTGATTGCGCCTGCTGCGTCGGGTTGCTGGCTGAGGATTTTCTCCATTAGATACGGATCATCGAGATCGTGAACGTCCTCTTCGGTCTGGTTCTGGCTCTGGCTTTGCTTATGCACGTTGTCGGTTTCAGTATTGCCGGGACTGGCCATGGCTGGTATATTCACGACAATTGTATGATGAGGAAGGTCAACAAGAACAGCAGAAAAATTGTAGTTTGGTAAGTGTATATGTCTCAGTGCAATCCCTGGTGAGAATATGTGAAGAGTGATTGTTATTCTGTTTGTTGAGTGAATGGGCGCAAGCTGAAATATGAAGTCAAGCTATTTGCTGTTGCTGGGAGACTGCCGGTCTGTGTTGTCTCTCACTATGTGTGAATCATTATTCGGTATCTTTCACTGGCATAAACAGCATCGATAATCACTTTCCCATTTGTTGTTTTCTTCCCCTACAGTACGCTCATTCAGGACAATGGCATTGGATATCTGGTAGCATCAGGAATAACTAGGTTGTCATTCTTTGCACTATGGTCCGTTTGATACTGAATGAAATCAAAGTCTATTTTCCAATGAGCTGAATATTCTATGTCCCTCCCGCATCTAAAATCTCTTCTTTCAGTTTTATACAATGTGAGTCAGAATCATACAGTCATTATGCATCATGTGTGCACCTCCATCTCTTGTCAAAGTCCAATTGCTCAAGGACCGAAGTAACACACTCCGGGGTTCTTCAATACCAAATGGGAGCCGTGCGCCAATGTCGGAGCATCGTGTCAACGGCCTGAGTCCATTCATACACGAAACACCGAGTGAGCTGCTCTGCTTCCTCAGCGGTAGGATATCGACCACCCCACATCTCCGGCTTCTGAGCCTCGTTTTGCGCGCAAGTCAATATCAACCCTCTGTTCCGCCACAAGTCAGTAACTATATACTCGGCATAGAGGGATGAAAATGGAGCATGAACACGTCAAAGGGAATGTGATGAATACGACGGGGTTTAACATACGCATCGCGGATTTTGACCAGGCATAGCCACGCCAAGTTCCAGCTTCGGTTGGATTCTAGGTCATCACGGACCAAGTTGCGGGCTTCTTCAATCAAGGAACTCGAGACGGGGTAGTTGCGCGTCAAGCCTCGCAGCTCTAGCAGCATCTGGTTGCTGTTCACGTAGTACTCCCATGCCGACGCCAAGGGTTCTTGAAAGGCTTGCAACTCGTCCTCGCTCTCACAAGTTGTCGCGACCCGTTCGATCCGGCGCAATTCGGTTAAAGTGTTGACCGTATGACTCCGTAACGACTCAATCATCTGCTTCACGGAGCGCTGCCGACATAATCAATATAAGCGCTTGGCTAACTTGGCTGACTTGGCCACTGTGCGGACAGGAAGGCTTGTGATGATACCCAATATGAGAGATGTGACGACAATGATAATGGAAACCTCTTACGTACATGATTTCTGCCTCCCCGGGAACTTCGGCTGCTTGAATGCATGATGATAGTTGTACAACCGAGTTTGTCTTAGTAAGTCCTTATTAGATGTCCGGGAATGAAAGCTTCCGTGGAATCAACTGATCTTTCGAGTGAGTTAGCCCTCTGTTATCCGGAGAACGCCGTTTGAAAGACTCATACCTCGAGGGTGTATTCGTTGATATCAGATTTCTGAAGCAATTGATTTCCCCTCTTCTCATCGTCACTCTTGCGAGTGTTGTCTCTCTCTTATATCCCCTGACCTGAGATGAGCTCGGAAGCCCCCGGGAGACAGTGCGCCACCCAGCTTGAATCAACGACAGTATAAGAAGAAAATGCAAGAATGATGAGGAATATTGAGTCAAGGAGCTTATGCTATACCGAGTCTTCTTCGTACAACGTGTGATCAAAATAAGCTCGATATGCAGAACCGTACTGTTTGAAGATGAGACTGCTACGTTGGTGGCCTAGAAGTGGCGATCACTCGACGAAGGAGGAAATTGTGATATATAAGTTAACAGAGGTGAGGGTCCAGCTTGACTACGAAAGGGCGCTTTTCCAACAGAGCCAGAGAGAGTCAAGATATATATACATGTGGGCGACAACCTTGGACGAACGGAGGATCGTGTTCGTGCGGCTACACCTGGAAAGGTATAGCAAGCCTGTTGTAGTTGATACATTTTTGGATCTGACTTGAACTTAGCGACACAGTCGACATGGTCACGAAGCTTCATCCTGATCAATCGAACTCGTGGCTGTGGACGCTGACGAATGATTAGACCCAGTCAGTAGTAGGTATCAAATTAGCATCTCGACTGACTAGGGCTCGCGCCATGACCTGTTGTTTGACACGAAGGGGAACGATGAAAGGGGAGGGGATAGAGGCAGCATAGTAGACATCTCTCGACACGCCATGAAGGAGGCTGAGGAACGAGAATAGACATAGACCGTCTCCATATTTTCCGTGTCTGCCGAGGGAATCTAGTACAAATCGCTAACAAACAGTGGTGTTTCGAGGTGATAAGTAGAAGCCATCCAACTAAGCGGCAGCGCGGCAGCACGGTAGGCAGGCAGAGCCATAGAAGCGGCCGCTCACGACTGGAATGGTAGTGCAAATCTCAAATTGCCCGATATGGAAACCGTACGCTCGAGGGGGCCAAGACGAGATATAGATAGTGTTTCTACGTTTCGTGATGGTGAGAGGTGGTAAGGTCATTCGACCAAGGGTCATGCCAGTAGGGGAGTTGTCAGCAACTTTACCTAAGGGAGTAGCGCCAGTGAGGCAGGGCTCCATAAGGCTGGGTGACCAGGGAGCGGTTCGAAGTGCTGCACGCTAGGGGCCCCCGGGTTCTGATCCGTCGCCGCCAGGAGCCAGTCTAGCGGGCTGTCAGCGGGTTTCTAGAGCCGAACACAGCGATCATTTTATGCTAGGTGACGTAGGCGTGGTTGGCTTCGACATGTGCCATACCTAGGTAAGTGCCCTAACTTCAATTGGGTACCGCCCCCGGTATCCGCTAACTCCGACGGGCAGTGCCTTACTTAAGAAAGTAGTCAGTATTTACAATAGTGCACTGGTTCCTGATTGATTGATGGTGATCATTGACAATTGTTTCCACAGCTTCTAGAAGTTGTTAAACTCCGAATAAGCAGCGATTGTGCCAGCTAACACCTAACATACTCATATCGCTGACATGAACCAATCATGGGGATCCCATCGGTGCCGCACATCTGCATGATATGTATGTCATCGTCACATCGTCTCGGAATCTACCACCCACTGTAAAAATCGCATGAAGCTACCGTTGTGCTGGAGGCGAGTCAGATCCCGCACGGCCGGGCCATACCATGCCATGCCATGCCGTGTTATGCCATTGCTATATATGTCAACCAAACAATCACCGTCGCCTACCGTCGGCAGAGACTTCCGGATGTGAATTGGGGGAAAATCGGAGATATTTGTCAGCGGCAGAAAAAACAACAACCGTCAAGAAGATGCTCGTTGACGGATTGATGAGTAAACCAAAAGTGAATACCAGATCAATAAGGCATTGTCACGTCGTCCTTGCGTTGCGTGATTCGACGTCCAAACAAGCCATCGTGCTGGTTCGAAGGAGCAAGCAGCGAGGAGCAAAGAGGGA
Organism: Xylaria sp. FL0043; assembly: GCA_022578865.1. Lineage (NCBI taxonomy): Eukaryota > Fungi > Ascomycota > Sordariomycetes > Xylariales > Xylariaceae > Xylaria > Xylaria sp. FL0043. The sequence continues at coordinate 144,937 of MU397273.1, forward strand.
GTAGCCGGAGCAAGCTTTGACTCAACCCTCGCTCACTCGGCCCGTTGGGCTCGCGCCAGCAATATCCATACCTGTCAACGGTGACCCCGTAGACCGGTGCCACACCCAGCTTTTTCGCCTCCTTCCGGCATCTGCGACTAGGGGCTAGGTGGAACATTATTATTAGTTGGAAGGATTCGATCACGATGGAAAGACACCGAGACTCGCCCGCACACTTCATATCACTGTATAAGGAAGAAAAGTGAGAGGTTCCTATTGCGACCACGATTTGCTCTCCGTCCGTACCACCGGGCCGGGCACTCCCGCCATTACGAGCAGCAATATGTATAATGAGGCAGTATCATAATTGGTGGCTTTTGAGGGAAGCTGTTCCTGGTCTCTCGCAGTGTATGTAATCATTGTATAATATAAAGTAAGAGGGAGAAGTAGGCTACCGATTCAGCTAGGACTTGCTGGCACGTGTCGTAGATCAGATAAATTGATCTAATCTAAGTGCTATACATCAACTGTACATACACTCGCCCTTATCAATCGAGTTCTCACATTGCTGAGCTTAGGACTAGACTGAGCTGTTGATGTTGTGTTTACGAGAAAGACTGTTATACTATATCAGAAGCCATAGCAATAAGTACGTAAATCTAATCTACTCCAGAGATAGTAATTGATATTCTAGACTACCGAGGTAATTGTAGACGTCTTATGGGTATCAGATGTTCCAGGAGCTTGTCAACAAAAGACGCTAGAAGTTTTCTAGAAGGTCGCTAGCGTACTGACCTGATTACAACCTAACTTAATACCGCCTCTTAACAACTGTTTAGCAGTGCGCTTAGGGTGGCTGAGCACAAACCAAAACACCTTACCGGTGTGTTGGATCGGGGTCACCAACCTCTTCTGACTCTTAATCTATCTAGGACTTACAACTGAGATAATTGAACGCATTCTCATAAATTTTTATATTTAGTGCGCTTTATTTGGTGGTCCGCGTGCTTTTAATACTCTAGTGAGCGGCCGCATAGGCGTCGCCGTAGAAACTCGAATCAATATCTAAGTAACGATTGGAACAAAAGATACGACTGCTTCAAGGCCCGAACCCCGACTGCCAATTCAAGCAATTCGACCGTCAGATGACAATTATAAGACGGGGGAAAAGTCGCGCAGGAGATGGCTATCATGTGCTTTCACAGGCTCATAGGGTCTAATTGACCACTGTACAATCATGCAACATCATGGTTTGAGTTTCATATCAAATCCCCTGAAGCGATGAGGCCGATTCCACGCGAATGCCGCTCTATTTGATAAACAGCCGGTTTTCTTGTCCATTTTGAGCCTCACCCGACAATGAATGTACGTAGCCAGTAACGCCATACGCTAATACCCAGCCCTTGACGATTTCCTAAGTGCTTAGTCACGGGTGTCCTCGTCCACTTTCGTCCACTTGATATTGTCAGCAAGCCATTCAATTCTCTTGAGGAGTCGAGTAACGTGATTTTCTACTCAGTACTCAGGGAATATGATGTGTTTAAATCAACCTGTCCTACCTACACCTGTCTTCTTGGTCATCAAGCCTCACATTAGGAAATCCATATAGTACTAGCGGATGGATGAAAGGCGCATACGTTCATTACCTCTCTCTTGCTTCTGTTGTCTAAACCCAGCCCAGGCAGAGAGAGACCTTGATGCTGTGACTAGCTGTCTACAAATGCTTAAACCTTTTTACCTACCTTCACCATCCAGCGAAGCAACGGGAGAACACAAAGACATGCGCAAACACCATTCACACATCAGCCATCTATCTGTCGCGCCCAGCAGGCGCGTCAAGATTTCTTGAAGAACTAGTATTCCCCAGTATCCAAATTACACCGAAACCCCGAAGAGGTGTACAGTGCGCGCCGTACACATGCTTTACAGGGGGCGGGATACTACCTACCCAGAGGAGACGGTGAGATCTGCTCTTCCCCCGCCTTTTCCTCTATGAGGAGCTGGATCAGCTTTATAAGCTATCTAGATTAGATTAGATGGTCCCCAGTAGTACGGACTGCTTCGCATCTTTCACCACTTACAAAGCGCCCGCAAAATCTATCTACTACTATTTCAACTATCACGTCTCTCGTCTTGACTAACGTAACCTAAATTCCACTTTGCGATCGAAGAGAAAGCCCGTCTATTCGGACCACTAAACCAGCCATTTAAGTCTCCCTAGCTAGGTTGTGCTGCGTAGCGGTAGCGTAGCATTGAAATTCTCAATCTCTCGATTCCGCTTGCCCACGTGCGGCGGGTCTACCCAATCACCTAAAATCCGCTGTCGATGATGCCATCCCTCTCCGTCGTCTCTCGTTGGCTATCCCGCCCAGCTCCTCGCATGTTCAACCAGTATAACCCAGTCGCCGTCACCCCCTGGAACGGTCGATTCTCCATGGCGCACGTTCGGTTATATTGTCGGGGGAGGCAAAACGGCTACTACTAGTATGGATAGGCAGTGGACAAGTGGAAACGAAGCCCAGTAACCAGGTCCCGAGTCTGCGAACCCTTCCCCCCCTGTTCCAGTATAATGGACCGATGATGTGCTCGGGTTCCTTGCTAGTATGCACTTTCAAGATGCTTGCGGTGTGGATACGCGAAATCTGCAGATTCTCGGAATCATATGTATAGTAGTAGTAGCTGGCAAGGTTCCTGGCAAGCTGTTATCTTTTGTATTTCCCCAGGGGCCTCATATCTTAGTAATCTCGTTCGTAGGTCGAGCGGTGAATATATAACTCCAATATCTCCTCATGAACCGTACCCCTCGTCCTCCATACCCTGTCGCTATTCCCGTGTAAAGTCGGTCGATTGCTGTTGTTCAATTGACAGAATGGCGTCGCGTTACCCTCTAGGCGCGGCCGAGGACGCGAAGGGCTCCCACTCAACCGACCAGATAACGGTGGCTTCGCAGGACTTAGATGAGAACTATGAGTTCTTCAAAGCCGAAAGCGAAATCGATGCGACAGAGGCCGAGGTCAAGAAGGTCGTTCGCAAGATCGACTATCGTATCGTACCCATCCTCTTCGTCATATACTTCCTCCAATATCTCGATAAGAACGCCATCAACTTTGCGAATGCATATGGACTCCAGAAGGGAACACATCTACAGGGACAGGACTTCTCATGGCTGGGTACGTTGCTTGTTCTTTGAATCGGGCCCTCTTTCCAAGCTGACCGTGGCTCTTAGGCTCGATATTCTACTTTGGCTACCTGGCCGGACAGTTCCCCTCTGGCTACTTGATGCAGAGACTGCCGGTTGGTCGCGTCGTCTCAGTCACAGTAATTATCTGGGGGGCTATTGTCTTGACCGTGAGTGAATCCCAAAACCTCCACCGAATCTGAGATGTCTAGCTTCGAGTGCTGTCATCTTCTCTGTTTACTTGGCAACTTAGCCGATTCATCTCGATTCCCATATCATCCGAAACTAATAAAAAATCGATTCAGACTCCAGGGTGCAAATCATTCGCCGGTATCGCGACGAACCGCTTCTTTCTAGGACTCACAGAGGCCACGGTATAAGCCGCTCTTCCTCGGACTAAACAGAAGACTATAAAACTAACTGGAGCAGGTCAACCCTGCCTTCGTCTTCATCATGTCCATCTGGTACAAGAACGACGAGCAACCGCTACGTCTCGAAGCGTATTGGTGCACCAACGGTCTGGCCACGATGTTCGGAGGGTTAATCGGCTATGCCGTCGGCCACATCACAACCGGGTTGGCGAGGTGGATGTACGTTTTCCTGATCTTCGGCGCCATAAGCCTGAGCACGGGTATCGTCAGTCTCTTCGTGTTGCCCGATGTTCCTGCCACGGCACGATTCCTGACTCCAAGAGAACGGACGATTGCCACTGGACGTGTAAGTCGCCTTAATATTTTATCGAGCCGTATATGGCCTGGGTGTTGCATTTTCTGTGCAATCTGCTTGATTAATGAACGTCTGGACTGATGAGACCGTTTTAGGTGGCGAGCAACCGAACAGGAGTCAAGAACCAACACTTTAAGAAATACCAAGCAATTCAATGTATTCAAGACCCTAGTAAGTCTTGACAACAATATCTCATATCGTCGATCCCAAGCTACAAACAACTCGAGAACTACACACCCTCCAAACCAAAAGCTAACATAACCCCTTCACCTCCCACAGAAACCTGGATCCTCTTCATAATGGCCGTAGGAGCCCAAATACCCAACGCAGCCATCACGAGCTTCACGAGCGCCATCATCGCGAGCTTCGGCTTCGACACCCTGGGCACGCAGTACCTGCAGATTCCCGGTGGTGCGGTGCAGTTCCTGTCACTCCTCATCGGCGGTATCATCTGCACCAAGTGGCCGCGCGGCACCCGCTGTCCGACTATGATCATCGCGAACACGATCTGTATTGTGGGCTCTGCGCTGCTTGTGGGGTTGCCGGATGAGAATAAGGTGCGTGTCCTATTCCTGCTTTTACCCACCCTTCAGATACGCTTTACTAGAACAGATATTATGATACTTAACGGTCATTCAAGAAAATATTAAGTGAATTGGACTAATATAATGTTAAATGAGCAGTGGGGTCGCCTAGTAGCATTATGGCTATGCTTCTTCCAAGGTCTGGGCTTCAGCATGTCGCTGACGATGATATCTTCCAACATCGCGGGCTCGACGAAGAAGCAATTGACGTCCACTATACTCTTCGTGGGGTATTGTGTCGGCAAGTACGTTGCTCCCTACCTACTTATTCACTGTTTCTCCTCCCTCCTCGTCCTCCTCCCTCCTCGTCCTCCTCCCTCCTCGTCCTCCTCCCTCCTCGTCCCCCTGCCTCCTGCTTCTCCTCGTCTTCAAACCGGAAATTATTAACAAACCCTAACAGCATCATCGGACCCCAGACCTTCCTCGAGCGCGAAGCCCGTAAGTCTCAACCCCCTTCTCTTCTCTCTCTCCTCCCCCATCCCCCCCCTCCTTTCTTCTTCTCCCTATCTACACACCCTTCATACCCAAACGGTCTATCTAACCCATACTTCACAACAACAGCACACTACCGCAGCGCCTACATAGCAATGCTAGTAGGCTACACGACGAAGCTGCTCTGCATCATCGCGCTGTACATCTACATGTGGCGCGAGAACGCAGCGCGGGACGCGGCGGGCGCGATCGACGAGAAGGCCGCCGTCGAGGCCGGCATGCACGACCGGACGGAGCTCGAGAACAAGGGGTTTCGGTATTCGCTGTAGCGTCCATCTCTCCGTTTATCAATCTATCTAAACCTATCGAAACGTATATATTTCAGTACTTATGCGTATTTATCTATATATTTATCTGTCTATCCCTCTGATATGTATGCTGCCTCGGACCGATTATCACAAGGGCTGAATATAGGCCTGGAGGATGACTCAATACGAGAATAATATTCAATGAGCGCATAGACCTTTGACTATCCAGAAGACTCTCAGTCCCCTGTAGGGCCAACTAGTCTCTCAGCCGATATGCAAGACTCCTACAGCCTTAAACCTTCTCATGGGAAGTTTAGCCCCGTGTCTCAGAGTCCGAATAGCTTCACTCATCCACTATCCGAGACATCTCCAACTCGCCTTCACGCCCATAATATCTGGATATGAATACGAAAGACCAATGCAATTCGCGAGGTCTTGCATAGATGACCCCCCGCCAGCACGTAGGCTTCCGCACAACACTATCTATCTATCTGCCTAGTATGCACACTGCCTCGGTTCTATTATGTCCATGTTAATTGCGTCGGTGTTAGACCTTATATACGTAGGTAGGTAGTTGAGGTAGTAGTGGTATTAGTCAAGAACAAAAGAGATTAATTCGCCACGTCATCAACGTCACACAGGAATGGATAACTGGGGTTGTAATAATATGTGCGTGCACACGTAAGCAAATTCAACGTCAGCTTGCCGATGTGACCAAGACTACAATCCGCGATCAAATCATATCAAGCACGGAAGCAGCAGAGGCAGCAATGAAAACTCCAACAAAACTGTTGGGAATCGATATTGTTGCAGGGTATATGGTACATCCCAAAGAACGCAATCGCCAGTGTATCACCCAAAGCATACAAAGTTAACAAAAACCCCAATGCGGTTCCGCCTTTATCCCCGTCTTACACAGTCTCGAGATATCGCTTCATCTCCCAATCCGTAACGGCCTCATCCCAGAGTCGTATCTCATGATTTCTAGACCCGCCGTAATGCTCGACGAAGTCGTCTCCAAATACCTCGCGCGCTATGCTGTCTTTTCGCATGAACCTGTCTGTAGCCTCTCTCAAATTCTTTGCCAGACGCGCACCTTTGTCGTCTGCGCCCCCGACATCCTGACCTTTGCCGAGAGGTGGAACGGGGATCTCGAGTTTCTTCTCCACGCCGCGCCATCCGAGTGCTAGGATTGCCGCCATGACGAAATGAGGGTTGATATCGGCGCCTGGTACTCGGACCTCGAACCGCGTCGCGCCGGGCTTTGACGTAGGTGGGGCGATCAGTCGTATCGATGCAGCGCGATGCTCCAATCCCCAAGAGACTGTGACTGGGGCCCAGAAGTTCTCAACCAGACGTTTGTAGCTGTTTACATTTGGTGCTAGCATGGGCATGATATCCGGCAGGCCCTCCAGGAGTCCGGCAAGGAAGTGCCGTCCCAGATCGCTAAGGTGTGCAGTGTCCGGATATTTCGCGTTCTCATCCTTGGTCTCTCGGAAGAGAAGGTTCTTCCCATCTTTGTCCACGACGGAGACATGTGTGTGCCCACTGCAGCCAGGCAATCCATGTTTCGGCTTCGCCATGAAAGATGGTGTGATTCCGTACTTGTTCGCTACTGATTTTACGGCGTACTTGAATAGGGATGCCCTGTCCGCCATCTCGGATACTTGTCCGAATTCCAAAGCGGCCTCGTACACGCCGGGACCACTTTCTGTATGCCATCCTTCTAGGTCACACTTGAATTTGGAGCAAGTATCAAAGACATCGTAGTAGTACTCTTTATTGAGGGTTGGGCGCGTGATGCTGTAGCCAAACATGCCTTCGGTTAGGGGAGGAATGTCATGGGGGATATTGTTGCGCATAAAGGCGGCGGCCGACGAGCTCGAATCCGAGGGCGCTTTGAACTGGAAAAACTCGAATTCAACTGCGCAACGGCGAGCAATCAGTATATGTTCGCTTCATCAGGTTGGGGGATTTGGGGGGGTGCGCATACTTCCTGCCATGGCATTGTAGCCCTTCTCTCGGAGCTTGTCAACAGTAGTCTTGAGCAGTCCGCGTGGGTCGGCGCAAACAGGATCCATAGAGTCCGGGTCAAAGAAGCTGACAAGGAAGAACGGCACGTCATCCTCCCAGGGTATGCGGCGGAAGCTGTTCAGGTCAGGGACGGCAATCAGGTCGTGATATCCATTCTCCTTGTTGCTGATCTTGAGCTCCTTGGTGTAGAGCAGATCGTGCATGTCCCAGCCGAAGATGACACTGCAGAAGCCGAAGCCCTCCTTGGCGATGGACAGGAACTTCTGCTTGGAGACCACTTTCCCTCGGAGCATGCCGTCGACATCGAGGCCGGCTAGCTTGACTTTGTTATCATCTTTGAGCAGCTCTGGCAGTGCTTCGGCCGTTATAGGGCCGGAGGGGACAGCCATCTTGGAGGAGAGCAAAGAAAGAAAGCAAGGGCTGAGCGGCGAGACAGAATTGGGTGAGTGTCAATGTAGATTAACAGCGCAATGAACTATACTAGTGTATCTAGATTTGGTTCTTCGACTAAGTAGTAGTAGGGTGGAACAACAGAATGAACAAAGGAACGGGGCTCTGATCTAGTGTACTTATATTCATATGCGCGCGATGAAGACGAAAGCAGAGAATGCCTTTGGCCAAGAAAGAGTTGTATGTTATGATCAGTCAAGGGAGTGGACAGTGTTGAATTGTCGGTGAACTAAAATAGACGACTTGGGTACAGGTCCTCAGCTGCAAGAAGAGATGACGACAGAGACGATGGTGAAGTACCATCGGACGGACGTGCAGGAGGCTAGAGATCTGTGTATCACGATACCTCCTGATACCTGCACACTAATAGTAGTATAGGTAAGTGGCTTAGATAACAGAGTAAGGTGTGTACCGTGTGTACCAGATAGTACTATGCAGGTCTGCTTTCGGACCGCTGCTTTGACGCTACGGTACAATACCTACAATGCCAGGGCAGACTGCGGCCTGCGAGCTGCGAGCTGCATGCGTCATCATGCAAGCCCCACGTGTAAGTGCGTTGCGACGGACGAAGGGCAGAAGAGGTGTTATCGCGCGTCAGGGCAAGGCGGGCCAACAAGTATTCATGATGCAGGCGCGAACAATGAACCGTTGTAAGCCGCTCAGAACCCTGGAATCTAGCATTACCAGGGAGCACCGCAGACTGCCTAGTGGCTTAAATCTAGCGGGCTAGCTGGTCGGAGAGTGAAGCTAATAATGGAGGGGGAAGCTTAGCGCACTACATAGTATACTCCTTACCTCTTTACAAAGTCAAGGGAATATAATCAAGACATGAACCTACGTGATAGGCAGAGGGAGTATAAGCTTGTGTGTATGTTAAGTAGGTCATGCATCGCAACGTCTCGGTTCAACGACATGCAGCACACAATACCTCACCACCTCATGACGAGCAACATCGCCAAGTCAGTTCCGCCTTTTTGACGTCTGTAGCTGCACGCCTGAGTAAGATTCTAAGGCCGCCATTCCGCCAGGCTGTCATACCGGTGACAAGCAGTCCAATAGAAAATCGTGCGCATGGGCGATATGCAACGCTCCAAGGGTCTCACTCTAGTGCACGGCTTCCCTGCTGCTTAACGTTGAACATCCCATCCCATAGGGCTGGCCAAGGTCCAGGTGCTCTCGAGAGCTGGCACAGATACCATCGAATCTTGGTCTGATGATTCGGTACCGAGACTGAAGCATTGCAGGTGTAATGTTGTACGGAAGCCTATGCGCTGGCGAAAGGTCTCCTATGCAAAGCCCCGCGAACTGTACTGGTCTTTCATATTTATATTCATCATATCATAGGCATGAAGCCGGATTGCGTGATGTCTCGGATAGCAGATGGATGAAGCTATTCGGACTCTGAGACACGCGGCCAAATTCTCCCATGATGAGGTTCAAGGCTGTAGGCCTGTCTATCGAGGCTAGTTGACCTTCCCAAGGGTGGCTGACCGCTATTTCTACCGAGACCAAAAAGCATCGAATAGATTGTTTTGGAGTAAGTAAGATGAGGCATGGTAACGCGTAACAACGGTATCAAGAAACCAATACCGTCGTTGGGTGTTCCATTTTTATTTTCTAAGCAGGGCATTCTGCCATGCCATGCCGTGACGTCTCATCTCACTCCCAATCAGAGTTGCCATGCGGTGCCTAAGCTGACAGGAGGGTTTGTTGACCTCCTCATCCTTTGGCTCCGGCTACTCCGAGGAAAGCATGGTGAAAAGTCACGATGAATAGTCAGCACACGTATTTGAAAGCAAGACATAACGATCAGTGGTACTCTCCCTACCAACGAGAGGGGGCATCCGGTCGCAGTGACAACGTGACTCAGTGGCTGCAGAGTGAGTGCATCTTCTGAAAGTGATCGGCCAGTTGTCAGTCCTCCACTTCCGTGAAGATTCTGTTTCCGCAGTTCCGCCAAATTAGCGAACACGGAGGAAGCAGTTTATAACCTGGTCCAGAGGTTGGGGAACGGCGGCACGTAACGAGAGCCGGTATAGGGCAATCTGGCTTTCCAAGATCAACGTTCTACCGGCTTCGACGAGGAATTACATGAATAATCTTAATCTGGTGACGTGATTGTCTCTGATTGATAGGTTGGAGAAGTTGGTTCAGGAAATAAGAGGACCAAGACCTTCCAGCCATTTGAACATGGCAGAATCGGGGCACAGCTACTCATTAAGAGCATAGACTAGGTAAAGTCCTATTAGACCCTCAGAAACGCGTGTGTCAGAGCGCTTAAATGGAAATTATCTTATAAAGAATATGACTTTGAATTAAAGTTACATGCAGCACCCCGCTGACTGGCTCAGGTGGTTCTCAACTCTTCTATTTGCTTTTGACTTCTTGTGAACATTGAAGCAAAGCATCCTAACTTCAGTCTCGGTAAATGAGACAAAAGCGAAAGATGACGATTCTTGGCAGAGTCAACCAGCGTCACTATGTCTGGCTACCTATCTCTGTTCGTAGGCTTCATCAGTCTATCCGGTAGGTCGGTCAATCTATGTCTCAATTGCGTCCATGATGCTACCCAGGTTCTGCATAGTGGACAAACGACTTCGTCGATATTAACTACACTCTGAATTATCTATATCCCGGGTGGATAACACATACTCGCCCAGTCAGCCAAGCGATAGGGTGTACCTATCTCTATCAGAGCAGCCAGCCGATCGCCTAGCAAATACTAGCCCAACGCTTATCAAACAGATGATAGCCAAGTTGGATTATGATACATAATACGTGCCCTACTAACTCCACGATGTCTTGCCCCGCGTCCGTTGTCGGAAGATAGGAGGGTACTTGTGCCCCTCCTTGATTCATTCCTCGAGGTAAGGGGAGAGAGTGCCTGACTAATACAACCTTTCTTGAGAAGCAGCTTTCGACTTTTGTTTTTACTGCTACTAATTCAAGGGTCTTGACGTGGTTTCCCTCTTATCTAGCTCGTGATTAACTGTCTATACTGTGACAACCCATCCAGACCTTGAATCCTGGTCAAGCATTTTCACAAGCTTCAACATCTCTCTCTTTTTCGGTACCTACGTCTTCCCATCTTTATATCCCTCTTTAGGCTTCTACGGGCCTCGGTTACATAAAGATCCAGCTTCAGTCTGGTATATTTAATACTGGGAAGCGATAATGGCTACGGAGTCCAAAGGTCGCCTTGCCGGCAAGAATGCCGTCATAACTGGAGCTGCCGGGTACGTCCACAACATATCTTCACTATTGACCTGGCTCCTAGCTCCTAGCTCCTAGTTTTTACTCTCTCCATCCTACTCAACTAAAACTAGACGAACTGCTAACACAAGCTCCACAGTGGTATCGGTCTCGAAACCAGCATTCTCTTCGCCAAAGAAGGCGCAAATGTCCTAATGGCCGACATCTCGGGCCCAGCTCTCGAGAAAGCAAAGGCGAAGCTGCTCCAGCTAGTGCCCAAGGCTCCCCGAGTCGAGACAATTGTACCAAACCCCCAATCTAGCTATCCATCTAATACAAGAACCATCCCCACTGACCTAACCACCGCCAGATCTGCGACGTATCCAAAGAGCCCCAAGTACAAGCCATGGTCGAATCCCTCGACTCCTGGGGCGGCCTCGACGTGATCTTCAACAACGCAGGGATAATGCACGCGCGGGACGACGACGCAGTGGGCACGCCCGAAGAAATCTGGGACCTGACCATGTCCATCAACGTGAAGGGCGTCTGGTACGGATGCAAGCACGCCGTGCAATCCCTGCGCCGGCACAAGAAGCCCAAAGGCAGCATCATCAACACGGCGTCCGTCGTGGCCCTCCTCGGCTCCGCGACCCCGCAGCTCGCGTACACGGCCTCCAAGGGCGCCGTGCTGGCCCTCACGCGCGAGCTCGCCATCGTCCACGCCCGCGAGGGCTACCGCTTCAACACCCTGTGTCCGGCCCCGCTCAACACGCCCTTGCTGCAGGACTGGCTCGGCGACGACGTGCCGAAGCGCATGCGGCGCGAGGTGCATTTCCCCACGGGCCGCTTCGGCGAGGCCGTCGAGCAGGCGCAGGCCGTGCTGTTCCTTGCCAGCGACGAGGCGAGCTTCGTCAATGGACACGACATGGTGGTCGACGGCGGCATGACCAAGGCCTACGTGACGCCCGAGGGCCAGCCGCTCGCGGCGCCAACGAACAATGCTCTCAAGACTGAGCTCTGATCTTATTTCTTTTTTCTACAAGAAGACACTAATGCCATGATTCGTAATCGCTTTTATGCTAAGGTTAGGAGTTCAGGCTTGCTTGGCGTGGCTAGATGGAGGGATGGATGGATGACGGACGGTTTTCTTTTCGCTTCCTACCTCTCGTAATGGTCAAGCAGTATAACTGTATAAGTGAGCAGATTAGTCGTTACCTATTAGGTTCGACACTCAATCAATCAATCAAAAGATATGATTAAGCCATGATACCATGCAAGCAAAATGTAAATTTCCCGCGATATGCACGTCCTATATACACTATATAAGAGATTGATGCTATGCCCTGAACGCCCTCACTCCTTGCCAATAGCCAACATATCGAGAAAGAAACTGCCACCGCAAACAAACTTTTACTTTCAGTCAAATTGCCCCTCCGTATTCCCCTCGCCCATACTCTTACTACTGCTGCTCCCGCTCTGGATGGCACCGAGTATACCGTCGATATAGCTGGCGCCGCTCCACTTCTGATGCGTCAGGACGTCGCAGCCGAGCTCCTTCTCGCGGCGCTGCACGAGGTTGACGTACGCGAGCATGCCGTCTTTCTTGAACTCGCGGGACAGCTCATTGGTGATGGTGGCGGTGCTATGCAGGCCCGCGAGCGAGATGAGCTGCAATACAAAGCCCTCGCGCGCGATGTCCCAGATGAAGGATTTCAGGGACTCGTCGGTGAAACCGTGCGCCATCCAGTTGAAGGACGGAGAAAGGTTGTACACGAGCCCTTTGCCCGGGTAGACGGCGCGCACGGCGCGGCCGAGCTTCCTCGCCACCTCGACGTTCGGGTCGCCCGTCTCGACCCACAGGAGGTCGGCGTACGGGGCGAAGGCGACCGCGCGCTTCGTCGCCGCCTCCATGCCCGCGCGGTAGTGGTAGAAGCCCTCGCGGGTGCGCGGCACGTCCCAGTTCCAGGCGATGGGCTTCTGCGCGAGCGCGTTGGCGTATTCTCGGCGCCTGGTGATGCTCAGGTTACTGTCGCCTGCGACGGCGGCGAGATAGTTGTTGATGTTTTCTTGTGTGACGCCTTGCGTACGCATCTGCTCGACGGCCGCCTCGTCGAACGTCACGAGCTTGTGCGCTTTCACCCACTTCGCTTCGTAAGCGTCGATCTCGGGACCCGGTACGCCGTTGGCTTCCATCTCCTGCAGCGTCTCGGCGAGAGGCGCGATACCCTCTTCCGCGATGCCGAGGATGAATTCATGGTCGCGGGTATCGATGGCGCTGGAGATGAGCTTGCCGCTCTCCGAATCCGTTCGCGCAATCACCAGGTTCTCGGTGCCCATCACATCCCACTGGAAACGCGCGGCAACGAGGCGGTTGATGTGATCGCTCATGGGCACAAGCACTTTACCCGCGAGGTGTCCGCACTTCTTGCCGCCGTGTAACTGGTCTTCAAAATGTACACCCGCTGCCCCGTTCTCGGCAAACAGCTTTGCGAGCTTCAGCACGGCGCTGAGACCACCGTGGCCGGTATCGCCGTCTGCTACAATGGGTCGTAGGTAGTCAATGTAGGGGGTCTTCTTACGTTCCTCGGGGGTCATTTTGCGGCGCAGATCCCACTGTTTGCGGTCGTGCATAGACTGTGCCTTGGCCATGCGCTGAACTTGGTTGGGCACTGTGTTGTAAGGATAGTCGCCAAAGTCAGGGGAGACTTCGTTCGTAGTTGTGAGGACGCTCGAGCAGGCCCAGCCTGAGATGTAGAGGACTTCTTGGTGCGGTGCTTGTTGGGTCATTTGGACTGGATCGATGGCTCCCACTTTTTGACACAAAATACCGGTTAGCGGACTTCACTTATATAGAAACTACTGTATCTCGCCCTCGCTTGTGTTTGCGACGTACTCGTATGTATGGGCTGTCCTGCCGCCTCTCTCTCTTTGATCAGATTGAAGAGCTTCCGTGCCATGACCGAGCTTGGGTAGCTTTGCATCTGGGATCCGCGCTTAGACACAACATCGGCGGCAGTGTAGGGTCGCTTGATGCCGGCAAATCTAGGCGTAGACCACCAAGCTTCGACATCTTTGATCTGGCTTTCGTATAGGGCATCCTCTGCAGCGCCAGCCTTTTGTGCTTCCGGGATAAGTTGGAAAGAGTCTGAGGCTAGAGCTGTCGACAGAGGAGGGTCGACTGGTGGTAGCGACATTCTCGCGGCCTTAGAAGAGACATATCGAGTCGAGACTATGCGGAGGGGCGCTCGAGGAGAAGCCGTGACGAGCCGTCGAGGGGTTCTAATGAGAGCTCGGCGAAACATTGTAGCAAGCTCACTGAGTCTGGAGACTGACAAGACAAGACAAGGAAAGGAACGGGGCACTACACAATTATATAACGTCCTCAGGATCCTGCGCCCATAAAGTCAGAGGCTTTGCAAGAAGAGCGGGCAAATAAAAACCCAATAGATAGAATGTCACACGGCCGTGGGCATGTAAAATACCTGGTCGGGGGTTCCGACGACAAATCGGACGGCTACCGTGGATTATTATTTCATGTGTAGGTACCTAGGTACCGCCTGCCGCCGCTGTACTGGCCGGTGTTGATTCGGCCAGAATTCGGCAATAGAAATACTACTTGGGTAATAGCGTCTACTCTCAACAGTATAAGGCCAGCATTATTCTCTTTGTATTGCTCTATATACTCCTTTACAGCAATCTGTGACTTGAAGATATTCTCTCTGATTCTTGCAGAATTAGAGTGCCTGACTATTCCAAGAACTTTTGATATCACCATCAGCAACACGCGACACAGGTATTTCATGATTGTACAGCAGCCGGACCTAGGTTAACCCCCTAACCAGGAATGGGCAAATGGAGACAGAATGATTGGTCAATGGCCGATTACAAGCACTTCCTGGGTAATTATATCGCTGTAAACCCTGTCATTGATAGGCGGTTTCCCTCGGCTCATGCGGGGAAGACCAGTCGGACAGAGGGGTACCCCACAGTCTTCTTTCCAGTATCCCCATGATGTATCCCACCATACATGAATAGCGGGACAGTGACATGTGGTATTCCCTCCAACCTGTCGGCAAACTGAGTGCAAGAAAGGATATCGGCCGAGATAGCAGGACAATTGCAACTCAGTTTCCTAGATTGGCTGCTTGCCTTATGTCTTTTTTCTTCCTTAACTACTTCTCACATCTCCTCACCAAACCTACTACCCCTAGCGGACTTTACTTCTTCAAATTCTCAAGTTCCTCCGTCATTGTCTCCGTCAATTGTTATAAGCATCCCCGGTGCTCTACCAGGTCTCCTCGTGTGCTGTCGCTTACTACTCACCTTGATATCATCATCCATCCTACACCAACCATGGCTATGAGCATCCGAGCGCCAATGAGGGCGTTGGGTGCCTTGAAGGTAAGCAACTCATGCTCATTTGACTGATCTAGGTTGGCCATAGCACACATTTCCATACCCATGTCGGACGATATTCCCGAGCTAACACAACCATTTCTATCTAGCAGCAACATGCCGTACCCATCGCTCTCTCGAGAAGATGCTACTCTGCTTCCTCGGAGCCGGACCTCAAAGAGACTTTGAAGCAGGTCATTCCCGCCAAGAGAGAGCTCTTCAAGAAGGTCAAGGCCAATGGCTCCGCCGTTCTTGGTGAGGTCAAGGTCGAGAACACCATCGGTGGCATGAGGTACGGTGATCAAGAGCACACACCCAAGCCTGCATCACGGTGCACACGCTAACCTTGTCAAAGAGGACTGAAGGCCATGGTGTGGGAAGGCAGTGTTTTGGACGCCAACGAAGGCATTCGATTCCACGGCCGAACTATCAAGGACTGCCAGAAGGAACTCCCCAAGGGCAAGACCGGCACAGAGATGCTGCCAGAAGCCATGTTCTGGCTACTTTTGACCGGAAAAGTCCCCTCAGTAGCACAAGTCCGCAAATTTTCTCGGGAGCTGGCCGAGCAAGCCCAACTCCCCGATTTTGTCAACAAGATGCTCGACAACTTCCCCAAAGACCTGCATCCCATGACCCAGTTCGCCATTGCCGTCAGCTCCCTCAACTATACATCCAAGTTTGCCAAGGCATATGAGAACGGGTTGAACAAGGCTGACTACTGGGAGCCCACCTTTGACGACTGCATCAGCTTGCTAGCTAAACTGCCCACCATCGCCGCTAAGATCTACCAGAACTCCTACCGTGGTGGCGGCGCTCTACCTGCCGATGTCGATATTGAGCAGGATTGGTCTTACAACTTCGCTGCCATGCTTGGCAAGGGTGGCAAAGAGAATGAGAATTTCCAAGATTTATTGAGACTGTACCTCGCCCTCCACGGCGACCATGAAGGCGGCAACGTCTCAGCTCATGCTACTCATCTAGTCGGTAGCGCTCTTAGCGACCCCTTCCTAAGCTACAGCGCCGGTCTGCAGGGCTTAGCTGGTCCTCTGCACGGGTACGTGTATTTCTGAGTCTATTTTTGAAAGTGGTGATCGTATTAACCGTCTATATAGTCTGGCTGCTCAAGAAGTCCTGCGCTGGATCCTCCAAATGAAGGAGAACATTCCGGCGAGTTACACCGAGAAGGATGTCCACGATTATCTCTGGTCTACTCTCAACAGCGGCCGTGTCGTTCCAGGGTATGGCCACGCTGTGCTTCGCAAACCCGATCCTCGCTTTGAAGCTTTGATGGATTATGCATCTACCCGCCCTGAGATTGCCGAGGATCCCGTTTTCCAACTCGTCAAGCTCAACAGCGAAGTAGCTCCCGAGGTCCTGAAGAAGCATGGAAAGACGAAGAACCCTTATCCCAACGTTGACTCGAGCAGTGGTGTATTGTTCCACCACTACGGCTTCCACGAGACTCTGTACTACACCGCGACGTTCGGTGTTAGCCGAGGATTGGGCCCTCTTGCTCAGCTGATCTGGGATCGCGCGCTTGGTCTTCCCATTGAGCGACCCAAGAGCATCAACTTGGAGGGTATCCTGAAACAAATTGGGGCATGAAGATGAGTCGATTGCATATGTTGGGAGCGCATCTTTTCGGCGTTTGTTGGCTATATCCAATCAGTTAGATTTTCAAATTTGTGTCTAGAATCAATGTTATGAAGTCCAACAACTTACTTCCTTACCTGTGCCCCTGATCCAAACTCAAAGCCTCCCCACAGCTCCGTTATGCTCTACGATCGGGGACATGACGTTTTCCAGTAACTCTTGCGAGAAGCTATCAGCACTAGGTGGTGATGGGGGGGAGATGATGATGACTTTGCAATCACAATTGGACTCGGTCGTGACTACACAACGACAGCGACCTTCACCGTGAGATCTATGAGGTTTTGGCATGTGCTGAACACGAGCTTCTACAATTTTACCCCTCTGCGGGGTCCTCTTCACCATTACGCTACGTCAGCGATGCAAGCTACCCTGTGTTCCGTGAGACTGGCTCCGGCCCTTGGCCCTGGCCCTGGTCCTGGCCCTGGCACGCCACCTGTCGAGTATCTGGGGTAATCTGGGAATGGAAACGGGTTCATGCTCCGCTCGTCGCATCTAGCCCCACGATCCATCCAACCACACCCCCTTACGTTCCTTGGACCAGGTGTTATGAGAGTCCCTTGCAGCCCAGAGCACCCCCTCACATATTAAGGTGTCCTGAATGAGTGCTTCCGATCGAATTTCCCGTACTACCGTAGCCTTTCTGCCTCCATCACGTGGTTGGGTTTGTTACATTTGAAGGGCTTCAAAGCTACCGAACCTCTATAGGTCACCTGCGATGCAACAACGTACCAGATCACCTAAGAGTTAAAAAAAGACTGCAATCTGGGCTCCTCGTTTATTCTGCGCTTCGATGAGAATGTATGCAGGGCTCTAGATCTAAGTTATGTCCTGCCCTTGTTGTCTAGCGCTCTCACCAACACGGCTAAAGAGGTTAAAATCAAACTCGATCCATAAGATAGGCCGCCCTGATGCTCTGGACCGCGCCGATGGATATTATACCTACTGGACTCGATCGGAGACTAATCGACTCAACGTAGCATTGCACCGTAGCAGCGGCCTAGGCCTCGGTTTTATGACCATGGGTTGTCTATACTTCATGCCTCATACAGCGTCTAGCTCACAGGCGCCTTGCTTCTGTCATATACACACTCTCTTATTACCTGGCCTGACACTGCTGTTCGAACGGCTAAGTTATGAGCATGATTCATACTTCTTAATTTCACAAGAGTACCTCTTTATAAGATACCCCGAAATAATGTAAGCTAGACACGCGCGCTCTACCTTAATTATCGGAAACGAGTCCGCTCCGTCGGAGCAATTAAGCTTAATCTACCACAATTAGGGGTTTCAAAAATAGCATCACGTCAAAGCCATATATGTACAGTGGGCCATACGATCAACCCTTGCCGCTTTTCATATCTGCATCATGACCTAGATCTCACCCTGGTGTGACCTACTGCAGGTAGTTGAGCTAAATCTGACGGGTTTCTGGGCGTTACCTATGAAAAGCTCACCCTTTTCAGCGTTAGCAACGGCCGAGATGAGTCTCGTCACCGCTTCCCTCACACCTGCCTTCCATTTCAAGCTGGCACCATGGTTTCTCTTGCTAATACATTTCTATAAAAAGAAAACCTCCACATGATATCTACGGAACTTATGAAGCTAGACGATGACCTTTAATATGAATTCATCTAGGAAGCCTTGGCTTCAATTCAACCGCAAATTCCGAGGCGGGCTGGAAGGGCCATCGTCAGTAATATGGCCGAGGCTGAGGTTCCGGCCCTGTGAGATGGTGTTGTTTGGAACACGAGCTTCTATCTTTGACGATGGCGTCGACGCACTCGACACCGCTAGTGGAAGGTCGGCGGTCGTGTCCTTGAATGACCAAAATATGAGAAGAATGTTGGGAGGGGTGAGAGAGTTGACGACATCAAAAAGTATAAATACAGGCCCTCTCACGATGTTGTCGATCATTTCTTCATCCGCACTCATCAACACACTCAAGCAGCTCAACTTGACTCACAAAGTCCTCAGGCAACTCGAACGCCCTTGACAACTACGGAACGCCGTCTCAAAACCATCATCATGCTTTCTTTCATTGCTCTCTTTGGCGCCGCTCTGGTTGCCGCTAACCCCTTGGTTCTTCCCAGTACTGGAAGTGGCACCGCTCCCGACCCCAGCCAGATCCAAATCGCGAGTGTTTCCGCGAGTGGCAACGGTTGTCCTCAGGGCTCCGTCTCTACTGAGCTGTCTCCTGATCGCCAGGTACTTCCATCCCGTGAGAGCAGCTTAATCATTTTCTAACTCGATCAGGTTGTCACCTTCGGTTTCGACTCGTTCCAGACTTACATCGGTCCCGGCACTAGCGTAGCCGACAGGACCAAGAACTGCCAGCTTCACTTGAACCTCAACTACCCCGGTGGATTCCAATACGCCGTCGTGAGTGCTCATCGTTAGTCTCACCGAGATAGCAATGAGTCTAATGCACATTGTTCACCCAGGTCGAGTCTACCTACCACGGCTACGCACAGCTTGAGAAGGGCGTCACCGGGACCTTCTTCTCGACCTACTACTTCAGCCAGTCACCCGCTGATACTGTGAGTCAAAGTCATCAGTACTCATGAATATGACAAGAAAACGAGCTAATACCTAAATCAGACCACCACTACGACCTCAATCTCCGGAGGTGTCAGCCCTTGGGACTTTGGCGATGTGAGTCCCTTTCACTTAATCCGGACAACCTGATTCCCTCATTGTCGCGATGAAATGAGTATGAAAACAACTAATACCCGCCCTCTTCCTCTACTCTAGGTCTACACAAAGCAGGACCAGATCCCCACCGCTTCCATCATCTGGTCGCCCTGCGGCGCCACCGGCATCCTCAACGTGAACAACCGCATCGCGCTGACGTCGACCAACTCGAGTGCCTACGGCACCATCTCCGACGACGACGCCACCGTCGCCCTGACCCAACAGGTCCACGTCGCCTGGCAGGCCTGCGCCTAAGCAGTGCAGTTTCGGCCCAGAATGTTTCCCTTCGCCTTTACACCTTCCCTTCGTGTGAGGGGTGGTGAATGAATGAAAAGGTCGCTGCGAAGGATGAGATGAGATAAGACGAGGGTTTGGATTTGCAGATATTCATGTTTTTCTCCTTTGTGTGATTCAGTTGGTAAAACTTGCATCGTCTCGTTATGGTGGCGGGAAACAGGAACTAACACCGTTCATGTGCACCTTTTGTCGGCATGAAAAAATTACCGCAGCATCATCGTTTAGCCCTTTGAATTTGAAAATGCATATTTTCCTATGTAACTCATGGTCTCTTGAGTACACATGATCTGATGTCTGGGTGAATATGAATTTTGTCATGTGAATGTTCTCACTTATATCACCGCGCCCGCTGGATATTGGGGGATAAGTCAAAAAGAAAAGGTCTAGACTGGAGACAAATGAGCAATGTTTATGGGATCTCATATCTGAAATAATTAGTATGCAATATGGTATGATAGAATGAAATTCTAAATGATCACGTATGAGATTCAGATGAGAGACCAGTCTTTGTAGTACCGTTCTCGTGGAGAACATATGATGATTGTTGACGTCACCAATGCCCGCCCATCATTATTACACTTGTGTGTCTCAACCTCTTACTTACCCTTAACTCGTATTGCCTTCTTTAATTTGCATGTATATCAGACAATTTCGAAATTTCGAAAATTTTCACTGATTAGACAATACCCGCGCAATACAAACCTCTACCGTATTGGCCCCTTAACAACACGATGCCCCTAGACTACCAAGGCGCCAAAGTGCCTACAAGCTACGCAACATGCAGCATCGGGCACAAAGCAACGCACACGCTCCCAGAAAAACTCAAAGCCATATCCGCCGCCGGCTTCGACGGCATCGAGCTCTCAATGCCAGACATCCTATCCTACGGGCAACAACTCCACGGGCGCGAACCCGATCCCACCGACTACGACACGCTCGTCGAGGTCGGAAAAGCGATTAAATCACTCGCTCAAGAACATAATCTGCAGATCCTCATGCTGCAGCCCTTTGCGAACTTCGAGGGCTGGGCACAGGGGAGTAAAGAGCGCGAGGACGCGTTCCGCCGCGCGAGGGGGTGGATGCGCGTCATGGAGGCTGTCGGCACGGATATGCTGCAGGTCGGCTCCTCGGATGCAGAGGGCATGGCGACGGATGATTTCGACGCGCTGGCTGCGGATCTGGCTGAGCTCGCGGATTTATGTGCGCAGAGGGGCCTGCGCGTGGCGTATGAGAACTGGTGCTGGGCTACGGCGGCGCCTGGGTGGAGGGATGTGTGGGAGATCGTGCGCAGGGCCGACCGGGCGAATTTGGGACTGTGTCTGGATACGTTCCAGAGCGCCGGGGGGGAATGGGGGGATCCGAGGACGGGGACAGGGTTGGTGGGGGGTTGTGGTGCTGATGATGATGATGGGGATGGGGATGGTAAGGCTGAGCTGGAGAGGAAGTGGAGGGAGAGTTTGAAGGAATTAGCTGCTACCGTGCCGGCTGAGAAGATCTTCCTCTTGCAGATATCGGATGCGTACCGGATGGATCCGCCGCTGGAGGACAAGCCGGATGAGAGCGGGTTGAGGCCTAGGGGGCGGTGGAGTCATGATTATCGGCCTTTGCCTTATGATGGGGGGTATTTGCCTGTCAAGGACTTCCTTGATGCTGTGCTTGCGACGGGGTTTAGAGGGTGGTTGTCTGTCGAGGTGTTTGATGGGCGTGCGAAGGATAAGTACGATGATATGGGTGAGTATAGCAAGAAAGCTATGGCATCTTTACAGAAGTTGTTGCATGGTTAGTGCCTAAAGGGCAATTATACGATGTTATAGTGCATATAATACTCTGCGGTTAGGTTCGTACGGATGGAACGGGGAGGCAGCTTTAGCTACCATGTCTGTAAATATCACAAGCACTATGATGGTGAGAGTTAGGTATAAGTGTCTAGATCTCGCTTTCGCTTAGCGTCACAATAAATAAAGGCCGGCATGGGACTGAAAGCCGGCGCTAAGAGCGGGCCACATTATCACCAACGTCATCCATTTGGGCATTCTTGAGCAAGTATGTGAGTCTTGTCCTGGGTTTGCATACCAGTATACCAACCCATTAACAAAACAAAAAAGGCAACAATATAATATTGAAAATATTGGAACAAATGCAAGCGTTATGATATTAGAGATGAGACATATATTCGAAAGACTGCAATTACCATTCGCCAGCCACTGCCTAATGCAATTACTTCATAATGACTTACAAGTAGACGACGGGCTCAAAGCGAAGAAAGGCAGCAGCAGCGGCAACAGCAACAGCAAAATGACGGGATCACAGAGCAACTTCTCCCAACTAAAAGACTTCATAGCTTACCTGGCCACAATCAAAGGCGACCTCTCCAACATCACCGCACCCCCGTTCCTCCTCTCCCCCACCTCCGTCACAGAAATCCCGGCATCATGGGCGACACACCACGCCCTATTCCTGGCCCCAGCGCGCGAAGCCGACGCCGCGCACCGCGCGCTCCTGGTGCTGAAGAACTTCCTCTGCAGTCTCCAGCACCAGCTCCACCCTCCGGCCTCCTCCTCCTCCTCCTCCTCCTCCTCCTCCTCAGCAGACGCGATTAGCTCCATGCCGAAGAAACCACTGAATGCGTTTCTGGGGGAGTTATTCCTCGGCGAATTTTTCGCCGCCGGTGAGACGCAGCTGGTGTCGGAGCAGGTATCGCACCACCCGCCCGTGACGGCCAGCGCGCTGTATAACCGGGCAACCGGGATCTCGTCGTCGGGGTACGTGGCGCAGGAGACGACGTT
Organism: Xylaria sp. FL0043; assembly: GCA_022578865.1. NCBI lineage: Eukaryota > Fungi > Ascomycota > Sordariomycetes > Xylariales > Xylariaceae > Xylaria > Xylaria sp. FL0043. The sequence goes on from MU397273.1 coordinate 167,642, forward strand.
TCACCCCGTCTCGGGTGTCCGCGTGCGTCAGAACGGACACGCTATCGTGCGGGATGAGAGGCATGGCGAGGCGCATCTGCGCACGCTGCCGACGCTGAGCGTTAAGGGTTTGCTCTCGGGACATCCGTATGTTGAGCTTGAAGGCGTCTGCTACGTCTCGTCTTCTTCGGGGTATCTGTCTACGATTGAATTCACGGGCCAGAAGACGTCGTTGCTGGGGGGTGGTGGCGGGACGAAGAATGCGGTGCGCGCTGAGCTGGAGAGTGTTGGGGAGCCGCGGCGGAAGCTGTTTGAGATCACGGGGCAGTGGAGCGGGAGGCTGGTTATCCGGGATTGCGTCGCGGATGCTGTTATTGAGGAATTTGATGTTGCTGATGTGCCGACGAGCGAAGTCCACGTGCGCCCTGTTGAGGAGCAGAGTCCGTGGGAGTCACGCCGGGCGTGGGCTGCTGTTAGCGAGGGCATTCGCGCGGGAGACATGCAGAGGGTGTGTGCTGAGAAGTCGGAGATCGAGGAGGCGCAGAGGGATATTCGGAGGGCGGAGAAGCTGGCGGGTGTCGAGTGGCCGACTGTGTTCTTCCGCAAGACACATGAGAGTCGCGAGTTTGAACTCCTCGCGCAGGCTATACCGGATCCTGAGGCTAGAAGGCTTGAGTGTGATAGGACTGCTGGTGTGTGGGAGTTTGTTGGGGCGGACGCTGCTGAGGCGTTGATTTCTGAGGGTGTTTATCATCGGGATTTAGAACCTACGGGACAGAGGCCTGCTTGATGAAGCATTTTGGGTCTTGCTATACTGTATATATCTACATTGAGGCGTGGGGAAGAAGAGCGTGATCACGATACGATAGAGATTTCTATCACTCCTTTTTCAAAAATTTCTGTCTTGGTAAGCACATAACTTACCATTGTGCGTCTAGATGATGTGAGATAACACTCACTACTCTAAGTTATTGCTGAGAGCTTCAAAGAGATAGCGAATAAGTGAGTCTTCATAATACTACCTAGGTAGTTGTACTACGCTCTCATTACAGGGGCTACTAGGGCATCTAGCTAAGTATCAGCCAATCAGCATGCGCGGCGCACCCCGAATTGGTAACCCAAATTCCATTGGCCCAACTGAGTCATTTTCCCCCATTAACTTTTATAAATCTCTATTATCATCTGCAGTACACCAGGACCTCACGGAACAGGATATCAAGTAAAACTCACATCAAAATGAGCTCGCAAAACAGCGCGTTAGCAGAGATTCTCCGCCGCGCAACAGGCGAAGCACACCCTTCCCTGGCCACCTCAGTAATACCCTCCCTGCTCCGCGGAATAGGCCGCACAGCAGCGGCGCTGCGCAAAGCGCACAGCGTCGAGACAGCGGGCTCGGAGAACGTCTTTGGCGACGCCCAGCTGAACGTCGATGTCCTAGCAGAGCAGTCCTTCAGGGAGGAGCTGGCGTTGTGCCCCGCCGTGGTAGCAGCTAGCAGCGAGGAGGATCCGGTTGAAACATCTGCTTCAAGCAGCAGCAGCAGCAGCAGCGGGACCGGCAATGCAAATGGAAACCCAGCAACAGAGGATGTCTACGCCGTCGCCTTCGATCCGCTAGATGGCAGCTCCATCATCGCCCCGAACTGGTCCGTCGGCAGCATCGTCGGCGTCTGGACGGGCCGAAGCGCACTCCATCAAGATCCCAGCAGACAAATCGCCGCCGTGCTCGCCGTCTACGGGCCGCGGACCACGGCCGTAATAGCCGTGCGCGTGCCGGGTCGCGAGGAAAGCGCCGTATGTCTCGAAGTAAGCGTCAGCGCCGCCGACGGGTCATGCGAGATCGTCCGCTCTGATCTGCGCCTCGACGGGCAGGAGACTGTCAAAACGCGGTATTTCGCCCCTGCGAATCTGCGCGCTGCGGCCGAGGATGCGCGGTACATGGGGCTTGTGAACTCGTATATTTCTGAGAGATACACGCTGCGGTATAGCGGCGGTTTAGTCCCCGACGTCGTGCATGCGCTGGTCAAGGGACACGGCGTGTACCTGTCTCCCGTGACGAGCGGGAGCAAGGCGAAGCTGCGGCGCGCGTTCGAGCTGTTGCCTGTTGCGTTGGTTGTGGAGTGTGCTGGGGGTCTAGCGATTGATCCTGCGGATGGACGGCGGGTCTTGGAGATGCCTTTGGGGAGTCTGGATGAGAAGGCTGGGTTAGTTTGTGGGACTGCTGGGGAGGTTGAGAGGGTCAAGGCTGCGTTGCTGGGTTAGAAGGGGAGTAGAATTGTAGGATAGAGGTTAGATTGGGCTTTAGATAGAAGATAGATTAGAGAACATTTGATCGGAAGTCATTCTTCGACTTTAGGGGGTTTTATGACGCAAGTACGCAGGACGGCAAGTCTTCGTAAATGCTTAGTTCTGATACTAGATCAGGATGTCCTTTAGAGTTGAGGAAAATGCTCCTTGACTAAATCGGCTTAAATATACAAAACAGGTTTCAGGAGATATGAATCACGCTGGCACCTCGCCAAATCTATACATAGCCCACCCCATCGACGTATCGTGGTGAGTCCAGAGCTGCTTTCCTTTATCCTCACCAGCAGCACCCGCGGTGATATAAACTGGCATCAAGTGATCAAAATGCTACGCACACCGGATCAGTAACCATTCTCTCTATCACTCTAGACCAGCGTTCAGGGTGAGAATATAATCGACTTACAGGATGAGCTTGACGAGCGTCAGGTCTTTTCGCTACCTCCGCCAGTAGAGCTTGTCTCTCGCTAGGTGGTGCCTCCATAGCAGGTTTGAGAGCCTCGTCGAAAGACACGACGTAAGGCAAGGGCTGCGTGGAGCTGAACATGAAACGCATGTCGCGTAGATTATGCACTGACATGCCGGCGCCAATGACGACGATGTTCTCATCGCGGAGGGCTTGAACTGCCTGGCCGAGGCGATAGTGCTGGTTTACGTCTTGACTTCTGAACTGGCTTACTTGCACAATAGGGACGTTGAGAGGGTTCTTCTCAGGGTTGAAGGCTGAGGTTATTAGATAGAGGTTATGTGTGTAGGTGATGAGGAAAACTAACCGACTGAGAAGCCGACGTATACTCCGTGATCCAAACCTCTTTTGGTGCCCTTTGCTTTAATTCCTGCGTTTTGTAGTAGTCCGATGACCTTGGAAGCTAGTTCGGGACTGCCTATGTTGGGATACTGGACTTCATAGTATTCGGGCGGAAAATTGTAGTAGCTATTGTTCTTATTTCAGTTTGTAGCTCTTCATTTTGACAATGAGAGTGGAAGTTGTAAGACGAACTCGTAGATCAAGTCAGTCATCAACTCTGTGTTGACCTGTATCTCATCCGGCCTGGCTTCCCAATGTGCGGAGAAGACTACAATGGCTTTGGGCTTCACTTTTTGCGTGATCTCTTGGCCTATCCTCTGCAAGACTGGGTAGACTGGATGTTCTGTGTCGAACATTGTGCTTGGCTAATCATTATTAGGTATTTCAGTACATATAGGGCAATATCATAAGTGAGTTCAGGTTCCGGGAGCAACTCACGCCGCCATGGCTCACGAAGTATACAGGAGCTCGCGTCGGCATTTTCTTTGATGCTTTACTGAAGGATCTCGGGATGGACATCGACGCCGAAAGCGGGATAAGTGAGCGTAAAGTGAGAGATATCCTGCTTGTGAAAAAGTACGCCACGATGGCGACGAGAAGTGAAAAGATGACGATGGTCCACCTTTGCAACCGTAGCTCCATAAAAAAAGGGCTGTATCACCAAGAGCTTAAATAAACTGATTATTTGATGTGAGGAAGAATGAGTAAGTGATTGTAATTAACCTATTACGCGCGCTTGGGATTTGGATTTGGCGATGGCTTCAGAACCTACTTAGTACCTAGGTAGTTAGCTTAGTTTGCATTAATAATATAGGCCAGCAGCCGGACGAAGCAATTACGAATGGATCAGTCAGCAATTACATGCGTGTACGGAGTTACACCTTACACCTACACCTACGCTACTGAAGCCGGGCTACAGGTCTTGATAGGTAAGGGCCGGGCCCTGAATTCCGGCTTTATTCCGGCAGCCTACTTCTTATTCCGATGGTCGCTTGATTTCGAGTAGGTACTGTAGTGAGGCCGTAGTAGTTGAAGGCTAGCAGCGCGCTGAGATCGACCTAACTTTATGGCCGAGCTATACCGCTTTTAGCCAGAGCTCGATCTAATTTAACTTGCCCAGTGGAGACCTAGTAGCCTGGGCAATACCTGAGCTAAATTTGGACTTGCACAAGGCACAATAAATCAACGATCTCGAGAGCCCTAGGAAAAGCTAAAAACTGTGGTCAAGTAGGGTGATGTAAATGGTACTATCGAGCTAATGGTTGGTATTGATGTTGTATGAGTGTTGGAGCTATTGTACAGGCATCCACTGTGAGGGGGCTTATATGGGTACGCCCACCGTGCCTGCCACAGTACCAGGAACACACACCTATAAAAACCTCAGACTGAGTTCATGCAGGGCACAAAGGATGGTACTGGGAGAGCGTACCACCATCGCTCAGACGTGATGGCATCAGCGCCTCGCCGGCCACCCTTCAGCTATTCCAGGATCTCACAGCTCTACGATAAATTCGGTTGTATGAAAATCCGCCGCTCAAGATGGTGTATCTAAATAATTCTGGCCCTGTCGATAAGAATACAGGCTTGCACCGCGCAAATCTACCCTCTGGCGTCGCTCACGCTTGGAGAGCGCATATTACCACGGGTACGTCGTCGAACGCACCAGCATCAGCTTCGACTTCTCCTCCAGTTGACCCTGGCCTATCACCGATTTTGAGCCGTGCCCAGCGTCGCCAGTTTCATCAACACGATGTCTAATCTGATCAATCTGATGGTGACAACTTGGAGATACTTGCTAGCCAAGTCGTTCTCCCGACCGAAGGATCCTCAGACAACTGGAAGACTGCATGGGGCGATGGGATACCGACTGGGAAACGTCGCTCTCGAGAGATTGGTCTCTTCCTGAGTCGAGTTACCCTCTTTCAATCTTCATACCTGCCATTTCAATTGCCATCGCATCGCTGCAGGCGAGAGTGCTGGATCTAGAACCCGAAAGGCAGCCTAAGGCATGTTTGCGCTTGGCAGCTTCACCCAACTCTCCCTAATGATCCGGATGTTGTGAACTGAATGGTTCAGGTCTCGATTGAGCATTGTTTTCTTAGGCTATCTACTATGCAGCTAACCTTATATAAGCATCGAGTAGGGCAGTTCATTCAATATGAATGATCTGTATAACGCCGTGACTCTAATGTTGGACAACGGCATGGCACTATATGCTTGTCTCAAGCTACCGAAGGCTTGAGCAAGCTATTTATCTTGTGACTCCGGCACCTGTGCGTACGCTAGTTGTCATGAGCCGACTACCTACGTATCGTTCTTACCGTTGCGAGCTTAATTGATCTTCTGCGAAGTAGCTACCAAGAGTCCGGAGACGTCAATTGTTGCCCATGTGCGGAAAGATCCCGGTACACAATGTATCAAATTAGGTATGCTTCGGCAAGCCAGGCCTTGCGGGCAGTGCGAACCAACTCACGGTAAACTCCCGCCTGCCTGTCTAACTCAGGGCGCGATGACTGCTTGTGGAAGCTTTTTTTACTCACGCCAGAGTGTCCTTCTCTTATACTGCTTTGCTAGAAAGCAACTTTAAACCCATTTGTGATTTGTGTTGACTATCTTCGGCGTTGATGTATAACTACAACAAGTCAACAACTAACTACGACATCGACAGATAGTCACGACACATTGATAGATCAGCATATCATATGAAAATATAGCATATCGCCCGAAAGCCACAACGCACTGGCGCAAGATGTCGTCTGCTGACTCTAGCTCGTCTACCTCTACCTCTAGCGCCCCGCTTCCAATCAGCCCTCCAAGTGGCCCTCCAAGTGGCCCTCAGACTCGTGAAGAAAAGACCCGGGAACAGCTTCAAGTTTGTTGGCATCTGTTTGGCTTCGGCGACGACCCCTTCCAGATTGAACGAGGGCGGGACGGCCAAGCGCCGTGGCTAGGCCCACGGATGGAACACTCCCCTTTTAGAGACGTCTTATTTGTTTCGATTCACGTTACTGGCAGTTTTGTCAGCGGTAAAGATCCGGCACTTGTGGGTGTGTCGATTCTGGATACACGCCATCTTCAGTCATACATGGATTCGGGCGACACGGCGTCGCCCAATATCATCACATCGCACCTGCTTCAGACCGAACACATGGACGGTATTCCCTTTGGCACTGTTGAATTGGTCGAGGAAAAGTTCATTGGGGAATATTTGCAGAAATTAGTCGGCACCCGTCATTGGATACTCGTTTCCTACATGGGCGGCTTGAAGGACTTGGCTTGCGCGGAACAGATCGATATACCCCCAGCGTATCACCTCGAGCTAGCGAGTATCATCCGGTTCGCTTTGCCACCGCACCGTTATTCCTTGCTCAAATATTTCGATGTTCTGAAACTTCACCCGGCACAATGGGTGAATATGCGCGTTGCCGGCAGCTACGCTCGGTTTGTCTTGCATGTTTTGTTGATGACCGTGGTGATAGATTGGGATTACGAATAGGCTCAGCCCCAGTCCGAGCACCCCGGGCCCAGACCAGATATCTTGTTTTGTCTAGAAGCAGTTGCAAATGCATGGGGGCCCCCCGAGATGGTGCAGCCCTGCCTTAAATTTGTCCCGGAACCAGAAGACGCGCCGGAACCAGAAGACGATCCAAATCCAAATCCAAATCCAAATCCAAGGCTAAGGCCAAAGCCAAAGCGGAGGAGCCAAAGACGCATTTCCAAGATGAGACGCGAAAAGGAATGGAGAAAGGCGAATACAGCCAAGGCCAAAGCGGAAGCTTTAGCAGACGCCGAAGCAGACGATGAAGCAGAAGCAGACGGCTCGACGATAGTCGAAACAGACGAAGAAGCGGAGGGCTCAACGCTTGCCAAAGCAATTCCCAAAGTACCGAAACCGCTATATTCTTCTTCTTCTGGCGAAGCAAGATCAAGTTCAGCAGACTGGCCCGGTCCCTTTTTTCGGGCGCCCCCCCGGAGTCCAAAGGGTGAGTGAGCTGGACGGCTCATTTCTCACGTATTTCGATGCCCAGCGTTCGTCAATCGGCAGGCTTCAAGGCACAAATGGTTACATTGGCCGCGAAAAAAATGCATTCTTCCTATTCATACCAGCGTATTTAGAACTTCTTTGCTTCAGCCGCATTGTTTAGTATAGCGCCCACAGATCCTCATGTTATGGTCAAAAACTATTTTATCATGGACTAGTAGCGTTGGTTTTTTCCCCTATCTCCTAGGCTAGGATAGTGATTTATTTAGCGAAATACAATAAATACTCTTGTAACAGATCGACCCTGTGATAATTTTGCCCCTGATCAACCCGCAAGTCTACCCTGTGCTAATACCTCGACAGCCAGAGATCCGTTTGGGATCACATATTCCTAATTGTTGGAATTTCTCTTTTTATTCTCCTGTCTCATTACTTCAATTCCCACAATGTCATTTTATTTCTCCATTTCGAATTCCGTGTGCCATTTTCTCTTGAATTCATAAGGTTATAAACCGTAGATCTGACAAAAACGACTTGGAAGCTACCCCTCCACTCAGAACACAAGGAGGTATGGAGGGGTTGCCTCTCGGTGGGCAAGAGCTGGTGTGGGGCAGCAACACCTAAGCCTGTGGTCGTACGGAGTACCTACAGGCGGCTCAGACATCTAATATTAACTTCTCTATCATCACTAAATCAGAGTAGAATCGTTGGCACCTAGCAAACGTGAATGATTCTAAGGCCACACTCATTCACAAAAGGCTCCCTTTCTGTTCAGGTTTTCCATTTTCTTATCCTCGTCCTTACACTTAGTGTACTGAACCCCACCTGCTTAGCCGATCCGGTACTCTCAGATTCTATCACGATGTCTCTGCAACGAGCGAAGCCGTTTCTCTTCGGGGCGACGGCGAAGCACACGGCTACCGTCATCTTCCTGCACGGCCTTGGCGACACTGGTTTTGGCTGGGCGTCGGCTGTCGAGAGCTGGGTCCGGCGCGGTAAACTCGACCATGTCAAGTGGGTTTTGCCTCATGCGCCGCGCATACCCATCACCGCTGTATGTAATTGACTCCGGCGAAGAAGAGCCGAGGATGAACCATCACGGGTGCTGGGTGCTAACGACCATTATAGGCCCAGGGTATGCCGATGCCCGGATGGTTTGATATTGTAAGTCACAGCTGTATTGCTTATTTGCCTGATACCACAGACACTTCGGAAGTGAAGGCAATGCGGTAACTTGGCGACTGTAGTCACTAAGTAACTTGTATACTAGGCTGCCCTGAACGGTGGCATCGAGGACATCAGAGGCCGTCAAGACGAGCCCGGCTTAATGAAGACGCGAGAATACGTCAACAGCCTCATCCAAGCCGAGATCGACGCCGGCATACCCGCCAACCGCATTGTCTTGGGTGGCTTCTCGCAGGGCGGCGCCATGGCTCTGCTCACAGCGTTAACGGCCAAGGTCAAGCTCGCTGGCGTCGTCGGCCTCTCTACCTGGCTTCCCCTCGACTCTAAATTCCCTAGCCTTGTGCAGGAGAGCGACCTTAATCACGAGACTCCCATTTACATGGCTCATGGCACTGCCGACCAGGTTGTCCCTACGCCGCTCGGTCAGATGTCGTATGAAGTCCTGAAGAAGCAGAACTTTCCCGTTACCATGAAGCTGTTCCCGTAAGTCGTCAAAGTTCTATCTATCTGTGTCTACGTCTTGCAATGTTGGGTAATCCATTCTAACTTGACGATATAAAGTGGTATGCCCCACTCGGCCTGTCCAGAGGAGCTTGACGAAGTTGAGGCATTCATCCATTCGCGTGTGCCACCCCAGGAAGAGAAAAAGTCGGAGCTATAGAGCGCATGGTTTGAGCGATCTTGTTCTGATTATTTATCAGATTGCGATCAAGAGACATCACTTATTTAGATATTATGAGAAGAGGTTCGCCGTGTAGAGCACTCAGTACGGGCTAATCATGTTAGCCAAGACATTATAGGAGTATGGTATAGATCTCTCTACGCTAGAGTTTGAGGCAGACACGAGACAGAATTGAGCGGTCTTGCTTGCGAATGTATTGACCTCGTTATTATCGGGATCCAAGAACATCTATAGACTGCTAGCAGTGTCTCGCTGTCACATGTGAGAAGGTAGTGTACTCATGATGTCTCGAGAAGAGACAGGCGGACTGTTTGAGGCGGACCCCCAAGAGGCCCCTAGCCTTGAACCCTCTTAGCGCTGATATCTAGCTGGGCAGGTGATTGGATAGACACTAAATAGGTGCATGATAGTGCGGGACATCAACCTTGAGCTATCTAAGTACCTACCTTAATCCTACCCTTCCTACGTACTTATGTCGCTTTTGAACCATCAATCTTCATTATCGACATGCCAGTTATTATTCTTTGTGCCATCTGCCTCACTGCTCTGCTCTCCTCTTCTCTGGAGCTATGACTGTCTAAAAACCGGCTATAACACGACGTTACCATCCTGCCAACCGTCAACCTGACTTGGTTGCTTATCTCTCAGACCCCTGCTGCTTCTCTGAAGAAGTCGTAGTATATAAACAAATCCGACCAGTTATATCATCTCACCACCTGCTTGGGATTACGTCTACCTGCGTAATCATTCGACGACAACTCAACAACACTACAACGACGCTGCACAGGCGATAGGATACATAAGACATCGCATTATGGCAACGAGAGCTCCCGAGAGGGTACACACGCCCTCTCCATCTCGGCTCCCCTTACCCGGATCACCCACCTACTCGTACGCCTCGACAGCAAATCAGCTCTCCTCTTTCAACCTTCCAATGCCGCCCCCGCCGAAACCTTCACACACGGTGCTGTCCAAAGCCGACCTCGAACAATCACAGCTAGCCTACACGGAGCTGCTCGCCACAGCCAAGTCCTACCGCGTAGCCCTCGCCTCCCTATCCACAGCGGCCTCAGCCTTCGGCTGCGCCCTCGAAGCCTGCGCCCGCTTAAAAGAGTCCCGCGCAGACTCACTCCTGAACCTCCCAACCGGCGGCGGCTCAGCCCTCTCCGTGCTCCCTCCCCCCTCCTCAAACACCTACTACCCGGCACGATCCACCTCGTGCACGGCAGACCACCTCCTCAGCGCCAGCGGCGTGCACCACCTGATCGCGAACCACCAGCAGATCCTCAGCGAGACCGTCTACCGCTCCTTCGAGGTGCCGCTGCTGCACGACATCGACAAGTGGCGGCAGGACATCGAGGACGCCGACGAGACGTACCGGAAAGAGGTCGCGGCGCGCAGCCGCGAGATCCGGAAATTGGAGAAAGATGGGCTGAAGCTGCATAGACAGCGCCGGCGCGATCTGTCGAAGTTTCGTGAACATCTGGTGCAGCTGACGGGTAAGCTGGATGGATTGGCTGCGTTGCACGGGGACCATGCGCTGGGGTTGTTGAGGGAGAGCCAGGAGGCGAGCGCGAAGATCCTTGATGCGAGTTGCTCGCTTGTGCGTGCTGAGGTGGATATTTTCGAGAGTTTGGCAAGGAAGGGGTGGAGTGGTGGCGGTCTGGACGATTTGCTGGAGAGAGGGCGGGATCTCTTTGCCGCTGATGAAGATGGCTCCGGGTCGGCGGTGGTAGCTGGTGGCGGCGCGGCGGCGAACGAAGGGGCGAAGCTGTTTAGTATACTGCCTCCCAAGAGCATCCTGGCGGACACGGCGTCGGAGTCGGGGGTACGAGGCAGGCCGCTGGCGCACACGCGCTCGGACAGTCTGCTCGTGGAGACGGAGCGGTACCAGAGTCTGGCCGGGGCCGTCACGGATCGAGGGGACGCGGACAGTATTTTCTCGGATTTCAACCAGAGCCGGGGGGTGAGACCGTTTAGTCCGCAGCCGATACGGAGACAAGCGACTGATGTGATTATGGATCCGGAGTCGCTGCTACAAGGTGATGAAGAGTTTAGAGATCATGGTCATAGCGAGATGGGAAGAGGAGACAGGGAGCGGAGGGAAGCTTATGGCAACGATAATGGTGATGGGAATCCTAATATCGAAGACGAGGGGGATGAGGAGGAAGATGATGACAGCAGAAACGCAACCTTCAGACCAGGCAAATCCGCCTCACGACAAGATATCCGGCTAAACGAAGATGAATGCCAAGCAGAGACATCACCATTTCCCGGCGAAACCCAAGCGGCCGTCGAATCACCATGGCGAGACGACGACGACGAGAATAACGATGCGGGTGCCACCTCCACGAACGACACGTAGGGAAAGCCGCGTGGGTGGAGTTTTGCGGCTGAGCGCCTCTCTTCTCTACATCCTGCGTTCAATCTGGATTTGAACCCGGACCTGGATTTGGATCTAGATCTTGACGTGGAACTAGATCTAGAGCTCGAGGAGCGGGATAGGGATAGGGATAGGGATAGGGAGAGAGGTAGTTTCAACAATTTCAGGGGTGGGGGTAAAGGTGAAAGGGGGGAAGAGGAGGAGGAAGAGGAAGAGGAAGAGGAGGAGGAGGAGCTCTTGCATCGTGGCGTTGGGTCTTGGGGATGTTGAATGCATTATACTATGCTTCATTGCCTTGCGTCAATTGTCGATTTCAGTTAGCAGCCGGTACCCGGTAGCTTAGCTGGCTTGGGTTTGTTGTATGGACGGTCAGCCGGGACTTGCCGGTTGTCTGTCCTTGTGCGATGGTCGACTGTGGATTATATAGTATCTGTATATATATACCCCTATTTTTACTGTCTCCGGCAGACAGGAATACTTCATTCATGTGTCGTTTTATATCATCTCAAGTGAACTACTGAAGATCGAACTTGATCCACGGGAAACAAGCAGAAGATGCAGCTGAAGATAACACGCAAATGCTGGAACGGGAAGGATAACGTATTAATATTTCGATCATGTATTTGTTTCATTGCACCACGCTATCATTACTCGACTGACCCCTTTGATATGAGTACTTCCGATGATAATACTTCGGCGTGATCACTCTTCATGGGCTATTACGGAATCGTCCCCCCAGCACAACACGCTGATGTATCGATGTGTCCCATGAACGCCATTCCTGCTTCGAGAATTCCTAGACCGTAAAGCAAGAGTAGGGTTTATATCTCTCGAGATACCACTACCCCCAAGTTACTTCTTCCGGCGCAGAACGCCCCGATTCTCGCTTCTTGTTCCGCTTTTTATCCCGCTCCTCCTATTTTTCCTTCTTGTGATTCATCTTCCTTCCCAACATGCTTCCGTAGATGGTTTAGATGGTTACGAGTCGCTTTAGTCATCCTTATCGCCACTAACGAGTTCGTGACCAAAGAGACGGAACCAGTAATCCAGCCAATACATAATCCGCCAGTAGAGACTGGCCCTGTTCATGTCGAACTCGCCGTACTCGTTGCGGGGCACCTCGTTTCCGATCATGGCGCCGCTGAACCAGCCTAATAACGGTATGAGAGCGAGCAGACTCTTCGACCATGTGGGACTCTTCCGCAGGGCCTCGTCGGCTGGTAACAGTTTTATCCTTCTCGCTGAGGGGATGCGTCTACCCTTAATTTCGACCGGGGCCTCTGGCTCGGGTTGGTAATCGAAGGCTGGTATTTCCAGCCCTGTGACTGTCGCTGTTGAGATGGTTGCCGAGGAATCTGACACAGTGGCGGTATCGAGGGTTTGTGTCGAGGCTTGTGAGTCCGGTGGTGACGCACGGCCGGCGTGATTTAGCCTCGACAGGCTCCTGTTAGAACCAGTACGGGCATGCGACGGCCGCCTAGGACGCTCCCGGAAAGAGGTGGTCCGATTGGTGTCATCGAGCATACCAGCGTCGCCTACGACATCGATGATAGCTGCGTTCTCCATGGGGGGTAGGCTCCGGTATGGCTCTGCGTACACGAGATGACCTAGTATCTTCTGTGGGGAGGCGTACAGGGCGGCAGCAGCTGCTTCTTGCGACTCGAAGGTGACTTTGATCCAGTGTTCTCCACCCGCAATCTTGTTGACCTTCTCCCTCTCGGCTTTCGTCAAGGGCTGTCTCCGCGTCAATCCAGGATCGCGCAATTCCGATTTGTATCGTCGGGCCTCGATAGGGGGTTCTCTGGGGTAATCTTCGCATATCCTGCCGGCGAGCTGCTCGTAGTGGTTGATAGCCGCATACTGTTGAGCAGGGGATGCGTAGCCTCGGAGGATGACCTCGACGGGCTCTTTATGCGGGACTAGGACTTGGCCAGCTGATTTGGATTCTTCCTGTCTTACTTTCCGCTGCGAGGGATCCACGGCGTTTTCTGCCTGTTGTTTCGCTAGGTAGTTGGAGAAGACCCTGTCGGCGCTCTGCATGGTGGCATCTTCGCGTTTCGGAGGCGCGCTGCCGGTCCTAGACCTCGATCGCCTCGTCGACTTGCCGAAAGAGCCTGACTCGTTGATTTCGCGGGCGCGAGTGCGTAGCGTACCACGCTGTCGGTCGTTTCTATCGCGCAGCATGGTCAGTGGGTGTGGATTGATAATGAGGGTGGTTTGCGATGATGATCAAGTAAAAACAAATGAGTGGTGGGTAAACAGTTGGATAAACAGATGGGTAAATAGTGTAACACAGAACGTAAGGAAGGGATGGAAGGCTTGTGGGCAACTTACTCAGGCCAGACCATGGCATAGGGCCGTTGTACACCGTCCTCGCCTGTGTACAGTTCCTCATCAGGCACGTTGTGCAAGATTAGGGGCGGCATTGTTTATTCTATGTTTAAACTTCCAGTGGATAAGTTGTGTGTTACTTGAGAAGGAATATTCGATGGCGAATTGCAAAAATATTGATTCTAATTGCGTTTTAAATAGCTCAGTGATATCGCATTGAAGACTCAAGAGTGAGCACTTGCTTTCAGGTCAGCGATACAGCTTTGTTCAAAGAACCTTAGAAGCTTCCCAGGGGAAAAAATGCGGCTTCAAGCTGATAGGTCGTGCCATTTACAGCACGTCGCGCATGCCCCAGCAACCGGCGCAAACTGCCACTAAAACTGCCACTAGGCAGGCCCCACAGGGGAGGTACATCCGCTGATAAGTACTGGAGTACATAAGGTAATCACAACCGGAGCACAGGCCAACTGATAGATGGGCACCTATGCCTTACGTAATCAGAACCGCAGCTCTTGGCACTTGACGTAACAATGTGAAGCTCTGCTACAGCTATCCCAAAACGGCAAACTCCAACAAACGACATCGTCTAAATTGACAACCGCTATTCAGTTGAGTCGAGCTTTATCTCTTGTCTCGGTCACAATCAATACGCAAGATGTTCCGATTTGTAAGTAAAAGCACAGTTAGAAATACTCCGAACGTCAATCAAATCTATCAGGAGAGGAGGTCATCGCTGACACAGTGGGGAGTAGCATAAACCACTCGACATTATCACTCTCTTTCACAAGGCTAGTTCACCTGCCTCCGTGAGAGCTGCCACCGTCCTGAAGCAGGCCTCGGCAAATGCTACCGCATATGCTACCATGGACCAAGCCAGCGACCACTCTTGCCAGACAAGCTCTCATCGCCCCGAATTTGAATTGAACATCACCGAAGATCCTCCCACAGCCGACCAGCTCAAGACCATCCTCGAATATGTGGGCAAGAAGAACATCAGCTCTGTTGTAAAAGGAGCGGCAACAGAAAATGAGGCTCTAAAGAAATTCAAGGAGAGCGTTGATAACCTCCACCGCCCGCTGGTTCGTTACCCTAACACATGCCCTTCTTCTCTTAGTCACTATTTGCTAACACATATATAGGTCGTGGATTGGAACAATGGCAGGGCCGTTGCTACAGAGAATGAGTCAGAAATACTCAAGATGATTAATCAGTTGAATGACAAATAAGTCTTTTTTCATATATAACTTACTTGAAAAGCCAGTGAGTTTCCTCCGGTGTTGTGCTGAATAAGGCAGGCTGTTCGCTGAACGTTTCCCAAGCCTCAGCCTGTATGGAAATGTGGACGGATGTAAGATCAGAATAGTAGAATGGTTTGGCTTCAGTTATGTGGACAATCCAACGACTAGTCCATTGTCACGCTCCATTCGAGCTATCTATGCAGTTTCGCCATATAGCATTTCTTGGTCTGTACTATATCCATTGTGCTACGCGCATGCACACAAATTCTCAGCTCTAAAATTAGTGTACCCATTGTAGGTCCTTGTCCAAGACAATCGTGAACAGCTACAGCTTAGCAGACAAAGGCATTGTAACTTGGCCGCACCAAGCAGCTTATGCACCTGAGCAGATATCACTACGAGACACTGGGAAATGGCTGGTAGCCAGGCAGTCTCGATTCATTGAGTGGTATGTATGTATTTTGCTTGAATTTCTTTGACCGAGTACGCCAGAGCAGCTGTCCCTTATTTGTATCGATGTCAATCAAAACAGTCCCGCTGTGTTGTTTACAAGAAGCAAACAAATGCCTCCTGCCCCAGTCACATGCTCCCATTGACCGTCTCTCAATGTTCAATCTCCATTGCCCTAGCTCCATTACGCCCAGGACCTCGTTGCCCTGCTGTACTTAACCCGAGTATCGTTTACTTCTCCCAGTAGTGCAGTATTAAAGTGCCCACCACCACTACTCGCCAACGTCTCCTACTTCACCACACCTTCATCTTCCCAACTGAACTCTCGCGGTTTGGTCTTTGGATCTTTTGGTGCGCAATTCTTCTGTTTTTGGGTCTCCTCACACCCAGAATAACCGGTCTCCCATTTTGCGTTGCTTTATATCCCTATGATACTCATACACACTGCATTCCCAGCCATATCAAGCCGCACCTCAGCACCTCCCATTTCTACCTTCCTGTCTACTGCACGCATCCCGACTCCCTCTTCCTCGCGAACAAATCCACACACCGTTAACATGGCCCCAAAGTACTCATTGTATAGCGACTACAGCGTTACAGATGCGCTAGAGATGGCCGGCAAACCACAAGATGATGCCCAGTATCAAGCGGGCGAGCCACCAGTCTCTTTCTTCAACAATCCACCTAAGGATCCCAAGGATTGCGCTGCTGTCTTCTCGACATTGTATGGCAAAAATCAGTTTCGCTTCGTTGATAACCCCACTCCCACACGTCCAGGCGGATACTGGTGGGCAGCAGAGATCCAGCGCGTTTGTGATGAGCTGCGGCGAAATCTGCCTGAGACATGTAGGTATCTTGAGGCTCCTCAGAGCTATTGGGACTTATACAAATACTTCGACGCCCACGACATCTACTATCGGGGCGCACAGAATTTGTGGAATGTCATCAATACACTCATTCACGAGAATAACTATGTGCGACAAGTCGTGGAGAACGAACAGAGAATGCAGACAGAGAAACATATGCCTTTGTTTGAGCATCTTACTGCCGAGCTCATGAGAAAACCTGCGATTCAGACGAAGCTGCTGAATTGGGACGAGACAAAGGAGCCGGATATCCTTAATGCTTTAACCACAGATGATCTACAGGTTGTTTTTACAGCTTATAACACCTACCCAGAACATTTCCTCGAGGCCATCCGAGCTATCTTGAAAAGGCACTACGAAGTTCTTCGCAATGAAGGTTTACTCGCCGCTGGCTTTGATGGTACAAAAGACTCAGATATCGACATACCTTATCGACTCAGTAAGTACATATGCTTACTGGAATTCGTTTAGTTTTCTGACCCTGTGGTTGTAGATGCTCTTCGTCACCATCTATCTGAGGCCTTGGATGATCCCTTCATGGATAAGTTCGAAATTCCCAACAAAATTATCAATGGAATCGTCATTGCCAACGGAACATCGCAACCGGCACCCCGCAAAGCTAGCTATAAGCTCACCCATCGGTTCACTAAAAGCTCCAACCAACCTGAAGGTATGCTCGCGCTCCCTGAACAATCAATTCTCAACCGTGATCTCGATGATATATGCTTTCGACATAAGCTAACTATGATAGCCACACAATGCAACGGCACTGATGAATTACGTCCCGAATTAGATGCCGCGGCCAATTCATCCTCTGAGAATTGTAACGGAATTGATGTCACTAACGGTATTCCGTCAACTGCGCGATGTGCAAGTGCTCCGACTATTGGTGGTAACCCGGCAGGTACTCTTAACAATCCTGTAACTGATAAAGCTCGTGTCTTTACAAACATCGGCCATGAATTTGATAACAATCTCAGGGAAGTTGAGGAATCAACAACTCCCAAGGTTGCAAGTGCCAACGCCCACCACGCGATAACTACACCTCAAACTACCACGAATGGTCCGGGCGTCTACCCATTACATAATTCCTCTACTTCGAGTCAAGCGCATAGTTATCCCCAAAATGTTTTCGCGGGTCCCGGCGCTCATCAGTTCCCATCAGCTCCGGTGCCGCCCTCTTCGTCTACCCTTGGCCCTGGGCCTCTACCCCCGCCTCAATTACCAGACGGTCAATATCAAAGCATGTCTCATGCTGCGTTTTCCAACCAGATACCAGTATATGCACTACCCCAGCACATGCAAAGCCCTCCAGCAATGATGCAAGAGACGCAATACCCTGGTCCAGTTCATACACAACAGAATGGAGGCAGCTATGCCATGAACGCACCGCCCCCTAACATGCAGCCAGGGATAAGACAGCATTATAACAGACCATCTGCTCATGCTAGTGGTCGTGGTGGTTCTACAGAGTATAAAAGAAATTCCGGTACGCTAAACCGTAGCAATGGTAAATGGCAGCACGTTGGATCTGATGAGATTCACGGTCCCAAGGTCATCTATCGCAAGGAAAGCGTACACAGCCAGGAAGCCTACAACCGTACGGTCGGCGAGTGGCGAAACAGAGAACCTCTCAATGAGTCGAGTAGACGCCCCTCGACTACTGGTACTAGTTCCGGCTACTCACAATTCAGCAACACTCGCCCGCCGCAGCAGTACAATACCCATGTCGGAACCCGTCAAACTGGGGTTTGGGGACCATCGGCGAATTTGGCCCAGTCGTTCAATAACGATGGGTGTGTAAATGCTCATAAAAGCTCCGACGGCTACACCAAGTTCGATCCTTGCCCGTGTGACAGATGCAATGAAAGAGACAGAACCATCTATGTGAGCGGATTCCCACCAGGAGCACTGGGGACAGACAATGCCATACAGCGTCTCAAGCTACATTTTAGCAAATACGGAAAAGTTGAGAACGTGTACATTGTCAACAGCATGCAAAGATCTGCTCGCGTCAGGTAAGTTTTCACTTCACTGGGCTTAATTCAGGCATGGTGTGCCTTGATACTAATATATGTGCTCACAGATTGGCCACTATCCAGTCCACATTAGCTGCTGCTCGAGACCGTCATGTGCGGATCCCAGGATTCGGAGACAGAGTTGTTCATATACAATTTCAAATGGGTTCTCAATTCTTCAAACCATCGAATCGGAAGGATTACACACATGGCCCCATGGTGCCCGGCCATCCTGCTCAAATTGCTTCTCAAGAGCAGCAGATAGCCATACCACAGCCACAGAAACTCGGGCAAAGCAATACTAACGCCCCTTCTCACGCTTTCCAGTGGCGTTCTTCTTTACATGAAGGTCCAGCCGCCACATCGGGATCCATAACACCTACAACTTATGACTCTGGTACTAACGCTGCGATAGAGTGCGCAATGAATACATCTGATAATGCAGTTACACAATCCGGGGATGATCAGAAAATCGCTGAGATACCTCCTTATGCGGGACCTGTGATGGATCCAACTGTCTCGCTTCAACCACTTCACGGCCTTGCATCAACTGATGTGAAGGATCTACATGGTACAGCAAATCATCCTCAGCACCCACACGGCTCTCAGCTTGATGGAACACAGCATAAATTTGTCAGAAATATCGCAGATCTCACGCCAGGAGCTACGATGCCTTGCAATCCTCATCCGGCTAATGGCATAGTACATCCAGCTCATAACGCACCGCAGGCAGACGATGCTTCTAGGAATGAGGAGGAAAATCCGACTCAGCAGCCTGAGAGCACCGGATCAGTCATTCCAGATGAGGAAGCGAGCATTGACTACGGTACGGTCCGTATCCGACCCGAAAAGGCTCGATATACGACAATTCCCTCAGATTGGCGAAGGAATCTGACACCACCTACTCCCACACGCGACTCTAGACCCCCATCACCTCACACAGCCTCAATGGCAGCTGCTGAAGCTTCTCCCAAAATATTTCAGTCTTTAGTGCTTGAGAGTGGTCAGAATGTGAATTTGCTACCCGTTATTTTGAATCAGCCTCTCGAGCCCCTTGCCCACACAAAGCGGAAGGTTAGCGAACCAGACGGAGATAAGGGGGTATTGGCCCAATCTTCCCCTAAGAAGAAGCTTGTGAAGATTTCCCAATCAGGGAGCCAAGTTCCAGAATATCAAGGCTCTCAAGCTATGAATGACGACAGACAGGGCTCTGGTCAAACTAAGACTGGCAAGAAAAAGAAGAACAAGAGGAAGAACCGTCAAGATCATGGTACGGAAGCATCAGCCACAGAAACCTCTTCCGTAACTGCACTCTACACATCGCAGACTTTTCAGCCTGTTATTTCTAGGTCCGATCTACCACCATATCCGCAGAAGTCCACGCAAGAAATGGAATCCCAGCCGCGAGTCTTGCATATTTCTCCGCCAGCTCATATGTGGAGACAGCACACAAATCAAAATGCCATGTCTCATGGAATCGAGCCATTTCCGGCTTATCGAGACGTTATGTCTGGTCCTCAACCCACTATTCGCAGCCACAAGAGTTGCACCACCGGGCCGGGACCTAACCGATCAATATCGAGCAATGCGTCGACAATCATGCAGGACTCCGAACAGAACATTCATGGCTTGAACCCAGGCGCTCAAAATTTTGCCCCTTCTCCCGCGCATGTGAACCCTGAGAATTCCACTACACCAGTACAAGACCCACGAATTAGCAGTCAGAATGCCGGTAAAGCACCCGAATTCACCAACAGAGACAACGGAGGCAGAGGGAATATTGGTACGCGGCGGGGTGGCGGCACGAACAAGTACAAGTCTGGCTGGAAAAACCCGAAGAGCACAATCGCTCAAGCGCCGACCGACAAAAATCCATCTAATTCAAAGGTAGAGACCTCGAGGCCTGCTGAACCAATGGATGGAACGGATTTGAACAGATCCCAAGCTTTACCTGACCAAAAAGTCGAGGCATCAAAGAAGCAAGGTGCACCGGACGACGCGAATGGTGAACTCACCTCGATCCCTGAAGCTCAACCAAAGGGGTCTGTAAACGATGCTGGGCCTAAAGAAGCCAGGGCAGATCGACAAGACAAAGTAAAGGGCAAGGAAGTTATTAGTCCCAAGAAGAAGCTCGACGCAACCACCGCGATCGAGACTAAGTCAGATAACGACAAGAAGATCAAGGTTAAGAACCACAAGCATTCAAAGTCTCAAACCGACCTTGGTTCCCCTAAGAAATCCCAGCCAGCCTCCCTCGCGTCTGATACTTCTTCCTCAGCATCAAGCAAGCCAAAAAAGGGGAAAACGAAGAACCGCCCATCTCCTCAGAAGAACAACAACAACACACAGCCTAGCGCCAAAACCAACAGCAACACCAAACCCGAAAATACGACGGTTAAAGGCCCAGCGGTCCCCTCTTCTCAATCACATCAAGGTCCCAAGGGACCACGCGCACAACCGTCTAAACCCCCCCTCCTCCTCAACGCAGACGACTTCCCCGCGCTCCCACTACCGCCGAAGCGCGCCGTTACTTTGGCGCCGATCCCGCTTTGCTTCCCGCAGATTGCGAATCCGTGGCAGCAGAGAGTTCGCAAGGCGACGGCGACGCCTGCTTCTTCATCTTCTACTCTTCCTGCGGTGGCGAAGTCTAAAGGGGATGGTACAGGTGAAAGTAATAAAGAGAAAGGAGGGGCGGTTCCTAATGGGGAGCGGAAGGGTGGTTGAATCATGAATCATGAATGATTGATTGATCCGGTTTCTACGGGTTGCCTATCGCGCCCAAGGGAGTTTACGCAAGGTGTTGTCTGTCTATTTCTACGTATACGCTTGCTCACCTTGCTCATGGGCAAAGGAGGGTGAATCTGGCCACGACCTTGAAATCAGATCTGAGCAAGCAAGCAAGGAGACAAAATTGGTGTGGTATGACGAGAGATGAGATTAATGATGCGCATGGTTTTCTCTTTTTCATTTACTTTTCGTTTTTATTTATTTATTTGTTTCTTCCTTCTTCTCACGGGCGTATAAAGGATACATATGGGATCTCGGCGAGGCTGCTTGTTTTGTTTCCTTATACCTAACTATCTCCTGGGTATACGAATTATGATGGTGATGATGAAAAAGGAGGTGAAGGGAGGGTTAAAAGCACGGTTTCGGGATTCGTGATTTCGGGATGCATGGGATGCGAGGGGTGATGATAATGACATGAATGGCTTGCATGCTTGGTTGGTAATGATGGACTGAATGAGGTTAGAGAGAGCATATGACGGACAGCCCGGGGAGGTAGTCTGTTGTGCTCTAAGTTGAAAGAGTTCCTATCGAGTCTCTTCTACAGTCGTTGTGCAATGATCGATACTAGTGATATCGTGATGATCGTGACTACGCATTACCATGATCCCACTCCTACTCACTGAGATAGTTTACTGTAATCCGATTCTTATATCAATGCAAGACTTAGTATGGAAGAGTATATCCATGAATATTCAGAGTATATAAGACTGAACTCAACATATCCAAATCACAATGCATGATACCAAGGCGCAGTTCAAGCTTCAAGTACTGCTTTGCGTCGCTTTGCTTCTTCTAATGACCGTCTATTTAGTGTATAGTATACACATCTCATCATCATCATCATGCATCGTCCTTGACGAGCGTTGAAACAGCCTCCTCGATTTGTTTATCGGATAGCCCTGTAGTGGTCAGTGTCAGTCTCTTTACCACTGGCAGCATTTCCCTCCTTCTTTCTTCAGTCCTCACATACCTTCTAACGATTGGCTCTTCTCTTTTCCGAATTCTGTATGCGTCCATCGTTAGTCTTGCTTTGCCCTTTCATCTGCCTCCATTATATCCTGGCCCAGTCTTCCTGGAGAATGAGACGCCGAGAAAGTGCACAAGAAGTAGACGACCACGAACCATATCGAGCGTATATCTTAGGGATTGTGCCGGCGGCTTCGCGGATGAGGATGGGTGTGTGGGGGTTGTTCTTCTTCATTGTCGGGTAGGCGCGCGCGAGGAATGTCCTGCGAATAAGATTCCCATCAGCTCCTTAACTCCAGACTCTTCCGTGTTTATTTGCGGCATGACATCCCGGCTCGCCGTCGGTGGGCTCATGAGTAATATTGACGCATGTCTGTCTCTGTTACGGAAATCGAACGCACCTCGTCGCAGCGCTGGGTTCGCCCTGGCAGAACAGGAATCGGACCTCCTTCAGGCTCTTGGTGAAGGCGTATTTGGCCGACATCTTCAACGGTTCCGCCGACTGACTTGGGGGGAGTGGTGTCGTGTCTGCCCGGGTATGATTGAAGACGTCGATGAAATAGAGTTGAGATGCCTTAGCTTCGAATGTAGCTTATGACGGTGCTACCTAGGTACAGCTCCAGCAGAGCCCCATCCAGAGCAGGTGCATTTGCAAGCAATCCCGTCCTCTTTTGTCCAATCAGATTCTTCAATTCAAAATCGGCTGCGGACGTTGGATTATGGCTTATCTGCATGATCTGCATCCATATAAGGATATCACCGAACTGCAGGTGGGTCTCAAAGGCACCGGTACGTACCTGCTATCTATACTTAGTACATCGGCCTTGTCCAAGCAGGGGTGCCTCCGATTATCTCCGGACTCCCCAACAACATTTCCATTATCTTTTCGCAGTACACTCATCCAAGCCCACCTACGGACTATCGCCATCAGATTAGACACCTCTCCCCTCTCCGCCCTCCTGCCCTCGTCTGCCCGCTGCTTTCGATCTCACGATCGATTTGCTTTAAACAACTTCAATCTCAAACAGTCAGGTCTGTTTGAACGATATACGAACAATGCCGCCCACGACGACCATGTTCCGCGCCGCGAGGCCCATCTTCAACCAGACCTCACGTGCGGCCTTCCGCAGCCAGTTCGCCCGCACTTCCGGCCGCCGGTTCCAGAGCACAGCAGCTGGTGAGGGTTCTTCGGCACAGCAGCAGAGCTGGTTCAAGCGCATGTGGGATTCGCCCGTCGGCTTCAAAACCGTACACTTCTGGTGAGTGTCTCGGACCGTCTCTTCTAACGTTTCTTCATGCGCCAGCCTATATGATCATGTGTTCGCATGTGTGACAATGCTATCACATCCCGTCGCACGAACCCGTGCTGCTCTGTTCCGTTTCATTCCCGTGAAACTCAAAACTAACCGGCAAATAAAACCCAGGGCCCCGGTAATGAAATGGTGTATCGTGATCGCCGGAATCGGCGACTTCGCGCGCCCGGCCGAGAACCTCTCCGTGACCCAGAACGCCGCCCTCACCGCCACCGGCGCCATCTGGACGCGCTGGTGCTTCGTCATCACGCCCCAGAACTACCTCCTCGCCGCCGTCAACTTCTTCCTCGGGTGCGTCGGTGTCGCCCAGCTTACCCGTATCGCCATGTACAACGCCGCGCAAAAGAAGCTGCCCGAGGCTGCGGAAAACAAAGCGCAGGCTGTAAAAGAGGCTATTAAGTCGTAAAGATGGGATGTTTTTGGGCGGCGAGGGGGCGACGAGTTTAACGTGGTTGATGAGAGATGTGGGGAGAGTTGATCGAAAGATATGAAAGGCAAAGCATGGGGAGTAGACTCGGCGGGTGGGAATGAGATGATACTCCCGGATTTATAGACGATGGCAGCAACACCAGAGCATTCATGCGGCATTCCCTATACCGTTTACCACTTTCAACACGGCGTTGGATCCTTGGATGGATAGTGTACATACAATCAAAAACATCCAGTTTGTTATGCGTGGGATTACATCGTGTGAGATCTGTGTTTCCCCTGTTCCAGATAGTAGTGGCCGGGGAAGCCAGAACGCTACTGTAAGCTGCTATCTACTTATCTACTTACCTAGGCACTCACAACATTTTGGGTTATTCGGGGCTATTACAACAAATATTCTCCTAGCTTGCCTCGCCCCGCCCCTGGGAGAGCGAGTATCTCGTATATCGTTGCTTCGGGTTTCGCAAACGTGTTTAGCAAGACTGTCGTAGCCCTACAGGTCAAAATGAGAAGTGTGTGAATCCGATCGAGACTGATGATCGTAGTAGTGTCTGAGAACTGCGCAGTATTTATTTATCACCCCTATCATTATGAGGTAACGTTAAATCATACATACATATACCGAGCTCCCAGAAGACAGTACGGAAAAGAGAGAAAAGTCCATAGTGGAGACCCTGCCGTACACCTCTTCGCCTTGACTTCTTGCATACCCGTTGAGCCAACCATGTCGTATGATGATACAAAGAAAGCTATCTCTATCGTCTGTTGTTCTCATCGTCATCTTCATTGCGTGGCTCAAAACTCAGCTGAATATTGTTAGTCGCCATCTGATCAAATAAGAGAAAAACGAGAGAAATGGGAAGATAGAATCGTTGTGCATAGGAAATGACTGGACCAGGCATACCGAATTTCCATTATAAAACTGAGCATCCCTCCTCCTTGCCCGTAGATTCTCCATAGGAATATCCTCATGGCCGGAGTTCCCGCCGGAATTCCCACCACCACCACCGCCACCACCACCAAAGAAGAACGAGAAGAACCCGCCCAGCGACGCCATGATGGCCCCGTAGAGCGAAGAAAAGACACCAATGATAGGCGAGAAGAGACTGCCGCCGGCGCCCGCGTACGCGACGCTGTACCGCGTGGGAATGAGCACGAGCGTCGCAGAGGGCACTAACCCCAGCGAGAGAAGAGACTCGATCTCCTCCTGGGGCTCGACGACTCTGTTCGGCCGCGGCGTGAGCACGACGCGGAACGCGTACGGCGCGTTGTCGCCGTCCGTGCGCTCTTCATCAACCCACCTGCGCACGTCGGCCGCGAGCGTCTTGTCGCTCGCGAAGCGCGTGCGGATCGTCGTGCCGTCTAGCAGCCGCACTTGCAGGGAGCAGTGGTCGCCCTGCGCTGCTGCTGCCCGCTCGCGGAGAGGAATGGAGGATGATGATGATGATGATGATGCGTGTGCCTTGTCTGCGCCGCTGCTGTTGTCTGCGTCCGTGTCGGCGCTTAGGAGTTGTCTGGCTCTGCGTTCTGCGGCCTCGCGCTCTTTCCGCGCTCGCTTGTCATCTTCGATGCGCTTTAGGATTCTCTTTCTTTCTTCATTGGCGTGTTGCTTGCGCAGCTTGATTTCGTTTGCGTGCGCTTGTTCTGCGCTTTGAGGCGGCTCGGGGGGACATCTCTCGTTTACCCTTCGTCGGGCCTCGTCTTCGGCCTCAGCTCTTTGTTTGCCCTTCTTCTTTTCGGCTGCTGCTCGCTTCTCTTCTTCTTCTGTTGTTGCTGCTGGTGCTGGTGCTGGCTGGTATACTTGGGTAGGTGCCGAAGAGCTGGTTGATGCGACAGTAGGCTGGGCATCATCATCATCGTACAAATTGTCAGTAGTATGTGTCCCTTGAGACGGGGCACTTTGATTACTCTGCGTAGTATTTTCTGCCGGCGCTGTTGAAGGCTGACTTTGTTGTTGCACTGCACTTGATGGGATGATCCCACGAAGCCTTCTGACGAGTTCGTCTTTCTTCACTCCAGATGCGATGTATTCTTTCAGTTGCCCATTTCTATGCCTGGTTAGTAGTTGTCTTTGCCAGTTCCAAGACAGCCTTGATAACAAATTATCAAGAGTGTCTACTAGAGAATAGAAAGTTGCTTACTCTATTACCACAATGGTGGGTTTCCTAGGCACGGGGAAGAGCGCCTCAAGGTAGCCGGCCTCTTCTGAGCCCGCGGGGAGTTTCAGAATCACAGAACTTCTCTCGAGCCCTGTCCGTATCTATTGATGTGAGTAGGGATATTGGCAAAGCCTGACTTCTGCTAACTTACAGAGTCATTTGTAAGGAGTTCATTTTCCCATTCCTCACTCTCGGGTTTGCTGTCATCTGCCCATGTACATTAGCCTGTATCTTCATTTTTGTATTATAGCAGTAGTATGAGGGTTAAAAAGGAAAAACGCTTGATAGAATCGTATAATTATTATAAGCAACAGAACTGTTTCTATCTATCTCACAGTGCCCGATGGATGAATATAGCAAGAGTGAACCTTTCCTTACCTGTGACAAAACATACAACCTGCTTCGACTGTTGGAGGGCAGTAGATATGCCGTCTTGCAGACTCCCCTCAAAAAACATGGTCGGTCAAGTGAAACCCAGACTAGAAGCGTTGTTTATAGAAAGGCGATACAGAACCTATGTGCAAAGTCGAGCAAGGTGGCGTTAATCAGGTTAGGTGTCTTTTATGGTTGAAGGTGGGAAACCCCTCGGCTGCGGATGGAATGGCGGATGCACAGAAATATAGTAGGAGAATGAATTTGATGCTGGTTTTATATTGTTCATGAAGCAAACAGAAGAAACCGAAGAGACATGACTTCAAAATGCGCCGCTGGACAAACACCTGATGTTATCAACAGGTACCTACATTGTGCTGACAGGGGCCTAAGCTCAGCTACCTTCCACTTGGCTTATGTATCTAAGTGCTAAGGACCTCATCCGACATGGGAATAACCCCCATATAGGCACTCCCAACATTGGTGTTAACGTTCCATCTTCACATGCCTCGACAGGCTCTGGGTTTTCCCTTGTGAATTCCCAACAATTGAATGCTTATGAATATAAGTAGTACACTCATGCTTCAAAGATTCCAGAAGCACCCAGGTAACCAAGAAGGTTTTAAGAGATAGATCGTAGCTCCATCACACAACTAGCTTGTGTCTTGAGATGCAACAACTAAGGTGAAGATGCCACTTGATCGGCAAAGCTATGTTCAAAGGATGAGAATTTCGAATCTAGATATGAAGGAATAATATACCAGGCTGTTTGAAATCACAGAGATTCAACAGAGCCACGCTTAGGTACGGATTTATAGAAGCAACTTCCTACATATAAGAAGTCGCTCAGCTACAGTGCAGTTCATCTAGTGCAGATATGCACTTACAAGGTATATCATTATCCTTACCAAGAGCTCTCAAATAAATCGTCATCGCGCGAAGCTTCAATACCTAGGTAGTATCAGATGACAACAGCCATGCCGCCCAATTAAATGAAGCAAAGCGGCAAATACGGCACGAAATTAGACCAACCATGAAGTCGGCAGCGATCAGGCTGTCGCGCCACAATTTCGCGCGGCAAGTCTCCAGGACACTCTCGCAACAATGCCGCCACAGTCCTCCACCCAGCACATCATCATCACCATCAACAATATCATCACAGCTCGTATTCCGCCGCCCGCACCACCGTCCCTTCACACACGCCGCGCCCCTCCGCACCCGCCAACCAGGCGACGACCCAACCTTCACCTCCATCCTCGACAACCCGCCCGAACTCGTCCGCACAGGTCGCCGGCACGGGCCAGGTCTAATAATCCTCGCCCTAATCCCTCTCACAGCGCTCGTCCTCGGGACCTGGCAAGTGCAGCGTCTAGGGTGGAAAACCGATCTCATAGCCCGGTTCGAGGACAGATTAGTCCAGCCCCCGCTCCCGTTACCACCCCGCGTAGACCCAGACGCGATCCACGACTTCGATTTCCGCCGCGTCGTCGCCAGGGGCCGGTATAGACATGACCAGGAGATGCTCATCGGGCCGCGCATGCGCGACGGCGAGAGCGGGTACATGGTCGTGACGCCGCTGGAGCGGGACCCGGGCGGGACCGATGGGAAGGGGTCGACGACGGTGCTGGTGAATCGGGGGTGGGTGTCCAAGGCGTTGAGACGGCAGCGGGATCGGCCCGAGGGGTTGCCGACGGGGGAGGTGGTGGTCGAGGGATTGTTGCGGGAGCCGTGGAAAAAGAATATGTTCACGCCTGATAATCGGCCGGATAAGGGCGAGTTCTACTTCCCGGATGTGAAGCAGATGGCTGAGTTGACGGGGAGCCAGGCGGTTTGGGTCGAGCAGACTATGGGTACGTTATGGACAAGGTCATATTTATTTCACCTCGGTCAAGATTTGGGCCTTTCTGGTTATGAGCATTGGGTTGCTTTTATTTCTGCATGTGTACGCTCTGCTGACATTTATTTGCTAGAGCCCGATCTGATGCAGGCCCTTGAGATGCAGTCCAAGGGCATCCCTATCGGTAGACCGGCCGAGGTCAATCTACGCAATAATCATGCACAATACATCTTTACCTGGTAGGTGATCCCATTCCTCCCCGCTTCTTGTAATACGCGGTCTCTAACATACTTCGTCAGGTACGGCTTGGCGATTGCCACATCCATAATGTTTTACATGGTTGTAAAAAAGCCCCCAACAGATATGTCCCGCCGCATACGGATGAACAAGGAGTGGTCGTAGACCCCTTCCATTATACTTATTATATAACCGGAGTATAGTGCTCGTCTCAAGTTACTTCTTCCTGTTCCTCTGCCTCGACATCTATGCGCCTCGCCTTCTTTCGTGGGGCTTTACTCGGAATCGGTACGGGCATACGCAACTCCTGCAGAAGTTCTCTGGGTAGGTGGCGTTGGGCTAGCGCAAACGGCGTAGTTGAAGCGTTGGTTTGCCGTTGTCTGTATCATAGGGTCATGTCAACATCTGTACTAAGTATCAAGGGAAAATAGCCCTTGTAGAGATAGAGTGTAAAAAAGCCATACCTTCGCATGAGAGTAATCATATCACTCTCGTCGATAGTCTTACGGCCTGCATGCTTCGCATATGCAGATAGGTCGTCTCCAAGCTGTTCGAAAAACCAATCTGTCGCCTGCATTATGGCGTCTAAAGTGTCCGGGCTAATCTTGCCTTTGGATCCCGCTGTCTTCGCACAGGTCGTTGCCAGTCGCTTCACTACACCCACTGGTAGTGAGGGATATTCTATACCATATCTCGATATTTTCTTCCCCTTTTTTCTCTTCATGCCTTTATTCCGTGCTAGGGTAGCTGTGCGCGATAATGTCGTCGTTTCCTCTACCGTATTCATGTTTTCGGGTGCAATGTCGGATTCATCCTCAATATCAAAATCAGGCATATCCATTGGTTCGTTAACGTGATCGTCGTCGTCGTCATCCTCATCCACACCATTCATCGGACCATTATCGCTCCCCAGACCTTCTAATCCCTCGGTTACTGTCGGATCCCGGACAGGCGACTGAACAGGGGCCATCATGAAAGTGCTCTCGTTCTCAACGTCGGGGATCTCTATAGCCCCAAATACGCTATCGCCACCAATTGTTTGTCGTCTCGCCTCATCGGCATCCAGACTATACATTTATGTCAGCTTCACGTAATTCTGAATGTGATAATAGTTAGAACAGAGCACGAACCGTTCAATTACCGCCGGCTCCTCCATGACCACCTCTGCACTATCCTCTAGAGCCGGCGGTGGGAAAAAGCCAGAGTCAATGCCCACATCGTCGCTCTGTATATCCGGCCCCATGTAATCGCTATATCTCATACTCCCCAAGCTGCTTCTTATCGTATTCTCAGTCACCGCCCGCCGGGGCAGCTCGATCGATTGCATGGTATAGTTGTCCTCCTCAAGCCCACTAAGCCGAGGGGGTTTGAGATCGTCATCATCATCCTCTTCAGGTCCAAGAGGCAGCGAAAAACGAGGACGTTCAATGGGGAAGTCATCGTCGTCGTCAATGTCCTCCTCTTCCGCAAAAGAAGGCAAAGTCGAATTACCGTCGCGACCCGGGGACTCGGGCGACGAAGACGAGGAAACGACCTTCGAAGTCGGGGCTAGCACTCGACTTAGGTTCCGCAGGAGGTCGCGCGGCGTTTCGCGTTGTTCGCGCAAGCTGCGCCGACGGGTCCTTCCGGGCGTGAATAAGGCTGCTCGGCGTTGGTCCATGGCCCGGATGGCCGCGCGCGCGTGCGGGGTGGCGACATTGTTCCGTCGTGCTGAGGCTGAGGGACGGCCTGATGCTGGTTCGCCGCTGACGCCTCGTCGGTTAGGGGTCGCAAGGAGTCGGGGTGTGCTTAAGGGGGCAAGACCACCACCGCCATTTCGCGACGATCCAGGGTTGGTATTTGCCATGATCCGGTGTCGGTGCTCGTCTGTCAGGTCTGGAGTAATCGGTAGCTAAGAGGCAGCTTCTGGTGACGATAGCTGCACGAGGGTCTGCAGTTCATGCTTGTTCTTCGCTGGGCGGCCTGAGTATGGTGGTGCACTGACTTTTGTGAGTTGGTAGGCTCGTGCCTCATATGACGTTCTGGGTGTGGTTTGCTGCTGCACGATACAATTACAGAGTCAGGACGCGTATAGATTAGAGGTGGGTAGAGCTAAGACGCGTCTGCATGCTAGGTAGCTTTAGATCGCACTAAACCAATTCCGGTTAGCTGCGTGCAACCCAAAGTTTAACTGGGTGGACTTGTCACCAGTTTGGAGCCAGGGTGTCACCAGGATTTTAGTGGGTGTAAGTGTATATAACCCACATCTGTAACAAAATGGCTCTCTCTTCCAAAGCAACCTTGAATGTTCGCAGTACTGCTCTTTTCTTGACGGTTTGATGAGTATGGCGCCCAAGTACATGGACAGGATAGTGCCTTTGAGTTCGTGGCTGCGTTAGGAAAGACCTTATTTTAGATTTGTGTGTACTTACACTGCGTGTATTTACTTACGTCTAGGAACATCTTGAATAGCCGCCATGACAAGAGATCTAATATCACAGGTCGACACAACATGAAAAAGAACAACGTCAAAACAGCTGCACGAGCGCACATGCTCGTTATGCTCCATGCACTAGGGTTGACTCGCTCAACGATCAAGCGAGGCCTTCCGAACGGCGTCCAACTTCAATATATTGTGGTCTTTTCCGGAGCCGTGACAAGCTGTTCAGCGCGTAATTCACCACGTGCAACAAGGTCCAAGGAGCCTTCACGATATAAAAAACGCGCTGATAACAGCAAAATGCTCAAAAATATTCTTTCGGCAGTCCGAAAGCTACCATGCCTTTGCCTCTACGTCTCTATAAGTGTCGCCAGTAAGGAAGACAAAGCTGGGGGAACAGCGCGGACGTTGGCAAGACAGAAAGGCCGGGCACCGACACCGATTGCGGCTTCCGTAGAAGAAGGATCGCGCCTTTCTTTATCAGGGCAAGGCAAGCCAGTTTAGGTATAACGCTACTAGTACATACATGATTCCGACTTTTGGCTGCAGGTGGGGTTACTCCTGTCTGTCTCAAATGCATGTATCAATTCTGCAGCAAGCTCCAGCTCCAGCTCTAGCTTCCAGCCAGCAATCCAGAGTCCCGGATCTTGGCGCTGAAGTTCTACTCGGGTAGTGTTTCAATAGGATGTTTCAAGACGCATATAATATGTCAGTCTGCTAGGTAGGTATATCTACCTTCTCTGCAAGCAATCTTTCAGCCACCTAAAATGGAAGACGACCTAGTCTAGCCTTTTGATCTAACCACATACAATACATAGTATCGTAAACGCCACGATAGAGTCGAATGACTGGAACATCTTGATATAACAATTAGGGAACCTACATATGTATGCTACTCGCTCTTGGATATTCTACTTCCTTTTACCTCAACCACGGGCCTTGTGTTGCATCCGGATAAATATCGTCTGTGCTGTGTCATTCGGCTCCTCCCGACTAATCTTCAAGGAACTTGTCCGCCAGGCAGTAACCGGAATATTGTGCTGTCAGCTAGGAAGATATTCCAGTTCCGCTTCCCAGTCCATCCTGGCCACCATAGAATGATTCTCGCTTAGAAAGCTCCGTTGCCTGTTGTCGATCAATCTTTTCAGGTAAGAAGATCGTGGGGAATTGGAATGTTTTGCCGTATTCGGAACATACTTATCCACCATGCTCAACTAACACACCTTGCGTGTACCGGAACATATAGGTCTGCGCTCTTCGCGGTTGAAGAAGCCCACCGGAATAATTGTAAGTTCACCTTCTGCTATATAAGACCTACTCCTACTTGACCATACGGAGAGCTGAATCAAGAAGATCTGGTACAATAGATTTAATATATTACTTATTATGGTAAGCAAGCCCACTCCATTTTCAGGGCTGTCTGAGCAAGGGATGTGATTCGTCCCAACTTGGATGTACTGCTGACGAATCAAAACGAGCTGCTATTACTCCATAGCCCTTTGACACCTCGGAGAAGATGATCCCCCTGATACAAATGTCACGGCGAACAATGCTTCTGGACAGTCGTGCCACAAGCTGTGCTTCAGATCCAATACCGTACTTCGGCCATGCTGGAACAAGGATGTCTCAGTACCGCTTTATCGGCGCTTCTCACTTGTCTCTTTATTATTGCTGAGTAAGCTCTCATGAATAGCCGTTATCATACTGCACAATAGCGTAGGGAATGAGGTGCTTACTTAGTAGATATCTACATACTCAGCAGTATGTGTTTGCTTGACAGGCCAAGGTAAGGCTCATGGATAACAAAGAACTAGGGTTATCCAACCCTGTGCAACTCTTATCGGTTACATGCCTTGAAGCTACCTACTACATACCTATTCTATTGTCATAAGTCTATGGTACCTTGACTTGGGTAAACTGACAGATGGATTAGCCTGACAGCTCTATCACTTTCGTATGCTGAGCAGTTACAGGTACAGTCAATCAGACTCTATGGGCTTCTCCCTTCCGTCTAGAAACACCCGGTTTCCCTCTGACACGTTCAATGATTTTAATGTTCTTCAGAAACTGGAATTCCAGGGCGAGCAATCGGAGCAACATCTCACAGGGATGTCTCCACCAGAGCTTGCTATCCCTTGATGGCGGGGTTTAGCGATCAACGGGTTCTTTCTCTCGGTCGTACCACTTTTAGTATTGCGCCCGGACCAGCTGTGGGAGGGCGATATCTGATACTTACGTAAGGATAAGTAGCTACTATACATGTAGGACCTATATGGACGGCAAACACTTCATCAGGGGGATGCCTACAACACAAGTTGGAACACAAGTTAACCCTTGTTTGAGATACGCGCACGGCTGTGAGTGGCAACTTATATATGTAGGTAACAGGAGGTAGGTCAAATATTTACTTAACCTTAGGTATGACAAGCGCTACCAATGCCCGCGTTTTGGGTCACTTACAGTTAGACCTGTTGTACATATTGTTACAGTAGGTTATATTTTAACCGCTAAACCCCTACCTTACCTCCGCCTAACCTAAAGTACTTTAGCGGCTATAACCCTTAAGCCGACCGCCTTTCTTTAACGCCTTGGGAGAGGCTGGATTACCTCTTTGATCCTTGGAAGGTCCATCAATCCAGCCAACCAACCGACGGTTTTATCTACGCTATCTATCGCTCTATCCAAGGTAGGTAGTAGGTATCCGTCCAGCCCTCCTACAACCATCCACCCATATCATCACCATCACCATCACCCAAGTCCATACAACATACATCCCATACACATACACAGCCTTAAGAACTTGCAAGTTCTTCTTCCTTTTTGTTCTGTTTTGGCTCTGAGAGTCACAGGGCTCTGTGTTTGTGCGTGCGTGAGTGCGTGAGTGAGAGAGAGTGTGTGTGTGCTTCCTCCTCTTCTTCTTCTATTCCTCTTCTCCCTGTCCTTCTCCTCTCTTATCCCCCCCGGTCTTGTTCCGTCGATGATACTTTTTGCCTGCGATCCGAGCGCTACATCTCTCTTCTGATTGCTTGACCTGATCTAATCTCTACATCTCCTCCGTCAGTCGTCGTTCTCGTCGTGGCATCCATCCTTTTCAGTACGCTAGGTACAGGCGCTACGCCAGCCGTGCCGTCGGAAACTTAAGCGACTTTGTCTTGTAAGTTGTCATCCTTTTTTGTACCTTGCGTGATGCTTTTCGTCCGGCCTCGGTTCTATCATCTTGCCTTCATCTACCCTTAGGCGGTTCACTCTACATGATCACAACCCAGAACCCACAACCCAGAATGTCAGTCTTCTTCCAACCTCTCACCCCCTTCCAGCTGGCCCTCGGACCTCCCTATCTTCATCGGGAGACTTTGCGAGCAAGCTAATCTATCTACCTACCTGACTTCCATCCTGTCGTACTCTTCGTTTGCGTTGGCTGTTTTTCCTTGCCGAACCTGATCCTCCTTTGTTCTCCCGCTCCCGACTTCAAGCGCGCAAAGCCTAAAGCGAAAAGAGAAACAACCACACCCACGGTCTCATCTACACACTCCCACGTTTTCTCTCTGCATAAACACTAGCACCATCATTCCATTCCCGTGCATATTTTGCCTATTCCGATCCCTTTTGCGCCTTGTCTGCTGCTCCTAAGCGGTTCCACCTTGGCTGCAAGAGCTGCTTAGCCCATCGGGCAACGGTTGGTCGGTCGGTCGGTACATTACCAAAACCTACATCCACCAAGAAGCACCAAAACGCCTCCCGTCCTCCACCACCACTACACAACCCCTTTACCTTATCGTTATGCTGTCTTATGCTGCCTAACTCCTGCAAGCTGCAGTACGCCACTGGCACACTCGGTCGTTAACTTTTGTGTCAAGACTCTCTAACCTTCATTGTGTTGTAGCCAACAACGCTCACTTTGAAACCTGCGGTCACTCCTGAGGTCTTGTTGCCGACCGTAGCTGATAACCCCTGACCCTCGCCGATCTGCGCCGATATCCCACTGCCGACCCCCGATAATTAATCCTCCTCCATTTCATCATCTTCGTACGATATCGTCGCATCTCTCAACACTCTGAATCCACAAATTATGGCAGCTCCAGGTGTTCAGTCTCTGAAGGTATACCGCCCAACGCCTACCCATCAAAAAAGGAAGAGCAACGACAACTTACATTTATTTTTTTAGTGCGTTGTCACTGGTGATGGTGCTGTTGGCAAGGTAAGCTCTTCTCCACCACATTAACCCCCCGGGCCCGGCCTGCTGTTTCTATGCTAAATTCGTTTTCCTAGACATGTCTTCTCATCTCATATACCACGAATGCGTTCCCAGGTGAATACATTCCCACAGTGTTAGTCTTCCATTTCCCCGCCTTTTAGTGAATGTCACATGCCAATGCTCGTCATTGTCTTTTTTTAGCTTTGACAATTATTCCGCAAGTGTTATGGTCGATGGGAAGCCAATTAGTCTTGGACTTTGGGATACTGCTGGACAGGAAGATTACGACCGCTTGCGTCCGCTATCATATCCCCAGACCGATGTCTTCCTGATTTGCTTCAGCATCGTCAGCCCACCCTCGTTCGATAACGTCAAGGCTAAGGTATGCGCCCCCTTCTAAATCTACATGTTACCTCCCCAACCTACTAATCCGGTCATTTGCAGTGGTATCCTGAGATTGATCACCATGCCCCCAACATTCCTATCATCTTGGTCGGTACCAAGCTCGATCTTCGAGAGGACCCTGCCACGCTAGAGAGCCTCCGCTCTAAGAGAATGGAGCCCGTTTCTTATGACCAGGCTTTGATCTGTGCCAAAGAAATCAAGGCGCACAAATACTTGGAATGCTCTGCATTGACTCAACGAAACCTGAAGAGCGTTTTTGATGAAGCTATTCGGTATGACTTCCCTCTCTCTCTGTCCAGACAAAAGTAACCAGAGGGATGGGTTGCTGACATATGATGTGATATAGTGCGGTTCTGAACCCTCGTCCTGTTCCTGTGAAGGGAAAGAAGTCGGGAAAGTGCACTATCCTCTGAAGATACCCACGCCAGTCTATACCATAATATTTTGCCCTGCAAGCAACAGATATTGGCAAGAAATGTCGGCGTTTTGGGGGTTCACATAGGAAAGACACTTCTCACTAAGGAATTTGGCATGTTGAGGCCAACCTCTTTGCATTAACCATTTACATCGGCCTCACGTTCCTTCCTTTGCACACACACCACATACCCATCCGTTTGGTCAGGTCTCCGTTTCGGAAACCAAGACTTGCACAATGGATTTGACTTGGGGAGGGGGGGGAGAGAAAGAAGTGGTTGTGACTCGTAGCAAGTGATTTTGAGGAGCATTGGTTTCTTGCAAAAGGGCTGTTTGTCAATGAAGTTTGATACCCAGTTTTCGGGTGTTTGTCTCCCTAATCTTGGTTCCAGCCAAATTTGGAGAAGACCAGAACTTGAGCATTAGGACCTCCCGCCTGATTTTTGTTGTCCTGGAGTTTCATAGAAAGCGGAAAGCTCTGATTACAGCACAAGCACAGCATGGGATGCCACTTCACCATTCGTCGATTCTGTAAATAGCACACAGCTTGCAATGGAAATGGAAGTTTTTCTCCCAAGTCACAGCATCTGCAGCTTAATATTTCACACAACATGCACATGTCCTGTGCATTTACAGTGACAATTCAGTTCATTTTTTGTGTCTCTTGACTCATGATTTAATCGGGGTGACAACATGTCACTATTTCCCTCCTTTCATTCGTGATTTTTGTTGAATACACTTTGAAGAGGAATTTCAATAGAAGAATTACAGAATCATCTCAACTCAAACTACAATTGTCTAGTAATCTCCTTTTCCTATCTTTCATCACAGCTCGTTTACAACTCAGGGGGTATCAGAACAAATTTTCCCATTTTTACGCCGAACCATGAACCTGTCTCCTCCTGCTTGGATGCACGGCATTCACACCGCCACCATCATTTGTCTTCTCATCCCCATCCTTATTATTATTGTTGTTATTAGCCTTCTTCTCCCGCTCCTTCTTATCCCGCTGCCGCGCCTCCTCCTGCGCCCGCCGCGCGCGCTCCTCGTTGAGCTTCTCGTTCTTGGTCCGGATGCGCTCCCGGCGGTACTCGGTGTTGCCGCCTCCGCCGGCGGTCAGCTCGACGTTGATCTTGCGCTCTTCCATCTTCTGACCATTACTGCTAGAGGTATTGGTGGCGCCGGCGGCGGCAGGACACCGGAACAGGCTGTGGTGGAACAGCTTCAGCGCCGTCTTCATGTGGTCGTAGCGCGCGAACTCGACGAAGGCGACGCCCCGCGACCGCGTGCGGTCCTGCCGCTGGTGCAGCAGGCGCACGGCCGTCGGGTGCACCGAGGCGAAGTGCGCGCGGATCTGCTCGGCTGTCGCGCTGTAGGGGAGGTTGCCGACGAAGACTATGAAGCGCTTCTTGGAGTCTGGTTCACCTCCTTCGCCTTCGGCTTCTTCTCCTTGGATTTCTTTATTTCCTGTTTGTTCTGCTGTTTCGGTGGGAGTCTCGGTGCTTGCTGGGTCGGATTCTGTTGGGGCTGTAGAAGAGGAGGACTTGTGCTTTTTCTTCTTGTCTTTCTTGTCCTTTTTGCTCTTGGGTTGCGCCTCTACCGTTTCCGCGGCTTTTACGGTATCTGTGTCCACTTTTGCTTCTACTTGTGTCTCTTCCTCGCCAACCTCCTTCTTCTTGTCCTTCTTTTCCTTCTTCGACTTCTTTGATTTTTTCACCTTCTTCTCACTCTTAGAGCTCTCTTCGCCGTCGCCGGAGCTCACGCGTCTCCGCTTCTTGCTCGGGATGTCTTTTGCGGCAGCCGTTGCAGTAGCAGCAGCGGTGGCGGGGTCGTCATCTTGGGACTTGCGTTTCTTCGAGGAAGACATGGTAGGCATAGGTGGTCCAGATTACAGTTCGCAAGAAGATTTATCTGGTGCAAGAGAGATCGTTTCTTCTTTAGTGGGAAATTGTAATCGTTTCCAATTGCGAAGAAGTGACACGAGCAGAGGTTGAAATGCGCTTGAGCGGTGGGATTTTCCAAATGATAGCAGAACAATACAAGAAATGCAGGCGAGCAGATAGAAAATTTTAGTGGGGCTGCGGCTCGTTATGCAACCTGGTGGAGTACGTGGTTAGTTGCATACCCAAGTGTGGAATCCGCGGCTCTACCCGATATTCCCATCTCTTGTCAGCCATAACGACGAGCACGCTGTGACTTAAGGAGTCCGAGCACGCAGCTAATTGATAGTACTAAGGACTTCCATATCACTGAGACTAAAGACAAGGATTACGAGGAGATGACCAAGTCTCTTACAGAAAGTGGTGCTCTCCCAGATACTTGTCATACATAATCTATCTAGGTCTGTCTACATGATTGTCTAGTCTTTAAGGGAAAAGACGTTTCGGTGTTCTAGGATAGTAGGCAGCCAAATGAACCGAGGGCAAGTTCAGGTACCAGGCCACGACTCTATCCAAACCTATACCACCACCACCATGAGGAGGAACTAAATTGGAACACAGGTTAGCCTCTCTCATTCAATATGGTCAATAAGAGAGATTGGAGGGATTAGATAGATGAGATGGAGTTCGAGATCTTACCTCCCGCACTCCTGAAAACATCGACATATTCCTTGATACCAGGACCGGCGGGGTCAACGCCCTTCTTTCGGAGACGAGCTTCGAGAAGCCCGGGCAAATGTATACGTTGGCCTATCCAGAAATGGATGTGTCAGTAAATGCTGTCTGTAATACCTGACACGCTCTCAAGACGCATAAAGAAGATAGGTGAACTGACCGCCACTTAGCACTTCCTGCCCGCGCACTTAATCCAGAGTTAGCAACAGTCATTATATAAACCCAGCCTATGCCACTCACTGAAAAAGTCATAACCATTCGTCACCGCAGGGTTTTCAGGGTCTTCCATTGTATAAAATGGCCGCGCGCCCTCTGGGAATTTATCGAGAACGTAGAAGTCAGTGTTGAACTTCTTCCGAATCACTTGTCCTAGAGCCTTTTCTTGTGGCGTGCTCATATCCTCGTCATCGGTGACATTACGGTACTCCTCAGGACCCTCTTCTCGCAGTAGCTTCTGGCCTTCAGCGAATGTGAGTCGAACGTGTTTACCCTCCTCTGGAAGAAGGAAATCTTCCGAAGGGTATATCGTTCGGATGTAGGCGATCTCCTCTTTGCATCTCTCTTTTAGTCCACGGAAGATGTACAATAGCGTGCTTTCTATCATGTCTCTGACTTCTTCGTACTATAGGTCACAAGGTTAGATAAATGACTTATCCTGGGTGCGTAGGAAGCACTAAGATCTCCACAAAATGGTAAACGATCAACTCTGTTTTACGTACGGTCTCTTCTATTTCCATTTCCATATCAAGGCCAGTGAATTCCGTCATGTGTCTGGGGGTGTTGGAGTTCTCGGCTCTGAAAACGGGTCCAATACAGTAGACACGCTTCCTTCCGGCGGCAATCTCGTATTGCTTGTAAAATTGAGGAGACTGGGCTAGATACGCCTTTTGATTGAAGTAAGGCATCGAAAACACGTTTGCACCACCCTCGGAAGCAGCACCGATGAGACACGGCGGCTCGAATTGCGTGAATCCTTGCTATATGAAAGGATTGTGCGTTAGATATTACCTATTCTTAGCAGAATAAATGAATAGCTTGGAGTACGTACTGATTCGAGGTACTCGCTAAATAGTTTCCTGACGGCTACCCTAACATCAGCAATTGCCTGTTGCACGGGAGCGCGCTTATGCATAACGATGTTATTGAGGTGGGTAAGCAAGCTCGCTGTGGGAGCGGCGTCGGCCAAAGATAGATTCTCAACACCTTCAGTCGGCGCAGCCGCTGACTGTGCAGGTTCCTCGTCGTCGAGAGAACCGACAGCGCGGTTCGACGCATTGAGACTCAGACCGAGAACCTCGGGACCGGGAGCAATCAAGTAGCACTTGGTGATATGGAGTTCGTAATCGCTGACTCGGCAACTCTTGACAGGTTCTAGGGGCTTCTTGACTGTTGCTTCGATCAGGACGAAGCTTTCTAAGGATAGGCCGCCGACCCATTTCGCCATCTGTTTCGATACAGGCTTGCCGTCGGAGCTAGCCGCTATGACACCCTGGATAGACCACCAGCGCTCCTCTCTGAGCTCGACGAAAGCCATCTTGGCGCCCTGCATGCGGGCATTCTGAATCCAGGCGCGAAGTCTGATTGTCTTGTCGAGGTGTTCCTCGCCGAGGTTCTTGAGATTTACTCGTTCGGCGTCGACTTTCGTCTTTGGTGTAATTTCGCCGTAGTTGTCCTTGGCATGATCCACGTCGTCGGCCTTCTTTGCTGCTGCAGCAGCGGCCTCTCGTTCAGCGGCTTTCCGAGCCTTTTCCGCTTCCTTTTTGGCCTTTGCCTCTGCTTTCTTAGCTCCTTTCTTGGATTGAGCAGGTGCTTCCCCTTCCGCTGGAGCTTGCTCAGCAGCAGCCGAAACTTGGGGAGGTTCAGAAGTAGGTGCGTCAGACATTATTGGGATTCCGCGGAACGACAAAATATCAACTTCAGAGAGGTGCGATTCAATCGCAACTTATATAGGCTTGTCTCTCCAACAAGTGAGTCAACAGATTCGGCCCGGTCTCTTTAACAGCCGGTATGAATCAATGAGCAGATTTACCCCTTCGCGCCGAATTCGCCAAAGGAAAGAAAGATATGTATCTGATCACGTTATGATCGTAGGAGAGTGGGATGACTCCATCGGCAAGCATCGCGGGGCAATCATTATTTTATTGACATGCATGGTGGGGTAATGTTCACCACCCGGTATATGCATATCCCTGTATCTTATCTCTTGTAGAAAACTTTTGTGGAAGACTTGCATTTAACCAACTATTGAATTCCATGAGCATGGACTTCTTCTCAATTACTTGAGCATTGCTTGCCGACTTTAAGTAATTTCACGACTCTCGAAGGCAAAGGAAGGAGACTCAAGTTAATTAAGAGGGGTATTTACAGGTATTGCTAATATGGCTCCGTCCCAACCCGCCACGAAACCAGCAAGCCTGGCTTCCAAAGCCAGGCCAAAAAAGCGTTCTCGCGAAGATGATGGTGGCTCACGAAAACGGAGGAA
Source organism: Xylaria sp. FL0043 (assembly GCA_022578865.1). Classification (NCBI taxonomy): domain Eukaryota; kingdom Fungi; phylum Ascomycota; class Sordariomycetes; order Xylariales; family Xylariaceae; genus Xylaria; species Xylaria sp. FL0043. The sequence goes on from MU397273.1 coordinate 208,495, forward strand.
ATCAGCATTTGAACAAGAGGATTTCGATCTTGATTTAGAGGCCGGTCTGAACACGAAGATTGCTTCTCTGGACAACATGCTCCTAGCCGATCATTTAGCCCAAAAGACGAGGAGATTCGGTACCGATCTAAAGCCAGTGGAGTTGTCTGCACTGGACATTTCACGTGAGTTTCACCCATGACATTTGATGATGATCAATCCCAGACTAAATGAAGACAGCAAATGCTATCAAGGATTCCAGTTCATTTTCCAAGCCCCGGAATTTGGAGAATCTGCCTGCGTTTTTGGAGGCGCATGCTAAGGACCCGAAGGCGCTCGGAGATGCTCCCAAAGAGAATGGCTCTCCGCATACTATTATCGTGACCGGCGCTGGGTTGAGAGCAGCAGAACTTGCCAGGTACGGTTTATAGCTGCGGTTATTCGTCTGCTGCTTTCTAACGAATTTATAGAGCTGTCAGGAAATTCCAGACGAAGAATGTCACAGTGGGAAAACTCGTGCGAACTCAATAGTCTAGACGTATGATGATCGAGGACTAACACTGGGCAGTTTGCGAAACATATAAAGATCGAAGACACCAAGAAATTCCTCGAAAGTCACCGCACTGGTGTAGCAGTGGGAACGCCAGTGAGGCTGAACGACCTCGTAGAGAGTGGTCGGTTTTGAGGTCCTTATTTGTCGGAGTTGAGCTAACGGGTATTTCAGGGACGCTAAAGCTAGACAAGTTAGAACGGCTTGTCGTCGATGCCTCGCATATTGATCAGAAGAAGAGGGGCATCATGGACATGAAGGAGACTATGATTCCTCTCGCCCGCTGGTTATGCAGGGCCGAGTTCAAGGAGAGATACACAGATTCCGAACAAGCGCTGCAGCTCTTATTCTATTAAATCAGGTCAAGAGCAAGTCAGCATGTCTCACTTGACTCGTATTCAGTCCGCAAATTATATGATACCCGAATAGTGTCTCAGCTTGGTCGGCGTTAGAAATAGGTGTACAGTTCATTCAGAACGACTATATAGAAGATAATAGTGGACGCCCCTAACATTACAAATGTATGTTCAAGACCCTCCCAACAAGAAAATAAGTATCTCTTTCCGTAACCTCGGCGGTACCATGCGTAAAAAATGCCCAAGAAAAACAAAAATGTTCATGCTGATCATGTCTCTCTCTCTCTCTTCGCTAGTATCCGTTGATCCAGTAATCGTGCAGCAAGACTACGGCGATCCACAAGACAAGTCCTGAAAAGGACGCCTCGACGCGGGAGGAGTCGGACTGCGTGATTACCCATGGTCGATTAATACTTGAAGACTGGGGACTGCTGGTTAAGAAAGGCGTAGGTGTCGGCGATAGCGTGATGGTCAGCGTAATGTGGTCCGTGAAAGTCGTGGTGACGGTGACCGCGGACACGCTCTCCTGGCGTAGCTGGATGCCCGGTATCTCGGGAAGCTGGCGGCCGGCAAGGTAATCGGCCTCTCGCACGCGGAGGAGCTCTTCGTTGATGAAGCTCGGCGCGACCATGTAGATATCGGCGCCGACTTCCATGCACGTCGAAATAGTGCGGCTGAGTGCTTTGCCGTATTCGTTCGAATCGCACTGAGAGTAAAGACACTGGAATAGGGACTGGTATCGAGCAGGTTAGCATGAGGATGAGATGACTGGTCGTGAGATGGTGTGGAGTGCTTGCCTTTTGGTACTCTTCTTGATGACAGAGACAGTTCATGTCCAGGCATTGCGTGACGAACATGCTATCGACCATGCAATGTGATCCGCAACCTATCGATGCGTGTCGTCAGCGAAATAGTGACTCTTGAGTAAACAGATACATGGTGCAGCACCGGGGTGGTCTTACTCGGCAGTTCGGGATCAGTCCCAACATCCAACTTCAACATCTTGGCGAAGGAGGTGTGTAGAAGAAGAAGAAACAAGCCGATGTATCTCATCTTGTCCAAAATTCTCGAAGCGAGTACTATGGAAGAGCAGGTGATCGGGTACTTGGGTGTGACAAGTTATTCGAGAATCCGGTAAGCGGTGTTGGTGTGTGTGTGTGTGGGTGTGTGAAACCTGTCAATTGATCTGATGACCTGGTGCTGTTGTTGTTTTTAGCTTTTATTTCCTCTGTCTTTCCGTGTTACCTTAGGTAGTTGGTTATTGTGTTTCGACCTCCTCTTCTGATCCAATAAATCGGTGCAAAGAAAAAACGAATGAATTTTCCGGCTGCGACAGCGCGGTAAGGATAGTCACCAAGAAGTCAACCCCAAGGGGGGAGTGAAGTTCAATGCTTGACAATCCAAAAAAACGGGGGAGCGAAGGGAGGTTATAGGAAACGAGCGACGCGTGCTTAGCGAACGACTGGCGATGTTGTAGTCTACTTCAAGCTTATAGTGATGGCACGGAGGAGGGCGAGACGGGGTGGGACGTTGCTCTGTGGAGGGGCCTGGGTACCCAGTGGTAAGCCCTTCCCTCTACCTTTCTACCCGGTACTGAGGGCTCAACGAAGTTGCGATTATGTCAAGGACATACGGTGCAGGAGGAAACTGCCACCGTCTTGAAAATATCGTCATCGTCCACATAGGTGGTCGTGAGAGGGTCCAACCGAAGGGTATTATCATTTGTTCGTTGCTGCTACCCTGCCTCAAGCATTGAACTGTAAGGCCTCTAGGGAAGCCACATGCGCTATTACATATGTAGTACTTATAGGTAATAGAACGGCATTGCTTTATGTATCTCTGCTGGTATTATGGTATATCTGTAGACTCAATCAAAAGTGAGATCGGCCGGGAGACTTATATGTTGATAGTGTTTTCATCACCACTCAGCATCGTCATTTAGGAGAACAGAAGATTTAGTTTCTATAGGCTAAGAAATAGCCAGTAGCTCCAGCTTCGGTGCAATTTTACAGCTATTCATGGCTGTAATTCACGTTTATTACCTATGTATAGTTCAACAAGATATTGCTCATGCAATATTCTTTTTAGTTATTACGACTTTAAATTCGCAGACGACTCCCTCATTTCATCAGACCACAGGCTTCTCAATATATATATTTCCTGAATTATGCAACTACTCTTCAATAGCTACGCTGAGGGCATTCAGCTCAGCATTTTAGTCATGAGTTTAATGTGCATCTGAGAGTGCTTTGGAAGGTATTTGAACGTGGTTGTTGCTTCTTTGTTGTAATCAATCATTATTGCATCCTTTATGAGGCAGCCTCTATTGCCTACTTCACATACAAACGGCAGCAACATCCTCCTGATGGCACTTATGAGACCTATTCCAAGATAACTATAACTGTAGAAACTGTAAGAGGAACAATAACCTTATTGACACAAACCCAACACAATGGGCTACCAATTATGCATTAAGTTCGGGATACAAGCTGCATTGTGACAACCACCCATTCACTCATTCACCAGGGCAACCCAGACTCGCAGCAGAGTACTTAACAGCGCGACCTCTGATTCATATTTCTTACCAACTGGCGAGCACTCTCACTTCAACAAAAACCATATTTCACCGATAACATTCACCTCCAAGAGAGCGTAGCGAGCTGCTCACGATACATTTCTCTATGCTCTTTTCACCCGCTGATAATCAAACACATTGTTTCTAAAAGCCTTCACCCCGTCTCATATCCCAGCTGCCTCAGAAACAGCGTATCCAGCTAGAAAGATACGCTGCTGATATGGCATTTCTGCACAATGCCCATTACGGCCGCAGCACCAACATCATCTTACCGCCTGAATACTCTTCTAAATCGAGACTAAACGATTATTGCTCTAAGGTTCGCAATGATACTAATACACTGGCCTGGATGGAACGCCAATCCAAGACGATTGCCGACGCCTTCAGAGCGCCAAGGCAGCTACATTTTTCAAATAGTCCTACGCTGTCCGTAGACCGGTGCGGCGAAAATGCAATTACGAATGCTGTAATTAAAGGTACAGTCATGCATGGCAGCCTTGTCAGGGACCAAGATCCGATCTTAAGCTATACCAATTTAACCGACTCGGAAAGCGAAGAGCTCGATATCATTCCTCCATATGAAGCCAGCCACACGAACAGACCCGTCACACTTACACACAACAATCAGCTAAGCGAAAATGTGGTGAGCGAAGTCAATAAGAGCGATGCAATGGTAATTAAGGCCGAAGATAATCGTGTCGACTTCTTACAAGGAATAGCCCAACAGGCTGAATTCCTTATCGAAGGAGAGCAAGAAAGAGACCAGACTTGGCAAATCAATAACCAAGGACACCACATCGTCTCGAAATCTCTCTCCACGCAACTTACAGGCATAAAACCCGACTCACTCAATCCCACCACAGACGAAGCTCCGCTATCTCTTCAACTTGCAGCCGTGGAAAAATTAGTAGCCCAGAACCGGCAGCTCGAAGCATTTCAACAAGCCTTACGCTTCGCACTCAGCGATGCACTCCTGCACAGACGCGGAGTCAGTTTCACGGCGGAAGTGGGCCTTCGCGACTATGCGCTGGGAATGGCCTACCCGACGATCGAGATTGCCCTGGAGGAATGGAGAGAAGACACCGAACTGCAGTGTCACCTCGCGTACTATCTGCTCCGCGGGATGCTGAAGCGCTACGGTGTCCTGCCGTTTCCGGACCGGGTTGATTTCCGCGAGTCCGAAGCTGAACGGGGCCGCCTTCTAGTTCCGTATAATGATGGCTTGGGAGAGATTCATGGCGAAGGGGAACGTGTTCGGCGCAGAATCGTCGATGAGATGCGGGTTAATGGAGGATCTTCCGTAACGGGAGCTAAGTGTCTCTGAACTGGACTCTTGAGAGTGGGCTGAGCATTGGAGGATACCGTAGTTGGATCATGACAAAAAAGCCTGCGCTCATCCTAGATAAGGGATACATGCAGCAACAACTAATATGCGAAGTCGGAAGCATGAACCCTGTGGACTGCGCCATGCTCTGAACCGAGCTTTGGAAGAGAAGGGATTGAAATCCCAAAGCTCGCTTGTAGTATATTTCAGCTACTCTACCCCTGTTACATAGCTGTGTAAGAATATAATAGCGTGGCCAAGAATCTCACTTGAGTTCACGATAAACATCAGGAGGTTGCTGATAACGCCGAAGATAGGGAGCCTTGGCGGTATATGACCAGTCTTCATAGTCCTGACGACCAGACTTAATCACCACCCAACTTGTTCAAAGAACACAAATGAAACTTGATGCTTAGTTTACTTTTCGTCATCTTCGATTGATTCCCGTAGGGTTGACCGTAAGAACCTATGATGCATCAAACCTGAGATTATCGAGCAGTGGAGGTAAGCATACTTCTCGGCACACACTCTGAAATGATCGAACATCCTTCTAGCATCACTACGCCGCCGCAAGGTAACAATGTACGGCTGATATGCATGATAGCTTGCATTAAGCTTCTCTCGTCTGCGGAATTGGCCCGTTTATCGCGGAACGTCAACGCTCGATTCCAACTAGTATAGCACAAATGGAATAATTATGCGAGAACGCCTGGTGTAAAGTGCGCTCACCATTTCTTGCGACTACAAGGGTCCGAGCCCAAGAACCAACTTGCGTCCCACGCATATTCTCATATCTCGCACGAGGCGTTGGAATCCCGATCACACTCTCGGGAGATATATGGCGGCCTCGGTTGCGTTCAAGCCATGCTGTGGCATTATATGTGTAAAATGGGGGTTCAGTCTAGGTTACGCGCAATATAGCATTATGACCAACGACCGTACGACAAAAACGCAAGGGCTGCGGCGCAGTTAGGGCTGTCTCACCGCGATTGTTCTACTCGGTTCGATCCAACCGATGTGTCGTAGCCATTCCACTTACTAGTACCGAGCTTTCGACCGTTGGCTGCTACACGAACTCGCTTACTTTCCGATAAGTATTGCCTTGTGTATTTTGCCAAGATCATTGATCCTGCGATAGCAATTATAAAAGGCCTCGCCGTAAGCCTGTAAGGAGCTGAACCCAACGCGCAATGTGGCGCTGTATCCTTGCCTTAAGGTGGCACGAACCTGCTAGTACGAGGTCAGGTGGATCGTGCCTCAGTGGCTATCGCGGTGACACAATTGGGCCTAGGAGAGCGAACATTCTGCTGTTGCCTGTCGGCTTATAAGATGGGGAAGCTAGCCGTAATACAGCGGTTCGCTCGAAATCAAGTCGCTCACAGTTAGAAATTCACTTATTATTTGATCCTAAGCAACACCATAGGGAAGATAATATAATGCCAGCCAGCCCGCCTACCATCTGCCTCGATGTGGCAATTGATCACCGAATCAGAAAACTGTGTAAACCGACCTGGCCTGAGGAGTTCGCAGGTCGCAGCACGCACCTCTCGGTTCTGGAACGATACGGAGACAGACTAGGCTGCGAGACTGACGAAATCAGTGTCACCAGTCGACTTGCCGGACCTGCCAAAGCCGGTGGTATACTTGTCACTTTACAGCAGCCTCGAGATAATCATCCTTTCGAGTTTGGTCTTGACAGCGTTATCGAAGACTGCGAGACCTTGACTGCATTAGACCAACTGTTCCGCACGGCATCCTGTGGCACGTTAAATGTGAAGGAACATGTCTCCTTAGTCGACTTATTGCCATTCACTCCCCAGACCCCAGCTACAATTTCTTCAGAGGAGCTTCAAGATGCGTTTCAAGCAGCTCGACTCACTATTTGCGCGAAACAGCCGGACGTGGTCCTTTGCGCTGGTAAGATCTGGCTTCCCTACGAGGATAGACATATACGAAGAGGAGCAGCAAACCACGAGAGGTTCGACATAAAGGGAGAGTTATGGAAACTTGAATCTACGGGCGTTGGTAGTCCCGACAAATATGACACCGTGAGACTCCGTGGAAGTGGCAGAGAGCAAGTGAGGATGTCCAAAGTTAACGGCTTTCACCCGAGCTACGCTGTGAACTATCATCCTGAACACACAAATCTCAAACAACTGCTTCTTCTCAGCATTGTCAAGACATGCGGCACCTACAGGGGTGACTGGGATGAAGAGAGGTGGATGGATAGCCTGAGAACGGAGTGTCAAGAGTTAACGATGAGACTAAGAGGTAAGTTTATGAAAATGTATCTGAATTTTCCGACGGATGGTATGAGACTAACATTGTCTAGATGAGAACCAAGTCGCTGGGCGGTCTAGAAACATCGCTGACTACGCGCAAATCTATACCACTATCCAACAAGAGTTTTTCAGTAGCATCAAAAAGATAGAGAACACACAGGGGCAAGCGTCTGGAGGCATCTACGATGACATTTTGGCCAGTAGACTCAGTTACAAGTGTAACGACGCCAGCGTCGTGCTGCGCAAAGTCTCAGAGCTGCATAACGGCTCGCCACAGACGCAAGCCGCGGCAAACAGGCGAGGTCTCAGCGAAATATCATCTGGAATACGCCACCTCGTAGGCAGCTTCACCAGGCAGCCACTAGAAGCACAGAGCTTGCGCCTCAAGGATGTCGTGACGGTGGGAATGAGGAATTTGGGTGCCTGCTTCTCCGATGAAAGCAGCAATGCAACTTTTGATCTTGAAATGATGGCGGATGTGTTTCTTCAGATGGCGCATTCGATCGAAGATATATTGGGGGATCTACTAAATGCTGAAACCACGCGTTATAGAGGAGCGGCATTGTCTGAGCACTTCACGAACAGTTTCCAGGGCCTGAGTATTACGACTTCATATTATAACTAGACAACCATGACCCAATCATCATTGTGCTCTTCACATCAGAATAGACTTTTTACGCATGATTACCACTGTGCACCAAGAGACTTGAAGTTCCAGTACATCTTCCATATGACGGGCCATTAGTGGTCGGTCTAAAAACTCGGCGTAACATGCCAAGCCTGGGATGCCGCCACATTAAGGGGCAGGGGGCCGCTGTCCCTCTATACCTAGAATCATTTAATGATATGCTGTCATCAATACGCTAAATGTATACGTCTCGCCTTGCATGCACGTTTCTTTTTCATGACCAGTATAGTAACGTAAGTCATTCGTGCAGCTGCTCGAGGTGGCTGTGTCTGTGTCTGTGAATGCTATCAAGTCAGCCTAATGGTTGGCCTAGGCAGAGTACCGGCAATCTTCATTGGGCGATGCTTTATTCATGGAGGGTTGCAATGATTGTCAGCCAACGTGTGCGCCTCTCTGCGCACATTCATTCATCCTTCTTGCCTCCCGGCTGGATCTTCCCTCTTCTCTCCAGGAAACATATTAATCTGGCCTAGTAACCAATCGATTCTTCACATTCCTGAGGCGTTCTTGTTCCTCGTTTAAACCGAAATTCGTTTTGTTGGGGTCTGTCGTGACCGCCTACCTCACCAATTCCAAAACATCTCTGGACATACCGCCTTTGCGTTAGGCGTCACAGAACTCACCAGATCTGTGCATCGTTGAAAGGCAGTACTCCTATAGTTACTTCGGAGCCAAGTTCGGGTTTCTCGTAGTTCGATTCAAAATTCGACAAGGTTGGGTTCCGGCAATACAGGCCAGCACGTAGGTATTGACAAAGGTAGACTCTCTACCGCTCGAAAATGAAACCTCCAACCTATGATAGTTGTGGCATATGCGCAGCCATCTGGGACGCGCTCACCAGCAACATTGAAGACTTCCGAAGAGAGCTACCATGCTTAGATAAGATCTTGGCGAATTCTTGCCCTGGTCACGATCCGCTGTTCCGATACCTTAAAGTGGAATTAGCTGGATATACCGACCGATCACTCTTGATCGAGAAAGAACGGTGCAATTACCACATATCCTTTAAGACAAATCCAACAGAATCCGGGCATCTAAAATTAAGCCCAAGCATTCATTTTGCTCTTGCCAAACAGCAATACGAAAGCCGACTGCTTTGTCGTGGGCGTATTCTGGATCAAGATTGGATCGACGGTGGCTTGATCAGAGAATGGATGGACAACTGTACTACATTGCATGGGGATATGTGCACCAATCCGGCCAGGATACCTCAGGTATCTCCCGATTGGCTCATTGATACAGTAAACGCTTGCATTGTTCCTGGCCGAGGGATCGTGGACTATGTGGCTTTGAGTTACAGGTGGGGTGCTTCTAAGGGCTTTCGACTGGGCACGGAAAGCTTCAAGATTGAGAACATCCGGCAGGCAGGGGCGCTCGCCGAAGCCCATATTGCTGATCAGATACCGACCTCTATCGCGGACGCAATAAAGCTCGTCCGATCGGTCGACGAACGCTACCTTTGGGTTGACTCGTTATGTATCGACCAAGAGGACGAAGTGCACTTTGGCCGACAACTCGAAATGATGGGGGCCATTTATGCTTCAGCCAAGTTGACGATAGTAGCAACTGATGGAGACGCGACCAATGGAATAAAGGGCCTAGAACATATATCCTCTCCTCGTGAACTGCAACAAGTCATTCTACCCCTCTTCGAACACTGTACGATTATTCAAACTCTACCTTGCGCCTTTCGCAACGTATCGGGGTTTCGCGAATTCTACGAGTATCTTGGAGTTGAGGGAGACTCCGAGTACTTCGAACGGGGATGGACGCATCAGGAGTTTCATTTGTCGAAAAGGCGCCTTATATTCTATAAACGGCAAGCCTTCTGGCAATGTACTGGTGCGCATTGGTGTGAAGATTTCATCCATGAGAAAACCGCGTCTCCGCCACCAGACAGCCCTTTCGGACGCGCCACCTTTCTTTCTTCGCGTGTACTCAATGGACTACCTGATCTTGGCTGGTTAACCAGTCTTCTTAACGACTATAATAGCAGGGAGCACTCCTACGCAGAAGATGCTTTGCCAGGGATTATGGGCCTCTTGTCGATTCTAGGCCGATCTTTCGAGCCTGGTTTTTTATGTGGTCTGCCAGAAGCGTGTTTTGATGCGGCGTTGCTATGGCGTACTAGTGTTTATCCTGATAGAACCCGAAGGCGTTTGAATTCGGGTCGAAGTCTCTCCAATATTTCCGTCCTATTGCCGTCTTGGTCATGGGTTGGTTGGCAAACCCCAAATTTGTTCATGGCAGAAGGAGAGATGTTCCGGGCTGGAGTTCCCAATATCTGTCAAACGATCCCCATCACTCAGTGGTTCACCCATGAATCTCCGCACACGAGTTCGAAAAGGCCAATACAGCCAACTTGGTTCAGGTTCCGTGAGGAATTCAAGAAGTTTTCGCTTTCTTTACCGCCTGGATGGGCAAAGAGAAAATCAAGTCGTGGGCGGGCTGAGTCTGATCCCCTTCCTCCCTGGGTAAGAACCTCATTGGGAATAGATCCAGAACATGTCTATTACCAGCTTAAATACCCCGGCCTGGACTATGTGAGTTGTTGCGCTCTCCTCTCTGCAATACATACTGTTGGAGCTTTTGTTGTAAGACTATCGATGTTAGAGATAATTTGGTTCCACTAGCTTTACCAGCTCGATATCTTGAACTTTGAAGCTCTGAGTGTTGAAATAAATACATTGGCTGACAAGATCGGAACTAGTGGTTACCTTTTCCTGTCGCCACAATGTGTGAAGACCGAATACCACGGAGCCGACCTCAGATTCCATTTATATCCTGCAGAACTAAAAGGGGCTGGTTCAGAGCAGGAAGAATTGATAGTATGGACAACCGACGGAAGGGTTTAGAGAGGAGGAGGCTGCTATTATCAAGTGAGGACGTCGATGATTGTGGGACGATGGAACCCCACGCAGCGATAGACGTACTCCTGGGCGCCACCGAAGATGGGCTACTGGCGGTTGAGCTGGTTGCTATTTGCATCCAGACGCAGAGATGCTTACACATGTTCGGGGATTACCAGTGGTACGAAGTCTACGGTGTTCTTTGGGTTGAGTGGGTTGACGGCGTTGCCTACCGGAAAGGTTCTGGCGTTGTGTACAAAGAGGTATGGGAATCACATAAGCTGGAGGATGTTGACTTGATTCTTGGCTAGTGTCGGGGGCTTCAGTGTAGTAGTCACGGATCAGCTAACGACATCTACCGCTGAATAAAGGTTAGTGTAAGTAGAATCATAACATCAAGGCACCTACAGATGCTTATTGAGAAGTCGACCTGCGTCTGCTTGAAGAGTGAAAAGATACACGATGCGCGTTGCTAATCAACCCATAGGACTAGGTAACCTGCATAGTCATGCCGAACCAACTATTCATCCGCATCAAGGCAAGAGTGGCGGGAGTCTATGAGGCATGGTTTCGTGACCGTGTGACGGAACATCGAAGGTGACCAATTATGTCGAAAGACAAAAGACATTATCACCAAAGCGAAATAGATGCTGCAATCTACTTCTGGCGTATCCAGGGTGTTGGCCATGTCCTTGGTAACTCACTTATTCAGCCCGTTGCTTGGTCTGAGACTCCTTGACGGCCTTCATAAATGCCGAAGGCCGATATAACTGTAGCACCGGCGCAGAAGGCTTGCCAATGGGCAACAGACAGTGAGACCATAGACCTTTCTTGTCTTGTCTTGTCAAATAAAGTCAAGTCGAATTAATCCTCCAAGCCCTTGTTCCCCTGAGACTCTAAAATGTGTTTAGTAAGAGACATCATGCTAGTCTGGGCTAACATAAAACTATATCCCATCAGGCCTAATCGAAGACCTAACAGAAATATGATCGAGGCAAGGACCAACACCACGGAAGAGGCTGTCGTTGAACCTCCGCCCAATATGTACCGCCCCGACATGCCCGAAGGAATTAACTTTAAATATAAGAAGCATGACATGACGTAAGGAAGTCTACCAGGCTCGCCAGGGTAGCTAACCGACTCTCGTGCAGGGGACCCTAGCTTCCCGCAAGGAGTGGCGCACTTTGTCCCAACACACTGTAAATGGAGAGCCGCTATTGGTATACCTTCAACGCGCCCAGTACGGGTAGATATGCAAGGTACAGTCCGAAGGGTGTAGGGGTATGCTAAGTCCTATGTGTCTATTTACTTATAAATCTTACGCTTCTTCTGTCTCCTGAATCGTAAATAGACTTCCATGTGCCACTGTTAGAGGACCATATGTCTCTGTATTAAGACTAAAGGGATCTGGTGCAATCTTCAAAGTAACATCGCTAACTCACTACAATTCCGCCTCAACTTCAGCTTCAGCTGTTGAAGTCCTAAGGCGGAAGAGAAGATGCTGTAGGCAGGCGAGTTTGAGCGGCAGACCTGGTCTTGATCGAATAAAAAGCTGTAGAACACTGAAAAGCCATTAGCAATTCTTTCAGTAGATAGATAAACCTGAGAGAGCGTCACACTACCTCATGTATGTAATATACTAAATCATCGAAGAGACGATCACTTCAACTTCCGAGCTCCGCACCGAGGGGTCGAGTAGATACGAATTCTGATACGTGAATACTCTTTTCTTCGCCGAGCAATCCCCGCTGTTTTAATCTCCTAGCGCGTCTAATTACATGATCCCGGGTTCGTGGGGATGACTATTCCGTATATGAGGTGGGACGACTACGCGCCGGTCCCGAGAGCCTCTAAATGGAGTCTCTAGATGTTCGGTTTTACGACCGCTCTCCGAGGCGATCTAGAACTCATTATACACTAACTAGGAGGTGGATGTGCAGGTGGATGTATTGTAAGGCATGCAATGTTACTCGTAGAGACAAGAACCAGGTATCTACTAGCGAGGGAGGTATTTGCCGCGATATGCGGAATACTCTCTGTGGTCTCTTTGTCATATGATAGAAAGGAAGGCTTCCTGCAAGATAGGCGCGAGTCGGCCAATTGAGCGAAGTGCCGAAGGATAAGCACTATTCGGCGCTTGAACCGGTGCCGCTGACGCTGATCATAAATCCTGCACTGGTAATTACCGATGCGACCAAGGAAATCAAAGCAGATTCTCGTCGCGCAGCATCACCTCTAAATTGTAGTCCGTTACGGTCGGCGTTAAGCTAACATGAACACAGACTAGGTTAAACATGGGCAGACTTCGGGCGCGATGGAGGCAGCATGTGCACACGATGCGGATGGAAGAGCATACGATATAGTACTTAAGGCTCCTCAACTGATTGATGCCGTCTCAATATGTTACCTGAGTTATCGTCAGGTCCGACAAGAAATCAGTCACGATGATACGTTCTTTTTCGACTCTCTGCGCGGTCGTGTCGACCTTGGCGACTTGCATTTCTGCTATGCAGGCTCACGTTCATGATGCCACCTTCATACCAGATATCGCGCTCAGTGTGACGAGACAGACTATCAGCATTGGTGGTATAGAACGATACAGCACTGTGGTCAACAACTCATCACCAGCGCCTGAATTGAGAATACCAGAAAACCAGGTTGTGTGGATTCGAGTACGAAATGATGTGGATGATGCCAATGTCACCATGGTGAGCCCATTCCTTGCCGTATCGTGAATCCGAGATTCCAAAACTGACTTGGTGACTTACAGCACTGGCACGGCTTGACCCAGGCTGCGTATCCCTTCTCAGATGGCACACCACTCGCTAGCCAATGGCCTATCCCACCGCATCACTTCTTCGATTATGAGCTCAAGACAGACAATGGGACCGCCGGCACATATTTCTATCACGCTCACGTAGGATTTCAGGCCATCTCGGCGACTGGCCCCTTGATCGTGGAAAGCGCTGAGCCGCCTCCTTATGACTATGACGACGAGCGTATTGTTTTTATACAGGAACTATACAACCAGACGGACGAAGAGGTTGAGAAGGGCCTAGTGGCCACCCCCATCATCTGGCCGGGAGAGCCAAAAAGCTGGCTGATCAACGGCAAGGGGATCTCCAGCTACGGCATCGTCGACCCCTCATCCGCATTATTGGATGTCATCGAGGTTGACCCGAGCAAGACATACCGATTTCGCTACATCGAGGCGGGGTCTCTGTCTTTGGCTTCGTTTGGATTCGAGAACCACACAGACCTCGAAATCATCGAGGCAGACGGCCACTACACGAAGCCTTACTTAGTCGACTTCCTACAAATGGGCACTGGTCAGCGGTTCAGCACACTATTGAAGACGAAATCCTGTGACGAGTTGAAGTCATTTGGCAACCTCGATTTTTACTTCCAGATCGAAAGCCGAGACCGTACTGCCGTAGTCACGAACTACGCGATTCTCCGGTACGACGGTAGCAAGTGTAATGCCAGCTTCAGCGGCCACGTGCCCACCAACTCCAACCCGTCCAAGACGCCTGTTTCTCTCCCGCCCACCGTCAACGGTTATCTCGATTACGTGCTGGAACCCCTCGAGGCGAACGACTTCCCGACCTCGGCCGAGGTCACCCGTCGAATCATCATTAATGTCCAACAGGTCATCGACTTGTGGTTCGCCTGGAGAGACAACAACGTCAGCTGGACCGAGGACGCGACCGACCCGCTCGTGCACACGACACCCCCCGTGCCCTATCTCGTAGCTCTCTACCTGAACGAGAAAGGCTATATCCCGAACTACCCGGCCGCCGTTGCCAACGGAGGACTTGACCCCAAGACCAAGGCTTACCCAGCGAAGCTCGGCGAAGTTCTTGAAATCGTGCTTCAGAATGTGGGGACGCGTACGTATGATGGTTCCGCCGGTGGCGCTCTGGATACTCATCCCTGGCACATGCACGGGAAGCATTACTACGACATCGGGTCCGGAGAGGGCAGTTATGATCCGGAGGTGGCCGAGCAGAAGCTGAAAGGCACAACGCCCGTCCACAGAGATACCACCATACTCTATAGATATAATGCGACGACGGGGGTGGATGAGGTCCGCTCATGGCGAGCCTGGCGAGTGAGAGTCGAAGATGCAGGCGTGTGGATGGCGCACTGTCATATTCTGCAGCATATGATACAGGGTATGCAGATTCCTTTTGTCTTCGGTGATATGAAGGACATCGTTACCGTCGGCATCCCAGAAGTCCAGGGGTATCTGACTTACGGAGGGGATGTGTACGGCAACAGCACCCATGCGCCGACAGTTATTCATTTCAGCGAGTTGGACTAAAAGGTTGAATTCGCTGATACTAGCGAATATATAGACTGCCTGTATCCGTCATACTGAATATTACTTCATGTTGTTAGCTTGCATATCTTCTTCTATACCTGCATAGTACACATAGGAATATATTTAATTCATCATCCATGTTTTAACTCCCTGCGTTGGGTGTCACAAATACTAGCCGCCAATCAATCTCTAGACCCCGTCACCGGCTCAAACAATTTGTTACGCTGTACCAAGCCAGCCCACGTTGTGTAGCCGTTGAGGATTTGGTTGGAGCTCGTTATACTTGCCCTTTTAAGGGGCAAGACTTACCTTTTCGGGCAGCAAGGCGTAGTTCTGGCGGCTGTGTAGTGATCCCCCCGCATCGCCTCATTCAACCAACAATAAGTACATGCTCGAAGCCTCAATTAGTCTCTCGTGTCATTTAGCTCTTGTTTATATTATATATGCTAGCGCGTTATTTAGTCGCGGGCATGTCTAAAGTAGAGCTTCAGTGCAGCTCAGCTCTCCAGATATCGGAGTGGGATATTGGTATGTTCTTAGTTTCGTGTAAGGCTGTCGGATCATTTGGTACTAACGAAGTTGACAGGTCGAGGCTGGAATAATAGAACAGTCAATCTACATCATATACTATCGTACGATTTGAGTCGAAATGAAGACCTCGTATCTGCCCGGTCAGCTATATGCATCATGTCAGCCATGTTGTGTTCCCAGCCGAGAGAGGCAGCTCGCTAACCGTCTTACAGCTTCGCGAGTGCCAACGTTATTCGAAAATGCGAAGCTTGTCGAAACCATTTTGTAGACAAGTTCCGGATGCCGAAGGTGTGGTGGTCAGATTACAGTCGCAAATCAAATGGCTACTTCGGTTGTCAGCGCAGCCGTAGCCCGTCCGGTTCGGGCTCGATAGGTACGTTTACGCGTCGCAGCTAACATTGTCTCTGTATTGAACTGAACTAGACACCAGATACATGGGCATACTTTGAGATCAAGAAGCTCGAAGCTGCGGCCAAGTATGACTGGTATAAGTTCAATATGTTCATACACTGGGATGTGGTCACTCACCAGACCGTCATACTCGCATTCGACCTTCCCGGAGTTGTTGCATCGAGCTTCCAGAAATTACTCGCAACACCTGATCCAGATAGTCTCCATTCCCCCTTTTGGGTCTACCCTCACGTTTTGAGCGAGATAGCGCAACATCAAGAAGCCGCTGTTTGGGCCATTCGCAATCAAGTTAGAGACGTCGAGAAGAAAGTGCCACCGAAGGGGAGGCCGAACCCTGACTACAGACATCTCCACGATATCGCCCGACATGCCATCCACGTATCCGAAACCCTTGATGTGGCTATAAAGACTATAAAGCGTATGATAGAGCGGCATAAGGATCTGTGGCCGTCACTGCCCGATCAAGATGGCGAGCAAGAAATTCATTCCCAGCTCCAGTTCTTCGAGAGCTATGTCAGCAGCTTGAGCTCTCGATCAGCGTCCAACGAGAAACGGATGCTGAACGAGATCCAGCTGGCTTTCAATACTGTTGCGCAGCATGACGCGAGCACGTCCGTTAAGATCGGTCTTGCTACGCAGTCAGATAGCCTCACGATGAAGTCGATCGCCTTCGTAACACTCACATTTCTGCCACCGACTTTCGTCTCTGCCATTTTCAGCATGTCGTTCTTCGATTATAGCGCCGATTCGGGATGGACCCTTTCCGATAAGTTTTGGGTGTACTGGGTCTTCGCTATTCCGACGACTCTCTTAACAGTCGGTGCCTGGTATTTCCTGCAGAAAAAGTACAGGGCTCCAGCGCCGCCTGGGGATGAGAGGTGCCTTCGTCCTAGATTTTCAGTATAGTATAGTTTCTGGACAGTTACGAGAATCCAACGGATAAAGTACCATGTGACTACGGTGTTGGGTAAGCGAGAGAGACATGCGGCAAGAACTGTAGGAGTATTAAATAGGCGGCGGCTACCGAAGGACTACATAACCGGTACGGAAAGATGATTGAAGCGACGCTTTACTGAAGCGATCCCGCCCTTAGATCTAAAGAGCATCACATACGTTCATTAGAGGTGCCAGAGAACTATGTAATATCCTGAGGAATGGCCGATCAGGCATGGTTATATATAATAAGTATTGAGCCACTCCCAAGCTGGAATTAGCGTTGCCAGGGTCAATTGATCAATACTGACCCATTTCTACGCACCTGCTATGTGACTGCGTGGCTATCCATTACCTCTGGGATAAAACACCCCGACACTTTCTGTCCACGTGCTGTGTGACTGTATCGGCCATATATCCTGACATGAATGGTATGCTAATGTCCACCATTTGGCTGGCCCTACTACTACTCCTGCGATCGAGCGCTCACAAGCGATCCCGCACATAGTTGGAGCGCTTATCTTGCGACTCGCGCGAGACTCTCAACCCCGTTTCCACTTCGAGTACTGCGATTCCTAGCGCTCTTCGGCTATCCCTGTGCATAGAGTGTTTACGTTTTTGTCTGACCGGCTGGGTCACCTCCTTTGATGGCCACACGTTACACTGCCAAGTACGAGCTAGAGTTGGCTACGATAGAACGTTGGAGAGGGATCTTGTTCTCTGTGTATTTTAGATTTATTACATAACCATATAAGATGTTTTAAGCATCATAGCTTTCAAGTGCCTGCCAGCGAGACTTGATGATCCTTGAACCGCGGAAAACCACAGCATCATTAATGAGAACAAACTTAATGATGCGAATCTCCAAGTTTTCGAACTCGACATCCACATTCCGTATAGTATTGGCTAGGACTCAGATAACGAAGCAATTGCATAGGCTCGAGGACTGATTTGAAGCGTCCCATTATTAGGCCGTGGATACCGCTTGGATATCGGTACTCCCATGCAGAAATAGCAAGTGCAGTGTTTGAAAATCTCCACGGTGTCGTGATGATGTTTTTGAGCAGCTAGTTGTGGCGGTGTCATACCGTTATTATCGGCTGCGTCGACCTTGGCGCCGCAAGCAAGAAGTGTTTCGATCACTGCTAAATGCTTATATTGAACAGCTATATGTAACGGCGTTTTACCGTTATTATCAGCTGCGACGACCTTGGCACCGTGAGCAAGAAGTGTTTCGACTACTTTTGAAGACCCTTCCGTGGCAGCTGCATATATTAATGGCGTCTGACCATTATTGTCAGTTGCATCGACCTCGGCGCCGTGAGTGAGAAGCATCCCAACTATATGTTCATTTCCATTTAGAGCAGCTATATGCAAAGGCGTCTTACTATTATTGTCGGATGTGTTGACCTCGGCGCCGCGAGTAAGAAGCATCCCGACTATATGTTCGTTTCCATATAAAGCAGCTACATATAACGGCGTCCTACCATTATTGTCGTATGCGTTGATATCGGCGCCTCTATCGAGCAGTAGTTGTACTACTTCAGGCTCGCATATGGACCTAAATATAGGTGTTTGGTCCCATTGGTCCCTTGCATCAACACTGACGCCCCTATTAAGCAACAGCCGCGCGAGCTTTGTGTGGCCACAAGACGCAGCTGAATGTAATAGGCGGGAACCACAAGAAGAAAGACGTCCTAATTTGGGACGCGGGTGTTGAATGGCGTTGTCTGGACAATTATTTCCTAGTGGAGGAAGGGCGATGGCCGCTGGTTTGTACGGTGTTTCCAAGGCAGCACAAGCAGAACATTCTGTTCCCTCGCTGCGGCTATGGTCGATGTCGTTATAAGTCAACATGTAGAACAAGTCTTCACAACCAGCGTGTCCGAATAACCCGAAGTGTAACCTGAACCAAGTTACAGAGTCAAACGATTCGAAAAACGATTCGAAAAAGTGTTGCTGTGGAAAGCTGATCGCAGCTTTCTTAGCGTGATACACAACGCTGTGTGTGGCGTATTTAACGAAGGGGGATCTTCTCTGGAAGTCGGATTCCTCTTTTCTACTGTAGTGGTCATTGTCTGGAAGTCTCTCGACGTTAGATGACCGAGCTTCGATGTAAGTGAAGCAACATTCTTTCAGTCGATTGTGGCTGAAACTTTCGAAGTCGTGTGGAAGATCTGGCCATAGTTCAAAAATTCCGCCATCCTTAACAAGGAAATCTCGGACGGATTCATGGATAAACTGAACTGTAGGATAGTCTGACTTTGTGACCTCTGCAAGGCCCTTTGATGTCACCGAAACAAAGTCTCTGGTATACTCTCCTGTGACTTTTGAGGGATCCCATTCGGCCAGATCACGCTCTTCTGGGCTGAATCCGGCCTGCAGTGCGTAGTAATACTCCTCAGGCCCCAGAGGCTCCTCAGCGTAAAGAATCCATTGTATCGACAGTAAGAGATCATCCATATGCTCATTATCTTTTGTCAATATCTCTTTAAACAATTCGCCTAGTTTGGCAGGGATCTCATCGAGTCTCCTCTTTACCCCAGAAAGCGGGCGCCTTTTGGATTCTTTATTCAAAATCCCAACAACTAGGACCATCCACATAAAGATACCAGATGCTTTATGAAGGAGCGTGGCTTTAATTTCCTCCACATGCTCCCCCACGCCGATATCAAGCTTCCGATTCGCATATTCCTTAAGGTCCCGCATATGGCCGTTTTGGTCCTCTAAGATTAATGTTACACTTGATTTGACGGAGATTGACGGATAGTGACGACTTGAGAAGCAGATGAAGAGCTTGAGATTCTTTTGAGAAGCGAGCTCCCCTAGTCGTTCGAAGTGTTCTACGATGTCGTATACCTCGTCTTCATTGCACTCATCAAGCGCATCGACGAGACATATTAACTCTCGTTGGCCAAGCTGAGCTATTGCATCGGTGAAAAGGTCCCGAAGAGTACCATGATCCCACTTCAGACGGCCTTTCGAAAGCTCGTGAAGGAGGCGATCGTCAAATACGTCTTGAAGGTCTTCAAACTCTTGAAATAGCTGCAGCAATAGGGAACGGTACATCCCTTCAACCGACTGCTCCAAATTATTTCCTCTTGCGTTGAAGAAAAACGAAAGAGCGTTGTGTTTGCTTTTCAGTTCTGTGTAAATGAACTTCATCAGAGTTGATTTGCCCGCACCGGGCTTTCCCCGAATCCTGCATAGATAGCAAGGCGTTAGTCGAGGCCTCCAAGTTCGGTATTATAGAATACGTAAAGTCAAAAAGGGAAATAAGACTTAGGGTTGAGGTGCGGGAGTCTTAATACGCACCATATAAAGCCATGATGCTGATGATACTTATCAGGGTTTCGCCATGCTAGATAGTCGGGATGCTGCAAAATCCACTCGCAGGTGTGGGCTTGAGGCGGCTTTATGTCCATCTCGCGAGAGATGATCGCATCAAAAGATAACGAGTCCATTAGCTTCTTCTTTTGATCTTGGGACAGCTTCTCCCCAACTAAGACATCATAAATGAGCTAGATACACGTCTATGTTAAGAGTCGGACGCACCCGTTTTAACCGCTTGGCTTTCTGATATAGGCACCACAAGAATGAGCTCCTTGGCATATGCAGCAGCCGCAGCAGCTGCGTACGGCTGCCATTGCTTATTCTTATGACTGTCCGCATAATCGCAGATAGAGCGAATGACCAGGCATTGAAGGCTCTCTATAAATCCGGCACCCTCCATCTCGAAACATAGTGCTTTGAATCGTCCCGCCAACTCATTTCTTCTCACTGATGATTTAATGAGCGAATTGCCGGAGGCTATCGTACCGTAGTGGACCTCCGGGTTGTCATCTGTTCGACTTCTTCGTTTGACCAGCCTTGACGGGTCGCATTTGTCGCAGTTGTCGTTTGCTCCAGAGTGCGCATACGTATCTTCAAACAATAGATCTCGGAGAAATTCGCGACTGGCGAAGGTATTCATTTTCGGACGCTTTTCAGCTATTTGGCGGATAAAAGTCGGTATTTCAGATTCTTTCGCATAATGCAGTGCCTTCAATTTACCAACAGCGTTGCGAAGTCGCTGTGATGGCCGAAGTGGAATTTCCGTTGTTTCAAAGTGGCCCTGGTGATGAGCTTTTCCCAAATCATACTGGATCAGTTTGTCGCTGACCACGATGTCGCCCAGACGCACATCAATATCTTCCGCGCTGCCGGCACCACCAGCGATTCCGACCATCAGATAATCTCGCAAAGAGGGAAAGGTTCTGTGCATGTCCTTTGCCACGGTGGCAGCATTGACGGTGCCGTAACCGTCAGCTGGTAGGCCTGCAATAACGATGTTGTGCTCTCTAATTCTACCAAGGGTGTAAATGTTATTGTCACCCTCCTTTCGAGGTAAATCTTGGTGCATTTCATCGAGCATGGCCATTGCAGCAGCTTGCTCTTCGGGAAGCGCTGTGACCCAGCCAAATGAGTAGTCATCATGTGTAAGCTTCTTCCTCTTCTGGTCCGTCCTCGTTCGCTTCGATTGGGGTTTAGTGACATCGCCCAGGTCCTGGTTTATGGGTCTCTTGTGGCCCTTGGACGAAGCCATTGCTCTAGCTAGATATTCAAGCAAATAATATCAATTATCCAGCGGAAAACTCATTTTTCAGTCCACGCATTGATGTGGCAAGGCACCAAAGGCAAGATGATCAGTCGAAGATAAATCGTTGGGTAGAATGAGGCAAACATGGTTGGGTCGCCAGGTGGAGACACATTGGCCTTATAGACGACTACCAGTGACGCTGGGAGGCCGCCATAAACGTTGCATTGACTTATGCAGAAGCATGCTGATGGTGGCGCAGGGCGGTGGTCAAGGCAGGGTCGGTCTGACAAGAACGACCAATCTCACATATAACACTTAAAACTAGAATACTTCAAGTGTCAGCTAAACAGCTAAGATAAACAGGAAATGTAAAGGGATTCAAAGAAACAATTATTTATAAGCTTCATTGTTAGAAGGTATTTTTAGTCCTGTTGAGTTATTAAAATGTTGTTTACAGTGGTAGATTTGGTGGGGATGTTTGGTGGCGCATGGGTCGTCTTTATTGGCCGATCCTGTCTAGGTATGAAAGGACGCCGTATACTGGGCTGCTCTGTGCAGACCGTCTTTCTCAGTATGCTGTACTTAGGCAGCCAAGAAGTGGATACAGCAACTTGGGTAGGCGTTATTGCTCTCGTATACCTACCATGTAGGTAGGTAGGTATTGAAAGGGGCCGGCCGGAAGCTGGGAGCCCTTGACCACGGAAGTAAACGGTACGTACACATGGAGCTACTCTGGGTGACACGTCCTTCCAATCAATTCATCACACTAGCAGCACACAAGTTCAGCTGAGGCAGGGTTTCAACGCATTTGAAGCATTTTGTATAGTTACCTCCCAAAATATACCGTAGATCATTCCCACGTTCAGTCTCATGGTGGCCGCTGAGGGTTGTATTAATCGCTACATTACATGGGAGCCTGCCATCGCATATTAATCTGCTTTTTCCGAACCTATGACAAATTATTAGCACGTATACACAAGCACGAAAACAGCTAAGGGGGGAACAGTTGAAACTTACCATAGGACCCAGCCCAAACACACCTAAAAATAACGCCGCAACTGTAGCTAAAAGTGTAACTTTATTGAACCCTTTACCAAGAATATCGAAGGCCTGGGAGGGCGTGACCCGGGAGCCGAAGACGTCAACGCCATACGCGAAGACGAGGCATGTGCTCTCGAGGATGGCCGGTGCAGCAATGATGTGGCGGACACCAAGCACGTCGCGCGCGTGCGAGACGGTCATGCGGGGGTCAAGCTCGATAGCGGGAACGTAGCGCGAAAGGCCCTCCTCGAGTTCGGCCGGCGTCGGGTCGCGGCCTACTGGGCGGCGGGGCTCGAGGAGCATGCGCGGGATGCCGATGATGGAGTGCGATTCCGGCATGTACGCCAGCAGCTGTCTGATGGCGATGCCCTGCCGTGTCTGCGTGACTGCTAGGGAGGTAATGGGGCCTGAGAGGACGAACGTCTTTGAGACGACGGAGGGAAGGGCTGGGCCTGTGGGCATGTCTATGGGGTCCAGAGACGAGAAGTTGGCTGCGTCGCCTAGGGGGCCGCGGTCATTGGCGAGCTCAGATTCGTATAGGTCGGAAACGACGACTTGATAACCCTTGAGACTCTGTTCCTGTGAATCACGAAGTGCGTATTGGCCGTAATAAGTACACAGGAACCAGTTCTCGGAGAGTGTGCAAGTGATGTCCTTGGTGGGGTCGACACCCTCAGAAGATGAGGAAGCTAGAACTTGTCCAGACACGGCATCCAATAGATAGGTAGATAATACAGAGTTCTTGTTGTCGATAGCAGCAACCACGATGGTGTTAGGGTTTAAGTACTTGTATTTGACTGTCCTGTCACCAAGCACCCGGCCAATAGAAGCGATGGGATCATGCTGTGGTCGAGTCGCAATATCAACAATGTGTTGGCCAGCAGGAGGGGAGAAGCTCCAGATCGGGACTGCTGAGGCTAGTTCGTCTTTCTGCACATAGTTGAATCCCTGGATTTCGTTTTCACTCGTGCGAGTAACGACAGTTTGTTTGGGAGCCCACGTCGGCTGAACGTCGCTGAGTTTCCCGTTACGTTCGATAGGTAGAAGCCAGGAACCAGCGTCGCTGTCCACGACGATAGCACCATCGACTGGCGGGAATAGACCGGATGGCATGGCTTCGACAGTTTTACCGGTATCCGACTTCACAATGATGAATTCGCCCTCTGAGCCACGGACAGTGACGAAACCCTTGACATTGTCGGCATGGATCGCCTTTACATCCCAATGCCTCCCAGATGGCGTCTCGTTCGCATTCTTCGACCATACAACCTTTCCGTGTTTACCGGCGTCCAGACCAAACAGCTTCCCACGCTTGGTTGCTAAAATGACTAGCTTGTTGAAACCAAAACTGTCCCTCTCGAGTTGATCCGTAGACTCTGTGGTCTCAGAACCGAGGACACTGCTGAGAAGGCGCTTAGGGATAGATTGTAGATAGCCGGGTAAGTACTGAAGATCATTGATATGACGGTTTACACGATGGACGTATGCTGACCATGGGTTGCTGTGAGCCTCAGCCTCCAGAGTCCTGGCCAGATCCTCCGACTCAGGAATCTCGGCCCAAGTCGCAGCAACAGCGCCACTCAAGCCCTCGAGGCGTGTCCAGCCAAATTCGCCATTGACAATCTGGGTCCAGTCATCAGAATCTGTTACGACGACCGCTCTCACTGCATAATTATCGCCGGCTTTCTTAATGACCTCAGAAACACCATGTAACGCATGGGGCTTTTCGGCTCTTGGTTTCAAAGACCAGCGACCGAGAACGCCATGTGAAGTAGACGAGGTTACAATAACTTCATTATCTGTCACTCTGGTGAAGTATACGTTGGCGCCCGATGAGCTCGTGGAAAAGGCACTTCCACCCTCGAGTAAAGGAAGCTCGTACGCCTTCGTGATGGCATTGCTCTTTAAGTCGATGTGGAAGACATCTGCCTTGTTACCAGTTTTTGTTCGACTGTGTACTAGGAAATGAGGGGATGATTGGATCGTGTGTGGGGCGTGAATCTCTACCTCTACCGTGTCCGCAGGAAGAGGGAACTCCTGTTTGCTCTTAAGACCAAGGACGTTGACCTTGAGCTGAGTCATCAAATTGTCTGTCCATGCTACAATAGGCGCGGCCGAATTGGCACCCACGAACATGACATCTTCGGGCTTCTGAACCTCGTTCTTCGTGCCAAGTGGAATCTCATCCAACTTCTTACCCGTCAAGGTGTCCAGCACAATGACTTTCAGACTGTATGAGAGAAGCGACCCATGCAAAGTCACGACGAAGACCTTGTCCAAGCTGGTGCTCACTTGAAGAGGGACGTCCTTATTCACGTCCTTATGTTCCCAAACAACGTGTCCCTCTGTGCCGTGTATCCTTCTTGTGACGGTTGCGCCATGCTCATGATGGAGTGCCAATACATCTTTCCCACCTCGTTCGGTCAACTCCATAACCTCAACATCTTTGACCTCGCCATTGAAGCTCAAAGACCAGACATTGCGGCCCGTCAGAGCATCCCATGAGCTCACAGAGCTACCATATGCGCCGACTAACCACGATTGATCCTCGGCAGCGCGCAGAAAACCCCCGCCATCGGTGACGTTACCAGCCAGCAGCTGTCGCCATACGATGGCGCCATTGCTAGGGTTGACGGCACCCAGCACACCCAAGTCGCTGAGGGTGTATAGAAGGCTGGCCTTCTCTTCTGTTCGGGGTCGGTGGAAGAAGGTGGTCTCGCGCTGGGGAACGCCGAGGAGCTCGTGGTGATAGTCGATGTGGCCGACCTCGTCCTGGAAGACGGCGCGAACGCCGGCTGGCAGAGCGAGGAGAACAGACAGCGAAAGTGCCTGGAAGGATAAGTACATCTTGCTAAGAAGCACTCATGTGCAAGGCGCAAAGAAATAATTATTATAATAGTTGTTGAGTAGAAAAGCGTCGAATAAGACACGTGAACATCGGCCCTGGCATCAAGCGGGAGGCATGGTGTACTGTTGAGAACGGTGACGTTTTTTGATAGGAACAGCTCTGTATAGTAGCTTGCTTAGCGTTGACGTTCGTTACCTACTAGCCTTGTGGATGGGTACGCAGATAGTGGGGATATCCGCAACCCCTTATCGCCACGAGTTGTTATCGGCCACTACCAGCTGGACTTACTTCTTTGGCATACTCTACGGTGTCTAGCACTCCCACCACGTCAACTGCAACAACAATGATGTGAACTTCAGGCAAATGAAATCCTCGTCACCACGAGGCAATTATTTTAATTCAGAGCTCGTATCTACAGCATTATTGTGAACGGCACCGGACGGTGGATTATAACCTAGTGTACAAGCCAACATCTGGAAACTAATCATCTGCGCAATTTGCTCAGTCTGGTATTCTTCCTTAGCTCGCGGACCACACCAATTTTTCATCATTACTGGCCAGACAACTTTCGTAGCTCGCTCGCGTGCGAGATAAGACAGAACATGACAAGGAAATATAGGAAAAGTGACCGCGCAATGGAACTGAAATAGTAAAGTACAAGGGGTAGTCAACACGACTATTCGCTATCATCGGCTTTGCTATGTGGAGTGTTAGAAGAATCATAAATGCACGGGTGCTGCTTTGGACTTACGCTCTGGTGCTGCGACGTTTTCCGCCTTTGGGCACAGCAGCAGCAGCAGCAGCAGCAGGAGCAGCTTTCGACTTGCGACCACCTTTGCCCTTCGCCACAATCTTGGTGATGGGCTCATCATCACTCTGCTCCTCCTCGTCTGCAGGCGAAGGAGATGCTTCCTTGGCTGCCTTCTTGCCTCTGCTTTTCTTCGCAGGGGCCGGTTCTTCGGTCTGCTCGGCGTCCTCCTCACCTTCGTCGCCGACTGGTTTGGTAGCTTTGCGACTGGCTCTTGCCTTCTTAGCCGGCTTCACTACCTCGTCGTCCTGTTCGTCCTTTTGAGCCTTACGAGCAGTTCGAGCTTTCTTCACTGGTTTGACCTCTTCATCCTCCTCTCCGTCCTCCTCTTCAGCTTTTATAGCTTTACGGCTAGCTCCGGCTTTCTTCTTCACGGGTTCAGGCTCCTGCTCTTCCTCGTTCTCTTCTTCCTCTTCAGCTTTCTTAGCTTTACGACCTGTTTTGGTCTTCTTCTTCACAGGTTCGGGCTCTTTTTCTTCCTCCTCTTCAGCTTCTTCTTCGGTTTTCTTAGCTTTACGGCTAGCCCTAGCTTTCTTCTTCACGGGCTCAGGCTCTTCTTCTTCCTCGTCGTCAACCTTCTTGCGACCACGCTTGGCACCAGCAGCCTTCTTTGGGGCAGCTTTCTTGGGAGACGTGGCATCTCCATCAGCCTAAATTATGAGGTAAGCAAAGTGTATAGTGAGAAGGGTACACTTAGACAATCTTACCTCGCCCTCGTCGGCCTTAGCCTTCTTAGCGCGACCACGAATGGCCGTTTTGCCAGGTTGGTTGAACTCGGGATCCTAACATTATGGTTAGGTTATCTTGATATAAGAGTCTAACAACCCCGGTGGGTATTCAGTAAAGGAAGACTCACGCCATTGAAATCGTCAGCATCAATATGACCCTGCTTCACGACACGTCGGATTTTCTCCTGGATCTCAGGGTCCCTGTGACACAATCAGCAAAGACGACTATGTGATAAAACGTGAGTCATTACTTACTCAATCTCATCGTAGCCGTCCAACATATCCCAATCGTAGTCATCATCATCCTTCTTTAGCTTCTCCTGAAGGTTGGAAACAGTCTTGCCAGAGACGCAGCCCCTGTGAGACCAAAGTTAGCAAAAAAAAAAAGCAATGCAAAAGAGCGAGATGAAAAAATATTGACATAAAAGATGGGATGGTAAAGTAAAGGAGGCGTACGTACCAATGGCGCCATTTCCAAGATCCATGCTCGGTGTTGGGCAGGACAAACCAGACGCCAAAGCGCAGCTCGCCCTTGGTGATCTTGGTCCCGGCATCCTTGCACACCTTGTCCTGGCAGCCGGCGCGGTTGTTGGGACAGATCTCTGTAAAGACCAATGCGTTAGTACAAGTCAGAGGTAAACACGTCTTTTCTCAAAGAATAAAATCTGCTTGGGGTCTGGATAAAAACACTCCATTGTGCTAGATTCGATTGAGGGTAGCCTTGAAGAGAGACAGGGGAAGGAGGGGTTACGAGATAGAAGGGCTTAGACGCGACGCTGTGATCAAAGAAACAATGCAAAAATCAGACAAGTGAAAAAGTGAACATACCAACGCGGTAAGACATCTCGTCGCCAATTCAGACAGCTAAGCTGCAAGATAGGTGCGATATATGCGTCGTAGGATGTAAAACCGGCAGAGATGTCTGATGCAGACGGAGTGATGATGACGCTGAAGGAATCGCGTTTTGCGATCGACGATGAAAAAGTAAGTAGGTCGGCGACGCAGACCCGATTCAGCCGTGAAACAGACCTGATTAAGAGATGAAAGGTAATGTGGATGGTTGGAGGAAAAAAAGAAAGAGCAGCGGCAGGGCAGTCGAGGTAGGAGGGAGGAAAACTGATCACTCAATCAAACAATGATAAAATGAGAGCGAGCAGGTAGTAACGGAAACAGAATGCCTTTGTTGGTTGACCTGGCGTCTTGCTCGGGCGCCAAAGGAAAGAAATGAATGGTGGGGTGTTTGTTGCCTGGGAAGCTCTATCTATCTCCTAGGTAGACGGCAAGGAGATAGGTAGGTAGACAGGTAAAGGACAAAGGTGGTAGTGGTGGTGTGGTGTGGTGGTGCTGGACAGGTAGACGGACACCTGATACTGATACCGACCTCCCAGTTAATTAGATGAGACGCGTTTTTCTTGGTTGGATAAACAAATCTACAAACATACCTGTTATAGGTAGGTACATAGGTGCCTGCCGGCGACTGATAAGGCCCCCCTTCGCAGTGCCGCACAGCTACTGATTCCAGTAAGTATTAGCGGTGCAAATGGCTTGTGCCGTAGCTAATCAATAAAATGACGATTCTCCCATTCTTCAAATTCTCCAATTACTATTCCAGTAGCATCACATGTCAATGATGACGTGATGCTCATTAGTACTTATATAATCCTATGTTGAACAGAGAATGGGATGGCATTCTGGGTTTAGGCAGTCAAGGGATGCCTGTCCAGGTGTGCATAGAAGCCTAGAACACTTGCTATAGATCCACTACAACCGCTACAACTACCGCAGTGCAACGGCTCCACACGTCAGCCGATGGGTGCTAACCAACATTTGGACATCGCAACTACAAAATCGTATTGTACAGATTATCTTCTCATGCGTTCGGTTTGCCTATATTCTCCTGTCAACACGTCAACGTTAACCTAAACCTTAACAACTCAAGCCGACTGGAGCGAACCCAGCAAAACCCGGACGATGTAAGTGTAACATAATCCAATATCATCTCTTATCATATTCTACAGTTTATTATCCGTCCTTTTGTACCAACGCCTTGCATAGACCATATTCCCGGTCACGAAATCACTATATATTCCAATGGGTCCCAGACTGTTGATCCTAACAGGAATATGACGGCTAGGCATCTAATTATGAGCCGACAATCATAGAAAAGGGCACCATCCAATGTACATGGCCGACAAGTTCTTCGGATCAACAGCTTGCTTGATAAGCTCATCGACCTGTCCCTCCACACCAAGAGGAATGCTCTCATCGGGAAGCAAACCCTGTACTTTCCTCTTGATACTTTGCACTACGCTCTGAGGATTGAGTCGCACGACACCATGCTTCTTGCGCTTATCCTTCTGAAGATCCAGGGTGGGATCGTAGATGAACGCCTCCAAGATCGTCATGAGCGTTTCCTCTTGCTGCCGAAGAATGCTCAACGTCAGTTCTGAACACTTTCTGAAAGGACCCTCGTATCCATATATGCCCATTGCGGCTACCATATTGTGCGTAAGTCGGAACGGAACTCGCTCGGGTTGCGCAAAGGTAAGACCCTTGTCAAACAGGCAGTTGAAGTCGACATGAAAGATACCACCATTTCCTTCTTCAAGTAGAACGTTTTCGCCATGACGGTCGCCAAGCCCCAAGATTGTCCCTACCATCGACATGACGGCACACGATCGAGTATATCTGAGCCTAGCCGTAAACCAAGCTGACGGGTTGGGGAATTGTGATATGAACCAGTTGGGAAGTACTGGCGGGAACTGACTCAATACGTCTTTCGTGAATATCTTCGTGTTCTTATCCCCAGCAGCCGCATTTGCCATCATTTGCTGCAGGTTTTGATAGTTTGGAACGATTCCGCGTGAGCGGTAGATGTTTAGGAGTATATCACGCAATGTTCTGAGGCCCTCGACCCATTCAATAATACCACACTCCTCGTTGAGCGGCGTAACCGCGTATGTGCGGATGTATAGCTGCCGTCTACTGGACTCTGCATCTCGTTTCAGCGATCGGTTAATCATACCATTGAACTCCATGAGTCGCTGATCAGTTCGAAGGTCATCCTTGGGTTTAATCAAGAGTCCATAATTGACGCCATTCGAGCCGCGAGCTGTTAGTTTTCGAGGTTTCGCAAGAGAACCCAAGACTAACACTTCATCAAGAAATGAGGAAATGGTAATCACATCCCCAGAAAACGCCTTATGCCGCTTTGAATTGTCGGTCAATGTGGGAAGTGTGGCAGTAAGGCATGCTTCAATGGGAACGACCAAAGGACAAGGGGTGCATTTATGATTGAATCGCAAATCGCGGGTGATGCTAGCCATTGTGGTCCGATTACTTTGAAAATCGCCGTTGTTGCAAGCCAGGAGAAGTTGCTCTGCTAATCTCTCCCCTTTACGTAGTAATGAAGGGACGTTGAAAGCGCCACCTTCGACTTTGGTGTTACGATCTTTGATGTGAACAAGAATCTGTTGACCTCGCGCTCTTCGTTCCGAAGAAGCCTGTTTACTAGTGATGATTGCGAAGAGACTCCACAGGGCCTGCCTGGGATACGCCTCAACGACCTTCAAAATAATTCCTTGTAGCACCCTGTAAACGTCCGAATTGGGATGAGCAATCCGCGCGACGAGTTGAGGTAGGGTTGTATAAAAGACATATGCTGGCAAGCGACTGATATGTTTTCGCAGAATCTGATGTAGGGCTTCGAGTTGACCCTTACGGCGATGAAGAAGCTCCTGCGAAAGCGATACTTTCCCCTGAGGTGCTTTGTCGAATTGAGCTCCAAGCTCAAGCCATAAGGTCAAAATTCGGGGTAGAGTCTGATATAAGTATTTAGTCCCGTAACTGAGAGACCTGAGGTAATTCTCAATCACAAGTTTTGAGACTTCTCCTGTAAGGTATTCATCGCTCTGGTCATCCGGCTTCAAAGCCCTTTCAGACTCAAGCACCTTTTTGTAGTGTCGGCCAACATAGTAATGTCCCTTTTCCCATTGACCGAAGATTTGAGGAATTGCTCGATATTGTTCTCTCAACGCTGAAGAATTAGTTTGACCCGCGCTATCCAGCCACTTTGCGAGAAGCAGTTTCGCACGAGCAGTCAACATATTCTGCTGTGTGCCGATGTTCCTATCAGAGGCATCGTGTTCACTGAAGCTGTGCTGGGAGAAAACTTTGCTATCAATAGCACCCTGCAGGGTTTGTATGGCTTTTCTATTATATCCTTCTTTCCACAGAAGACGGGCGTTCTCTATTGTAGCTGACTCGTCGCCGAGCTGTGAAGCGCGAAGGACAGCGTTGAAAGATTGATGCATAGAATTAGCCTTCCTAGCGAGGCGCGCACTGGATAACCAGAGGGCCGATATGTCCATAGGGCCAAAGCGAGGTCTTTCAAAGTTAGTGATCCGTAAGATTAATCAGCAGATCATTTGACTTACCGCGATAGTTCCATGGCTGCTCGACGAATGCTCAGCACATACTGTTTATCATTCACATAAGAGCCGAGCACTTCAAGCCGTCGGCCGAGTGACTTGAGAATATCCTGAGGATGCTGATCCCCGTCATTGTTCACGCCAGCAATGAGTTCGAGGTCAGTAAGCACATGAGCCCTGAGTATAGGCTCATGACAAGCTTGTAGGGATGCAGTTGTTGAAGAGGTCATACACGCGCCAACTCTTTCTCGCATAGCCTTCATGGCCTGGACAAACTCCTTGGTCCACCCCCTCTGGAGGTACAGGAGTGCTTGAGCTATAGACACATTAAAGTCTTCTAAGGGATCACCTTGGTATTTGCTGAAAAACTTTTGCATTGTCTGCCATCTGCCAGTTGCCCAAGCAGCCTCGACCGCAAACGGTACTACGCGGTTAATAGTGGCGACAGCTGTATGCTTCTCAATGCCTTCGACATAATTCAACAGCACATCTAGTATCGAATTAGTACAATGTAGATAGTTCATTTTCATGTTGAACACACCATGCTGGCCTGATTCTTTCAAGCAAGTAAGCAGATCAACTTGGACATCGATGTTATCCGGCTCTTCTGCAAGCCTAATTTCATACCAAGTTTGAGCCGCGGCCCATCTGCCCGCCTTTCGGTGACTCAATACTTGTTGCTCAATGTCAAGTACAGGAAGGTGCGCAGATATGCCCTCGAGTCCGTCTGGCTCATCGATTTGTGTATAGATATCCTGTACTCGTTGAACCAATCGGTTTCTGTCAGTACCGTCTTTTGACTCATCGACTTGACGAATATGCTGTTCTAGATGGAAAAGGGCACGAGAATATGCGGAGCATTCCACTGCCCGTTGGGATATCAGCTCGGCGGGAAAAGA
Source organism: Xylaria sp. FL0043 (assembly GCA_022578865.1). Taxonomy (NCBI): domain Eukaryota; kingdom Fungi; phylum Ascomycota; class Sordariomycetes; order Xylariales; family Xylariaceae; genus Xylaria; species Xylaria sp. FL0043. The sequence goes on from MU397273.1 coordinate 240,630, forward strand.
AGCTAAGAAGTTCGCTACTTTCTCCATGCTAGCGGTCTCCCTAGGAGACGGGTTAGGAGTCACCCGTTTCAGGTGGACCCAGCGCATAGCATAATCCAGAAAGCGGAAGATGGCCTGATAAGGATTAGTTGATGCCAAATTTCTATCGAACTTGGTAATCCACTGCTCACCTCGCAATAAAGCTTCCTATCTTCCCTTTCAATATAAGACGCCTCAGCTGGAAGTTCATATTGCAAAACATTGAGTAGCTCTTGAAGCACGGCCATCCGCTCTTCCTCCTGAATATCTTCACCGAGGATGATGTGCACGATCAAATAGGGAAAAAGAAATTCTGCAATCGACAGATCCTTGACTCGAATTAACCGACATAGAGGCTCGAATATAAGCATGGCAAAGGGGTTCTGGGGCCGTCGAAGACAATCAAGCGTGAGATTCCTCATCCAATTTCCGTATGATTTTCCAGGGCCAAATATTGGATATTCGATTGTCTGTCGACCCATAGGCATGAGCCTATATCTAGAGGTCAAAAAGGGGGTCAAGATCTCTTGCGCACTCTGTGAAAGCGAACACCATCTTCTATATACGGCCTCGCCCTCCCGGAGCCCTTCCATTTTGACTGCTTCTGCAATGTTGCCTCTGTCAAGAAGTTCTTGGATGGCGTACGATAGAAAGCCCTGCAGTTTAGTGTCTGTAGCAGAGACGAAGGAGTTCACCAGTACTTTTTCCAGAAGGAAAAAGACAAACTCTGAGACTTGGCGCGAATCTTCAAAGTTGCTCGTGACGATGATTTGGCTTTCTCCCCGAACCGCTTCAATCCGATTGGGATCAAGACATCCAACCAGACCGATGCATTGAGTGCATAGGTCAACAATTTCGCTATGGAAGCCATTGTATCTTGAGATGCAGTCCAGCAGTGCCCTGACCAGATTAGAGACGATGGAATCCGGTTGTTCGCTAATAGCAGACGCCTGTAGGTAGCCTTGATGTCTCTGTAGGTATTCACAAAGGTCTCTCAAGGCATGCAAGACAACGCCTGAGGTTTCATGATATATCCGTTCGGCCAACAAAAAGAAAGCAGTGTGATTGTCCACTGGTGATCGAAGCTTACTAAGCTTAGACTCAACGTCGGACAAATCTTTGATATGGCTAAAGGATGGTAACTTGCCAATATACTTCTCGACTGTGGGTTGCTGCTTTTCTAAAAGAAAATTAATCAGATCTTTGGCAAGCTGTTGTGAAGCTTCCTCAAAGACAGACCAATATTGGTTGATAAGATAGAATGTCGTTTCGATCAGAATATCAATTTCAGACTCTTCAAAAAAGAACATCATAGAGGCCCAGCACGAGAAAGAGGCCACGCGAAGCTCGTCATGCGATAATGACGCAAGTATGCAGGCGGAGATCTGTTCACGTATTAGTATGTCGCTGGTATCCCCGTTCAGACATAATTACTGACTTGAGGACGCGCGATGCGAACGTCATTCTTCCCTATACGTATCATTTCTTCCATTGCTTTAATACACCGTCTGCGCTCGTGAAACGGAGCTCGTATCACCGACACGTCGTTGATAACATCCGTTAACTGAGCCATCAAGCCAAGGGCGTGGTGGTGTAAGAAGCGGCCAGTTGCGTGGCTCTTCTTCCTTGACTCTCCATTGGCAGCTAGGATCATGCTAGCCATTTGGTTCAGCGCATTTCGGATCTGTGAGGAGTCTCAAGTTAGACAGTCGTAGGTTTAGACTGAGAAGCACTGCGGGAGCTTACGTGTGGCTTGCGAGTTTCATCTGCGTCGGCTGCAGCTTTCAAGATGTGAAATGTAGTCGCGAGTGGTTCGATTTGAAGCAAATCGGCAAGGCTAAACTCATCAAAGTGGGGAGAGATGTGTCTCAGTAGAGACATTGTATATTCCTGAATATCTGCCGTTTCCTGGGTTAACAGGAGGGCCAGAATGCGGCCAAGGTTAGCATTGTCAAGACAAGGCTGCCAGGGCTCGGTCTCGTCTCGAACTTTCGCGATCATTTGAATAACATCCTTTTTCTTGTTCAGAACAAGGTATGGGAGAGCAAACGTCTGAATATGTAGAAGCAACTGGGCAAGACTCATATCCTGCATTTCTGCCAGGAGTTGAGTCAGCTTTGGCTGGGTAATCATATCCCTGACTGCCAAATAGGCCAAGGAGCTCCAATAAAGGTCAAATAACTGCTTAGTGGTGATCGAACGGTGTCGTGCAATTTGAAGGATCTGATAGAAACAGGGTTAACAGATGTCGACCGCAACTGGCACATTTCGTTGACTTACTTCTGTAAATGCAGCAGCAGAGGCGACTGTATTTGGGTGACCCAAGTATTCCACAAGCTTGACGAGAACAAGTATCAGTTCGTCGTCAGGTAGCACTCTATAACATGTAAGCGCAGCTCGATTTGATTGCATACTGTCCAACTTACAATGATACATGTGACCAAGCTAGGATGCATGATTCCGTGAACTTGAGTTGGTTTCGATCCGAAAGATTTCTTAAGATGCCGAGCGCAATCCCTCTATTTTTCTGAATGATAGCATGCTTAACTCCGGAACGACCATGATGATCCAGAAAAACAGCCAGTGTTCGTCTAAGTATCGTTAGTGATGAGCTTACGGGCCATTGGATGTATCGTACCCTGCAGCAATACGTAGTTCTCTCTGCGAGCTATGGAGGGACTTTAAACACCATTGCGCCGCGACAGAGACCTCCATGTCAATGAAGTCCGACGAGTTGCAATGTTTAGCTATACGCCTTAATGCTACCATTGCCGCCACTCGTGGTTTTCGTGACTCGGCAAAAGTTTCGGTTTGCAATAAGGAGGCAAATATCTCAGTAGCATATCTTTTCGCTGCCACGTCGATGCATGTTGAAATATCGGGATTATTTTCCAGAGAACGACAGTCCGGACAGTTAAATCGAGGTGACTCCTCATCAATTGAAGTAGCAGTTACGAGGGTTTCGTCGGCCGCACAACACACGTCGGCAATTGAGTGAATGAGACGAACCTTGTCTGAATCAGAAAGGCTCGGATAGGTCGACCTACGAGCATTGTGAGAACGGGTCTCTATAACAGTGCTCACTGATTGACATACTGAAGGATACTTGAATAGTCGGCTAGAGTGTTCTGTGGCTCTGTCCCGACAAGTTTCCATAAGAGGTTGGTCACTTTAGGTAACGTTTGCGGAAGGCTTGTCTTCCTGCGTTTCGACTTGGGTTCTATATCTGCGGTTTCGGTTGAAAAGATCGTAAGTCTAGTTACACAGCGTCGAATCTCGGGATCGTTGAATTTATCTGGTTGAACGATAGAATCTACTGACGCGGGAGGTGGTTCTCGCGCTACCCGTCGTAGTAGTTCTAAGCTCCTCTATCCCGGTTCAGCTGGTGAAGATAGATACAGAAATTTTGCCTAACTTACCCACAAATCCGTCCCGGTAGGTGTGATATTTTCGTAGCTTATTAGCTTCTCCGTCAATGAGATTATCTGCGATGTTGCCAGATGAGTTACAGTCGAGAATGATGGGCATGCTTCTGATATCTTCACGACTGCCACACTCAACAAACTATCATCGACCCCCATCGTATGTTCAAGCCCGGAGGCTGTTTTCCGTTGAATAAGGACGTCCATGCAGAGATGAACCAGGAAAATGTAGACCTTCTCCTCGACCAGTACATCGGTGTTCACCAAGAGTCTCATAGCATCAAGAATTCGTATTGTATTGCGTAAGAATTGTGGCAAACAGGAAATAGAAACATTTTGCCACCGTTTTCGCATCACGTTTATACGTATAGAAGCATCTATCAGCCATGGGATCGCTTCTTGGAATGATGGGGGGGTATTGGAGCTTAGCTGATGATCCACCAGAGGAATGGACAAAAGCGACAAAAGGTTTGAGGCATGCTGCAGCGCATGAGATGTTTTGTCTATAGTATAAGTGCATTGCTCATGAAGAGATAGGTTCTGACCACAGCCGAGAGACTCAAGAAAGCTGTCCTGCGGCAATCGCAGATTAAGGAGAGGATTCCTGTTGGTGGAAGGAGGTAGTTCGGTCAAGTAAGACTGTATAACTACCGAGTCATTAGCTAGCGAAAGAACCGCATTGACCGGGCAAACAAACCCTCAAAATTATTACGGAGGTAAGCCAGAAACTGCGGAATATGCGACCACAAGTTACTCGATCGAGCCGCCGCCATGTACACTTCACCAAAAAACCCCTCTATTGGAGCAACTAAATCTGCACATGAGCTGTTCCCAAGAAGTTTAAGGACTTTCGGAAATATCCATATCCAAAGTGGTTCAGGACCGCGAAAAAGAAATGTACCGCTGTCAGGGGTAAAGAGGAGGACCTCGGGGGTCTCGTTAACAGTGATTTTCAGGAAATTGATGGCCCTCAAGGCATCAGCACGAAGCTGCGACGGGTTGGCAAAAGGTTCGTCCCACTTAAGACCCTCTAGCACAACACGAGCATAGACATAGATAAGCATGTGGTTGTGCTCAACCCGGTCTTGGTGGGAAGCGAGGAGTCCAGGCTCGTTCTTGACCTTCTCGATCGCAGCAAACAATCTCTGAAGCTCAGCTGTCTCGTCTGGGCGAGAAGATCTAGCAGAAGTCGATATATTCTCCACTAGCTGAGCAGCTAAGGTTGAAGGCGGAGGGGCAGTGTGATCCATGGCGCCGTTGTTGAAGGTCTCGCGACCATTGAGCGTGGTTCGACCATGAGAGGTGGGCGCCATATTTTGATGGCTTTTTCTTTTCTCTTTTCTTTCCCCCCTCTCTGCTTGCCTCACGTTCACCAACAGCAAGAAGATTCCAGGGTCAGCACCTGGAACGAATGAAAGGTGCTGACGGCTCTTTTGTCCAACAATCCATTGACACCCATGAAGTTGGAGGAGTACAGGGTGCAGAAGTTGAGACGCGTTTTAGACGCGAGGCAGTTGTCACGGAAGCACGTGAGACATAAGTTGATAGGACTTTCCCATTAACTCTGCCAGGTGCTAGCACTAGTACCTGACAGCTGCCGATAGCGTCACTGCCAAGTAAAGTTAACCGGGGGTCTCACGACCGCTAAAGCTACCGCCTATTGCGGGTCTTCTAAACATGCTATTATTATGCGATGATATGATTGTCGTCGAAGTACGTGCAAACTCTGGATAAGTCACCTCACAACTTCTAAGCGGTTCTCAACTATTACCCTAGTGTACTCGACCGTATCGCAAACTGTCTGCTTTTTCAACAATCAGACCTCGTACCCCTAACAAACCCTCGACATCCTGTAAACATCCTGTAATCCAGTCCATCTCCTCCACCCGATTGTCCGACGATGGTCGTTTTCCAATCGAAGAAATTTCGAGGCTCCGCGGATGCCAGCACCTTCGCTGCCAAGTACCGCGCGTCAATGGCTAAACATCCCTTTCTCCTCTTCGGCTTACCTTTCATGTCCATTATCGTGGCCGGATCGTTCATACTCACCCCCGCAACTGCCGTCCGGTATGAACGCCATGATCGAAAAGTCCGACAGCTTACCCGAGACGAGGAGTTGGGAGTCGGCAAGGGAGGAAGGAAGGTCAATATGAAGGATGAATACTACGTAAGGGATTACGATCAAGACGCGAACAGGTTGCAGAATGCTGACATGCTATGTGCCTGTTTAGAGACTAGCTGCGAAAGACCTCGATGACTGGGAACAGAAACGCGTCAAACGACTCCCGGGAGAGAACGATGGCATACTATAGATATTCCCAAGAAGCTGTGCCTCGCCATTACTCGGGTTTTGCCTCGGACGTTCCCCAATAATCGCCGCGCCTGGTCGTAAGCTTGCTGGCGTGGTTAGTGATTAGTGGTGTTGACACACCACTGTCAGCCCGAAAGCCGTCGGCCAATCTTAACCGATGATACATGGATACCGCTCCTTTGCACCACTTCCTATCGGGCGTAGAGATGGGCTTATTAATCCTTAACGACGGGCTATCAGAAATGCTCGCGGCGAGCCTCAGGGTTACTCAGGGTCATCAAAGAGGACACTAGTCCGGTTACGCCGTTATCTCTCTGTGCTGAAAGTTCAGGACTTCCTAGCCCAGGTACCTCATCTATTCATCATGGTGCAGTCTACAATCCATTACACGAGGATGTCACTATCACTATGTTAGTGTTGCATTGTCACTCGAAGCTGGGATTGACACAGCGAACCCTAGGTTGCAGCGCTCTCCGTCATTGATACGCGAGTAACTTAACAAGGAAAATCAACTCGACTCATGGCCATGATTACTCGCCATCAACTGTCTGTACAGCAGCCTGCCCAGATATCCGAAATACTATCCGACCAGATTAGACTTTCACCAACCCGAGGTCGTCTTGGCGTCCGATGAGGCCCGGCATCCATGGTCGGGATGCCCTCCGTTTATGTATGAGAGATTCAATAGGTCATGTGATAGTCATGATTAAGGTTTTGCTAATGTAGAGGACTATTCTGATTCATGATCTGTCTACGCTGGGTAATATTTCATCCTCACATTAGCAATCGAAATCGGATTGCTAATCAAACGCACTGCTTGACTCGCATTTCCCATGGTGTGCTTGGGAAGCCTCTAACGGCATATGTCAAAACTCCTGTACTGCATCGTGGAAAGAGCCGACAGACGAACTACCTACCTCATGTATTGGTCCTATGCAGTGGTTTCGTACAGCCGTTTCGTACAGCCGTTTCACAAGCTTTGTGTTGACTAGGAATAACGGCAGAGTTGGTTCGATTTGTTTCACGTTTGCAGCTTGACCACGTTTTTGTGAAAGCGAAGTATCTTCCCGAGTACTTAATCTATCTAAAGAACGTCAGACCACTCTAATATCCAAAGCCCGATATATCCGCTCGTCAGCTTCCCCACCCCGGTTTCTTGGCAAGCTTCTGCACCCCATCATTGTTAGTTCAGCCCAAGCTAATTAAGGCTTCTAATTTAAACTTCTCCTACAGCGGTACCTGCAAACTTTAGATAAGGAAGCCGCTTCAATCGGAAGGAAAACTCTCGGCGCGCGCTCGCGTGTTCGCGCTGCCGAAAAGAAACGTGAATGGCCAATCCCATCTGATTTGGCTTCGACACTAACTTGAAGGTTTGACGCTGGCTTCAGGTCCGCTCATCAACGATGATTGTCTGACATCAGCAAGACGCAGTTGTATTGGCTCTTTCCCAACCGCATGAGGGAATGATTATGAAGTCAAAGCGTTTCAGCTGCCTCGGCATGGAGGGGTAAGCATACTTTAGCAAGTGATGTGCGTCCTAGGCAGATCAGTGCAGCAATGGCAGGGCTATGACTTCCATGCTGCAATCAATCTGCATTGCTCCGCACTCTACAGCTGCAGTCCATTACACGCCCACGTTGCAGCGGAGAATTCCCGCTACATCATTATCGCGAAGATCGTCTGCGACGTGTTTCACAAGGGAAGGTTCTTCGTCACTCGGCGACACAGACTCTATCAGTTTGTGTTTCTTCAGCAAGAGCAGGGCCAAGTCAAAGACCCGATGGAGCTCATTACACATGATCTTGGCGGCGGAAGAGACGGACAATAGTTTCAATGCCATGGCCGAATGTGCTAAACAAGTTCCAGAAACGGGCTCTTATCATCCCCACATCGTCCAACCACAGTTTCTCCATCGACAGGGATCCGCAGGATCTGCCCTACCATACTGATGGGATGACGCCATGATGGAAGTGGCCTAGCTTGTGAGTTTAGAAGGGTCATGCGCTCATTGTGACCAGGGCGTAACCAGGGGTGTCATACAGGGGATGTTCCCAGGCATCCGGGCCTGCCAAGCAGAAACAAAGCCACAGGAAAGGACACAGGTAGGCAAATATATGAGCGAGGAGAACTGAAGAAACGAGGTAGGTAACGGACTGACACCATTGACTCTCGAAGTTACAGTAGATATACTCAACAGGATTTGATATTATAATATTCAAGCTCGCTCGATTGAACTTCGCGTTAACGAAGAATCCCGAAAGTGTGTACGTAAGTATTTATCTCCAACATGCCAGCAAAACTCACCCGGCGTTCTCGGCTCCGCGGACTCGGGTACAAAAGAAACGGCGCAGGTGCGGCTGCACTACTGAATAACCTTTATTGAAGTAAGCGATGGATAACGTGTAGAGTAATCACGTACCAGCACACGCACTATTGGTGGTAGTGTGCCAAAAGGCTCAACAGAAGCCTTCTATAATTACACTATTACACTACGCAATAGTTAGGTTACCAGGTTACCACGCCGGCGCCATGCCCAAAAACCCGCACGGCAGGATGAACCATGCGGTTAAAACACACGGTTCGGCTTGGATGGGTTTACTCTTGGTGCCCGACCACAGCCCTAGCTGAAGTCATTGGCGAGGTATGTGTGGAGTGCCACAGGGCGCTAGCCTCGATCAAACAATGACGCATTTCGTCTCTCTTTGCGGGCGAAGCGATCGAGAACCCGGTCGAGGCATCGCAAGTTTTTTAACTTTTCATGGCGCAAGTATAATTCATCGATTGTCAGCATCTACCCTGCTCCAGATCCCATCCCTCCCTCACGTTCAAAGCAATCAGTTCTGCAAGGCACCAGGTTCCACCATTCCACCCACACACATACGGCTGATATTTTTACCTGGCCTAACCCACAAGGACGACAGGGCAAGGAACATATCTGCAGGAACCGGCCGATCCTACGTGACTCTGCTGGCATATTAATAAACCAATCCTACCCAGCTGCCTGGTAGTGTATACATATAGGCGCTTCGACCCCCGGAGCATCTAGGCCCTCGACCACCTCAACCTCAACCTTCACTCTCATTGTATTCATTAGGAACATTTCCTCCGCACCACTTCTGGCACTAGTCAGGTCGTCTGCCCTCTTTCTAGAGAGATAGATGCCCTCTAGCTTATAGTCGTCCCACTCTTGACTATCTCCTCCTATCACAATGGCGTCCATCACGAAGTCGTCTTTTTTCCACAAGAAGTCAAAGAACAGCTTCTCCAAGCCTAGCAACCCGGAAGAACAAACTCATATACGCAAATGGAGTTGTTCCAGTACAGCCTCTCACGCCTCCTCCGAGGCCTCTTATCGTCATAAGCCCGACGGCTTCAACCCTCTTTCCCTACATCCTCCACTTAACCTGAATACTTCTCCCCACATCGTGCCTGAGTACGACATAGTACGATATCGAGAAGACGAGGAACGCGAGTCTCGATTTTTCAACCAGACACGCTATGCCCAGGATCATATCCAAGACCTGGCCGAATACTCGCCTGTTAAGGGCCATAACTGCTATTTCGAAGGCCCGAGGACGAGATCTTACCATTACGATCAGGACTCCCAGTGGCCATTAAAGGACTGGCAGGCCATCCCACCGGGCTTATCTGAGCCTGGCTCATCAAGTTCTTCTACTGTTTCATCGCCCACCCGACCCGATGTTCCGCGGCGACGTAACGCAAATTGGATGGACGATAGCGATGTCTTCGTCAAGCGCGGAGAGTGGAAGCGTCGAGGCATTGTCTTCCATCTCGACGAGAGAGATGAGGAATGGCAGGAACGTCACTTTGAACTACCTGACTAGGCGACTGTCATCATTCCTTTGTCATTTCTGACTCGATCAAGTCACTTATTATTTCAACATCTATCTACACGCCTGGCACGTCGACTTATACACACACACACACAATCTTTAATCTCACTCACATTTTCTTCCTTCGAATTGTAACACCTCTTTCTCAATACGAGTTTATCACGAGTTTACGTTTTTTTTTTTTTTTTTTTCCTTTGGTTGTACAAAAAGGCGCACAGTCGGTTCCAGGGGAGCCGACACAAAACGGGAGGCTCGGGTCATTTTGGAGACAAAGGCAATCTCTGTACCACCACCGGGGAATATTTTCTATCTATGAATCTTCCTTGTAATCTATTAGGGTTTCGCATTCAGCCGGCGCGACAGGACAGGACAAGACAGGGACTTGGACCAAGATACCAATTTGCGATTTTTCAACACGTGAACATACAGATGGTGTATGTTCAAGGGTGGTAGGAAGGAACTCACCCCAGGCGCGGGGTTCTGCATCGCAATTAGCAATTAGCATTAAAGTCTGTTACGAAAAACTGAAATACTATATCGTTCAACCGACTACATTCGTCTTCATCAGATTGTGACAGGTTATTAGGGCAGGGCTCTCTCTTCTGCTGTAAACAAGCCAAGTGGCAGGTTTGTACATTGTGCCACGACTGGTCTCAAGATCTTCGTCTCAAGGGATGGATGACAGAACGCCACTTGCGTACGAAACAGAAAAGATGAGATAATGTTACTACCTACATAGGTAGGTATACAAAAAAATCTACATCCCTCCCTCAGTATCTCCTACCTATTTTGTTTGCCGCCGGGCCCCAGTGTAGGTAACGAAACACAACCCGCCCAGCCGCCCCGCCGTAGATCGGAATTGTCTCCCGCGCGCGACAGACAAAGCATGCCAGTCGATGACTGGATCTCAGCCTAACAATCAACGTCGGTAGCAAATCCCTACGTCATCAATCAAACTTTGACATCGATGAATGACGGTTTCTTGCGACTTTGTAAAACGGCGCTTTATCAATTAAGGAGCAAAAAAGAAGAAAAAAAAAAAATGCCATCGTACAATTTCAGCGCAGCGGGCTCTTAGCGCAACTCGTGTGTATAAGTCGTTCGGAAATCTAGAACACGGCGACACCGCTTCGTGTACGACAACGCCGTGAAGCTTCGGCAAGCTTTGAGGCATATTAATTCAGTAATCATTGATGCTACATGTTTGATTAACTTTTAAAATATCTCGTCAATATATATATTCTGAGATGATCATGCATGCATCATCCAGCGCCGCTAAGACAGGATTCGATTTCACTCACGTGGGACCCCCTTTTCATGCGATAGTACCGCGCTGGAGGTGGTAAGCAGAGTGCTGCACGCAATCCCAATTAACTGCGCAGATGCTCAGTAGATTGAGGTCTTTCTCGTGAATTGACTATGCTCTATTACGTTTCTCTCGAATCTCCTTGACGACTTATTCTCTCATCTAGAAAGCTGCATGATAGTTCCCCTTCTGCGTCCGGTGTTCTTTGTTCCCAATACGTTATAAATCAAGGTACACATACAGGAGCAGTCATCATCGATTGGTGCTGCATTCTGGAGAACAAGTGGCCCTAGCATGTAAACATGATACAAGTGAAGATAAAGCGCCGCATACGGTCGGTGCCCGTGAGCTTGGGACTCATTGATTCAAGTAGGTAATGCCTCATCTGAAGCTGAATGAAATCAAACAGGCACTATCAAGCCGTGGTGTATATAGACAAGGTAGGACATGTATTAGGCTGCAACTAAACCTGAGTCTCTTCATAAAACTTTACGGCTTCTCTCCTCCTTGGTCCTATGACCATCGTTACCTAAGCCCCGGGGTGGCTACAAGGGTGAGAGCCGTCTATGAAAGCACATCTTCCTAATATTGATACTTGCTAATAGTAGCACCATACTGATCGAATCTAACGGGCTCGTATTTCGCGGGATTCTCCTCTGATGTGAACTTCGCATGTGTTGAGACGGTATACGAAAAGTCGGGGCATGTGAAAAATGGTATAGAATAACGCGCAGGAATTCCAGAGGGAGGCACGGTGTCTGGGTCAGGTACAGATACCCGGTGTAAAGCGGAAATGAAGTAATCTAGCCGATATTCTTAGTTGATATATGCTGTTGATGTAGTTGGAGTTGATACTTACCATTGCTGAACCTCTGTAGCATGTCTCCTATGTTGATCACGAATGCGCCCTCTTTTGGTTCAGCCCTGAGGAAGTCTTCAGTCGTAGGATCCTTCAGTTCAAGACCTCCTCTATTATCTTGGAAGAGCATGGTGAATGTCCTATAAGGATATTTAATACACGAGAAAAGGGTAATAGTAGTATGTCCGATTGTCTTACCCCCAGTCGTTATGTGCCGGTAACCGGGCAATCATTTCGTTACGTAGCTTCTCTTTGCTGATGGCCGGATAGTGCAGAAGACGAAGTTGACAATGGCGGTCTGAAATCAGCTCCATGAGCGTAGCCGAGGCAGTGGAATCGAGATCCAAGCCAATTGCAATGGCGTGCAATACCATCTTGCTGACGGCGCAAAGCTTTTCGTAAAGACCTGTCATGTAGGACCGGAAGTTGGGAAGTACGTCCTCGGGAAGCCAAATGTTTTGCTGAACAGGATCATCCTCGCTCCCGATCTCGTAACTTTCCTACAATGCTATCAGAGTCGTGTTCAAATCCAGTCGAGACAATGAATAATACTCACTTTGAAGTCAGAAATCTTGCGCAGACTATTACCAACTTCAGGCTCGCCTCCACTGGCGGTTACATCGCCCTGAGAGTAGACTTTCTCTTTCCCGATGCCTGAGTACCCTCGATGAGGAATTGGTCCCGGGGGATGCGGCGCTTTCATCTTATCCTCATAGGGTAGGTCAAACAACGTCTTTGTCCAGTTGAGAGCCTCGTCAATCTCGGCCTGACTGAGCCCATGACCCGTCACTTGAGCAAACCCCAGCTTGTGGAGAGCGGCAACAAGCGCGCGGCCAGCTTCCACTCGATCGGGATCATTATGTGACTGCTTGGAATCATCCGTGAATGAAGATAGGTCGATTGTAGCAATCATGTTTGTTCCTTTGCTCTGTGTATCTTCCATTACGTCCTGAGCCGCAACCGGAACTCTTGAGGGGAAAGGGAGCGCGAGAGAGCAAACACAGCCGACGGTGCGTTTCCCGACCTACCCAATGGAGTTGGAAAGTATTGTTAGTGCGTGTTACAGCATACCTTCGACCGATCTTGATTCCTGGGTCGTAATTGGTCATCAGTGCTGTACAAAGAGATTTTGCTGTGAATGCCCCGCCAATATATGCAAGTCAATGTTTGCAAACCAACTGTCGAGTGAATCACCAGGGTCAATCTTGTTTTTAGTGGCACAAAACCAATCACTGTTCACACAGTAGACGTGCACTCGGTTACTACCTACTCAACGTACACCACATTATTCTGCAAGTTGGGAATTTCTTATGTAGGCTGTCTGTCAGACCATAAGACGAGGTGGGCTGCGTACGACGACTTGGTAGAATGTACTTTGAGCTGTTCACGTAGCGGCAGGCATGTCCCGGCCCCGAGCCGAAGGGGGATACAAGATTGCGAGCCAAAATCTCCGAGGTTTTCGCATTCGTGAAACGATCATCTCATGATGGTCCTCCACAGCTATTTCCACTCCTGCGAAGTAGGCTTGAGTCACCTCGCACGAGCAATCAGGCAACCTGGACGCTTCTAATCAAAATGAACATCAAGCTTGGCATATCTTTCGACCTAAAGTACTGTTCTGATCAACCTTCCCTTATTTATCGCCGTTGAATATCGTGTACTCTTGCTGTTCGTGTCCAACCAGGCCACTTACAACACTCTCGTTCTCTCTCTGGATGCCAGAACCATGTCCGACGCGGGCCAAGGCATATCTCCAGGCGGCTTTCTGGTATGGGAATTTAAAACCTAGTCTCCTTTACTTAGATGCCTTTAGATACGTTTAGACATCTTATGAGCATACTAACTCGCGACATCATTCTAGGCTGTTATATGGGTGCTCACCGGCCTAGCGACCGTCCTATTCTTCGGCCGTCTGTTAGTGCGCAGTATCTTGTTGAGGAACTTCCACACAGACGATGTGTTTAGCGCACTGGCATGGTTCTTCATGACCGCTGCCATCATTTTGGCCACAATCGCGCTGCCGCTCAACTACAAGTCAAGCTCCATCTTAGTTGGCGAAACCCCTACACCTCCCGCAGCAGAGCTCGCGAACATAACTATTACACTCCGCAAGTGGAACATTGCATGCGAAACCTTCTTCTGGACGGGATTGTACTGTGTTAAGCTGTCTTTCGTGTTTCTCTACCGGCTTGTGTTCGGGAACCATCGCCAGTACCGTCTTGCCTGGACATTGGTGACTGTATACATCGTTTTAAGCTATGGGATTTGCCTCATTGGTGTATACGGCCAGTGCGGCTCTGCGCGTTACTTATTTTCATACGGTTAGTGTCGCAGCCCGCTGACTAGAACGATGAGCTCGTGCTGATATTTGAATCTAGAGCATTGTATGACACCATATGTGACCGCTCTGGATTTGAAGCTGGTTTGGGTTGACTACGTCTTCAATCTCACTTCTGATCTTGCTTGTAAGATCCCCGAGAGAGACCACCATTGCTTACAGAGTCTTTACTTACCTAGCATTACATAGTGTTCATCCTTCCTCTGCCAATAATCTGGGGTCTCACCATGCATGTCAAGCAGAAGCTAGCAGTAACTGCCATCTGCAGTCTTGCCCTAGTCACTATAGCGTTCGACACTGTCCGAACGGTCAAGCTTTCCACGGAGAACATGACACTTACGAATATTTATGCATACTTGGAACTGACTATCGCTGTGCTCATAAGTATGCTGCCATCTTATCGTTTTCTAGTCTCTCCTTCCGACAAGGATCGTGAGTATCGGCAGTTGTTCTGGACTCGGATCACATTGAGAAGCAATCGCTCATACTCTTCTGAATACTCGATGCATAATATGTCCAGTGGGCAAACAAGTCAGTCTGAACAAGCGATCAACGAATCTAGTATAGAGGACGAGCCAGCACCCCCAGTTCCAACTGCTATCAGGGTCAAGACGACAATCGACGTTGCCTGAGTACCATCAGATTAACACATGAAATAGAGCGAAATTTATTGAGACACGAAAGTGGCTAGTGTATATGACACTTGTGTTCCAGAATTTGTCCAGGTATCTCAAGGGAAATTGATCATCTCTTCGCTTTTTGTCGAAGTCAGGAGGCACACTTTGCCGTCATACACAAGTGCACCACCTTCCCTTTTCAGTGTCTCATCTAATATCGCGGTTCTTCAAATCAGTTGCATTATATTGGGTTTATTTAGTAGCAGGAAATTCCACGTAGCTTGACTGCCTGATTAACTCGTAATTGTAGGTTTATCGCAGGGCAGCTGCCTTTCAGTGTAGTCCCACTCGGCTCACCTCAATGCGCATAATTAAGTATTTTTGTCCAATTACAAAAGCCGGTTAGCATTCGCAAATACATCCGGTATCTCTTGTATTGGATCAATAGGTGAACACATGGAATATAAAGCCAGAGATATTGGAATTCTTACATGATACACAAGACAAAGTTAACGTATCAACATGTACCGTTTGTGATATTTCCAGTCTTACTACCTCAGACATCAACGCGATTGTATGCTCCCCTAGCAAGTAGGACATATAGTTCAGTGACATAAAAGTTGTTCTATTTCTCAGCTACTGCTGCTCTGGTCCTTTTGATGACCCGAGCTTGCCCTCTACCTCCTGAAACCACTCCTTGACATGTTCGACATCAATCCAATACCTTACCGCCTCTGATACAATAGCTTCCGTAACCTGGATCTGATTTCCCCTTTTCTCATAAAGGAAAGCCATTATATCTTTTCCCCAGTGATTTCTCGCTGCTGCTAGTAGCACAGCTTCAGTAATCTGAATCTGGTCTCCCCATCTTCCAACAAGGAAAGTCATCGTTTCCTTTCCCCGGGGATTTCCCGCCGCTGCTATCACAACAGCCTCAGTTATTTCGACCTTTCCTCCCTGCTGCTTGAAGAATAGTTCGAAAATCTCTTTCCCAGCAGCTGTATTCTGTGCCGCTGCTTTCAGAATAGCCTCAGTAACCTGGATCTGTTCTCGCCGTTTCTCAAAAAGCAGTTCTAGAACCTTATCGCCCTTCTCCCTATTCTTTGCTGCTGCTATCAGAATAGCCTCAGTAACCTGGATCTGCTCTTCCCGTTTCTCAAAAAGCCGTTCTAAAATCTTGTCGCCCGACCAGTCATTCCTTGCTGCTTTTATTAGAATAGCCTCAGAAATCTGCACTTGTTTTCCGCGCTTCTCAAGGAGTAGATCCATAATCTCTTCGCTACACCTCATATTACCTGCCGCTGCTACTACAATCTCTTCGCTAATTGGAATTCCCTCTCCTCGCTGCTTCAGAAGAAGGTCTAGCATTTCTCTGCCACACCAGCAGTTTTCTGCTGCTGCTTGCATAATGGCGCTCGTAACGTGGGCTTTCTTTCCAGCTTTCTCAAGAAGTAGGCTCACTCCTTTCATGCCTCGCGCGTCTCTTACTGCTTTTTTCAGTAAGTCTTCACTAATCTCGATTTGCTCGCCTCGCCTCTCAAAAAGTATTTCAACCACCCTATCGCGATTATTACGTGCTGCTATGAATACCGGCGTCAGCCTGATATCATTGAAATAATTACTTTTACTTCGCGCATGGACGTTGGCATTGGATTTAAGCAGAAGCATTTCGACTATATCAGAAAAGCCTGCCCCTGATGCTTCGTATAGTGCTAGGTCGTGAGACTCGTTATCTGCGTCGATGTTGCCGCCTTCCTCATCAAGAATCGCACGGACCAGTGACGATA
This sequence comes from Xylaria sp. FL0043, assembly GCA_022578865.1. NCBI lineage: Eukaryota > Fungi > Ascomycota > Sordariomycetes > Xylariales > Xylariaceae > Xylaria > Xylaria sp. FL0043. The sequence continues at coordinate 257,142 of MU397273.1, forward strand.
GCCCATAGTGAGCGGCTAAGACGAGGTCAGTCCATCCCTTTATGGAGCAAATGTGCTCTAAGTACTCCGTCCACATTCTTGGCCTTCCCTCATGCAGACGACCCAAAAAGCGCGCTTTCTCAAGCAGATCGTTGCATGGGATAGTATCCTGCTCTCTATAGTGAAAGTGCCACTGGCAAGCCGCGTAGTGAAAGAGTGGGTAAGTTTCCTTAGCCGGCGGTAGCTTGTAATCATAGGGCGCATCGAACTCTGGCAGAGATAGATAACGAGTACAAGAAAGCGCCATCACCCTATGACACTCAGGAAGATTGAAGCGTCCTCTCCATTTCCACTCGTGACCCTCCTGCGGGGACTCAGTCAGGAACTCTCTCACTGTTTGGTGAATGAAGGATAGCTTTGAATCATGGACATCAACGAGCAGCCCACAAAAATTCTTTGCCTTGCTTTTAAAGTCGTTAATACTCCAGATATTCTCTTTGACTTCAGAGTGTGACGTAAATGAGGTTTCTGATGTGGCCATTGCAAGCGCATAATTCGCTTCTCTGATGTCAAGAGGTTCTTTCGCAGCAAGCATAAGCTGGAAAAGAGGGCGGGTATATGGCGAGTTCTTTTGGTTAAGAATTTTTTCATATGCCTCAGAGTGCTCGCTGGGCAGGTTATCCAACAGTTTCTTCACGTCTGAGTGTCTGCCATAATCACTGGGGCGCTGTTCTATTATATCAAATGTCAGACGTAGCCATAGATATGTACGGTTTTCCATTCCCTTGAGGTGCTCCGAGATCTGGTGACGCTGCGATTCTGAAAAACTGCTCAGCATTTTCGGGATTTTCGCATCGATGACACGGTTGACGTCTTCACTGACAGCGGCAGAGTGGTCATCACCATCGATTCTCAGGCAGGAAGAATTAAGAAACCTTCCAATAGACTGCTCGATTGTATCATAAGGTCGACTCGTAATAAAGAATTTGAGTCTACACGTACGGCGAGATGCTTGCCCAATCGTGGTGAAAAAGTCTTCTAGCTTGCTGATAATCTCGTCTCTGTCGTTTCTGTTGCATTCATCGAGGGCATCGAGGACACAGATGATCTCTCCGGCGTCTGAAGTGGTGGTACAGTCAAGGAGGATGTCCCAAAGCTCGGAGAAGTTTGTGGCCAGACTTTTCCCGTAATTTCTATGCCGGTGTAATGCATGACTCATGAATTTGCCGGTCAGATCCTGTACGAAAAGCTGATGAAGAATCGCGGAAAGGGCGTTGGCCCCGTGTTGACGCTTCGCGTCACCATCCTTGAAGAAAAAGTAACAGACGGTGGATGTCGCAGGACTAGTAGAAAGCTGCCACTCGTCAATCAGCGACCGCGTGAGCACAGACTTTCCGCACCCTGGACCGGCAGACACCCAGAGAAAGCTCGATTCTTCCCTGTCACGCCACGATCGAAAGCTGTCGTCCTCTAGAAACCACTGGCATGTACCTTCGACTTTTCTAGGATTGAAGCTTTTGTATCCTTCATGATCTGCTGCTAGAAGGGCAAGCAGTTTCCGTTCGGCCTCCTCTTGGCGGTCGTGTCTTCGCTGCTTCCTTTCCTCATCCAAGATCTCATATATCTTCTGGAGTGCTTCTCGGGACCGATACATCTGCTCTAATTGCTGGTTACTCTTCAGCTGGGTCTCTTCGGCTTGAATGATGTCGATCAAACTTTTGCAGTGTTCACTCTGGCGTTCGATGTGGGCAGCCTTCTTCTCCCAGTCATTCCATCCGGCAACTTTTTGCCACGCACGGGAGAGCTGAGCACTGGACAAATGACAAATGGTACGCGCCTGATACTCGAAGACGTGCGAGTACAATTCGCTTAGGCTATCGCTGTTCACGTGGAATTCCTCAGCAAAAGCGTCTTGGTAAGCTTTCCAATATACTTGGACATGATTAACCGTGTCTAGATGTGAGATCATAGCCTCGTGCTGGGCTGTTGCGCTAGTTAGGAGCTGGTTCTTGTCAGTATTGGTGTAAAGCCTCTATTAATGTTGACCTACCGGGAGTACTATTGAGACACCAGACCATGCCAGTGCGGCATATGGCTGCGCACTTAAGGCATCCTTAACAACGCCATTACACCAAATAAGTACCTTGGCTAGCTTCTCGGCTTGCTCCCTAAATTTTATGTCTTTGCCGTGGAAACTGACGTGCCATTGTTTAGCCTCCCGGCTCTGTTGCAGTTCTTCCACGAATGACTTTGCCCAGGTTGGGTTGGAGAAGTCGACCTTGGAGACGCTAGCCAAATGGATTTTGTAGTCTTTCGCTAGCTCTGGTTCCCGTTTGCTGAACTCTTCGTATGCATCATACCAGACATCGGGATGAGCGGCTTCGGCTGTCGGTGGATTCTGATTCGAGATTGGTGCTGAGGTTGCGGTTGCGGTTGCGGTTGGGACAGGAGGAGAGATAGGGGCGGGCGGCATAACGTCGACGCCTAAACTTTGTGGACTTCCCGCAGGGTATGCTTCCAGCGAAGCCACCGCATTCGTTCCCGAACCGCTGTATTTCGCTTGCCGCTTCAACTTTCCTTTAATCTTTGAGAAATACCGCATCGTGTGATTAGATAATTGGAACGGGATTGGTGAAAGCTAGAAGGCGTATGAAGTCAACTGCAACTCCTCGTTGAACGGAGGAATTTTACCAGGCAGATTTAAGCCCAGCGATGGTGGTCTCTTAGAAGAGAATCAAGGGCGATGACAGGGACGAGGAGAAATAGGAGCAAGGTGTAACTTTTAAGGGGTAGACTATTGCTGATAATGGAGGAATACCTCGCGTTTTTCCAGTGTTAGATTGAAAGGAGCAAAGTAGGGCTGGCAAAGCAAGTGCAATTCGCAGCATAAACCAGATTGCATTAAGTGCGAGTGCCTGGAGACTGTTGGCAAATAAGCTTAGCAGCCACAATTATGAGCAATAGAGAGCTGAACTGTACGCTACCTCGGGGGCCGAAATCTCTACCAATAATAGGATCGCAAGTTCTGGCGCATCTGGTACCCCACGTTACATTCAGAGGCTGAATGTCCTACCGAATCGGGCACGCTGCATTGAATGCCATTAGATTACGAAGGCAACAATGATAATTTAAACCAACGCAAGATGGCGACGTAGCTGGATCTACCACGACCCCGCAGCCTCAGCAGGACTATGTCCTGACTTTCTCAGACGGCGCCTGTACGATACTGGCCGCCGTCTCTTATCCAATAAACTTGTCTAAAGTGCTTCCCTTGAAGAGGACTGTGACCCGAGTACGCAAAAACGCTGAAACGAAAGCAACCAAGCCGCTGGACCGACCAGGTATTCCTTACACGGTTGATGTTTGGGCTGATCCCTAAGTCAGTCACCTTGGCCTTGTTGCACAATACATGGAGGGTGCTCTCAATGAAATCATGGCTGTTAATGTCGAACAGGGCTTCTCTCTCTTGATGAATGCAGTGATGCTATTCAGAATCAGGATGCGGTGGTGGTGTTCATTGACGTCTAGGATAGTTAAGGGCCACGGTTCAAAGTTATTGATACATTTCATATCTACTTACTCGACTAATGATCTCTAGTTCTACAGGCTCCCACTCGGGCGTGCACTGGGAGTCGAAAGTTAAGTCTTTCGTAAGGCATCTATTCTCACCGTCTATATTGAAGTGGTAGGTGCAGGCTACGGCCATATTACTGAGTCAGCTAACATGGTGACCTGGCTAGCCAGGGGGATATAAAAGAGGGTTAAGGAAAAACGGCAGCGAAACGAGATAGAACACATGCGCTTGGCCTCATGAATATACGAATATAACGTTCCTTTTCACGCGATCATTCACTTCCCCATCGTTAAGTGTCATAATTTAAGGCCCGAAGGCCTCAGGAAGTATAGGTGTCGACTATCTCCTGGAAGTTTGACCCTCGCGTGGGCGCTGGCCTATGGGGTACACTTCAATATTTCTGTTCCACAGGAGAAACTCTCGAGGTGAGCTCCGATACAATCAGAAGGGCCGAACTCAGGGCTCGTAGGATGGCTCAGTATGAGAATAATACTCTATGAGCGCATAGACCCTTGACTATCCAAAACACTCCCTTGGCCTCCTGGCAGTCAGTCAGTCTCTATATATAGTACTCTTACGGCTTCAGGCATCTCTGAAAGAGGCCTGGCAAATATCTCATAGGTCGGAACCGCTTCATTTATCGACTATCCGAAGCCTCTGCAATTCGCCTTCATGCTCATGATAAGACGAACGTGGATACGAGGGTTGAAGTAGATCACAGGGCCTCGCATAGGTGATCTTCCATCTGCGCGTAGGTTCCCGTACAACAGATATCGCCTCACTCCCGTGGATTTCATCGCCGGTTAGAGTCTCCCTTACTCCTTTCGCTCTTCTAACGTTCTTCTAAGAAATGAGAATTACTCGAGTATGTGGCAATTCGCTGACCTGTCATCTGACATAACAAATACATATAACTGCAGCGCCACGATTCTCGCTCCGTTATCGGATTTCTCAGACAACTCCGATTATCAATATCTTCCGAAATGCTCATCACGATCGGTCGTAGAGGGATCTTGAGAAAGGCAAAGAGAGCATAAGTCGGATTTTGCAGTCCGAAATAAACCGCCACTAAGCGATTGAGTAACCTTTCACTTCAACCTACTCTTTCATCCTACGCCGCTAGACATATTCGGTATATGTGGTTTTCTCGTCGTCCCTAGGAAGTGGGTTGAAGATACGACGTATAAGCTGCTTCCGATTCTTTCCGGTAGCGGCGGCATGGGTAAGTTATCGAGTATCGCCAATGAATTCCATCGCTAGTTCGCCGATGTTTGGCCTATCAAGACTTATGTTGAAGGTTTAGAGTAGATAGAGAGAAAGGTCAATGGAGAAATATTGCTATGCTATCATGTACATGGGCAATACCTAGAGTATGAAGAGGCCTAGGCCCTTCGTGTGAATAGAATTTTGAGTTACAGAACCCTGCCAAGAGGTTGTCAGAAATTAGCTTCCGCTAGACTTGATAGACAAAAAGTAATGACTATACCAAAAGACAAACCGATTTATCAAATCACGGCTACTTAGTTGCTCATCCACCGCGGAGAATGGAGTTCTGAATTAGATTATTGAGACGAGTACGTTGCGAAAGTCTCCGTGTCGGAAGGCTACCTGCGCTACCTAGGTAATTAGGTAGGTAGACGAACCGAGTGGAGCATACGGTTTAACCATGACGCCGAGCCCCTCCCTACTCCTCTACTAACCACTCCTAAGCCGGGGGAGCTCCCAGAGCTCAGTCAAAAACATACATACACACTGATTTATATATATACAACAACTTCCATCGTGATCAACATACTCTTCCTCGGTGTCGGATTCAATTCATTAACATTCAGCACTCGAAACCCTTCGCGAAATGTCCAAAGTCTTCATCGTCACTGGCGCGAGCCGAGGCCTAGGACTAGCCATCGCCCAGGCCCTGCTCAGGGAATCCCACAAGGTGTTCCTTGTCGCTAGGTCTGGAGATGAATTGCGGAAGCTTAAGACTCAGCATGGTGATTCGGTTGACTACACGAGTGCCGATCTAACAGATCTGAAAGCACGTAAACCCAAAATTGCTCATCATCTCAGCGTTACATTAAGACTAACTGTGATGTAGGTGGCGCCGAGAATCGTGAAGTCGGCATTAAAAGCCTTTGGCAAGATTGATGGAGTGGTACTAAATCACAGCACTGTATCACCAATCAAGAAGATATTCGACGCAGATGCTGAAGAATGGAGGCAAACATTTGATACCAACTTCTTTAGCGTATTGGCATTGGTGAGTTGTGGGGCGAGGGTGAAAATTTGGTATTTATGCTGACTAGTCTATAGGTGAAAGAATCTATCCCAGAACTACGCAAGTCAAATGGCCGAGCCATCTTCGTCTCATCAGGAGCGTCGAGCAAGGCTTACATAGGCTGGGGAGCCTATGGAACATCGAAAGCAGCTTTGGATCACCTCTGTGCCCATCTAGCAGTTGAAGAACCCTCTATTACTTCTGTTACAGTTTCGCCAGGCAAAGTCGACACAGCCATGCAGAAGCATATTAGAGAAGAGGGACACATTGGCATGACACCAGAAATCCACGCCAGTTTTGTGGCAGAACATGAAGAGGGCCGTCTCCTCAACCCGAATCAACCGGGCACTGTCATTGCGAAATTGGCAATTGGTGCTACTAAGGTTTTGACCGGCAAACATTACAGGTGCGACAAGGCAGCTTTCCTGGATGGGTCGCCTGGGCTAACATTTCACAGATGGAACGCGGCAGAGCTTGCGGATTTCCAGGCAAAGTAAAGGGAGGACAAAAGGACATCGACAAAACTAAAAAGAATGTTAGTGCTTGCCACAAGAACATCCAAGGAAGTACTGGACGGAGCAGATGCTTCAGTCGAAAGATGAAAAGACAATTGTATAATTCTACATATGAAATTCGGGTATAGCATGTTCATCACAAGCGATAGAGAGGTTAGGGAATGGGTAGATTTCGTACCTTACAACGTCGTTTGTTATAGGTAATGCCACCCGCAATGTACACTACTGAGCCATGCCTGCAGCCATCACCAACATCAGTCCAATCGCTCCCTGACCAACACGTGTTGTAGAGGTAGTGATTAGGCGAGGATCAGGAAGTATATACTCCGTCATGTATAATCGGTATTTGATAGTACATTTTGGATATTGGGCATCATGGCACTCGCTGAGTCTTGGTCAAGATTCGTGTTTACATACGTTACAGTCGGCCTAGTCTATCTGTATGGTTAGCAAATGACCACACATTTGACTTCGGAGAAAGATGTGTAGGTAAACTTCATTCAGTTATGTCTGTTTGGCTTGACGTGTCGATCACCATGTTACCATTTGGCAAAGTAAGACTGGGGCGACAATGGACTCATCATTGAAGGGGAAAAGAATACTATTGAGAAGACTTACTGAACCTGGGAAGAGCGCGTAGATTTGCCAGCATATATTTACAACACCATATGCCGCCGTACGCAGAGTCGCACCCGCACGTCCCTTTGCGCCAGGCAAAGAAGCCGCGTAGAGCTAACTCATCGTCCAGTAGGAGGTTTCGTTGTTTGCGCTTAATTCGCCATTTGAATTGCGAACACCTACTTCGCGAGGCTAGACACGATTATAAGACGCTATCTTGAGAGGCATGTTTGGAGGTCGACGCGACATGGGCATAAAGAAAGGTTGACTTTGTGGATTGGAAGCATTGCGCAAAGTGGAAGGATCAGGGAAAAAAAAATGAAGAGCTTTAATAGCGGAATTAAATCCTCTACTGCGCCACAGTATCGTGTGGCGTGAGCTTCTAAGCAAGGTGAGGCTCAGTGCATACCCACCCCTCCTCCACTGGTGAGGTCACCCTAGGCCACATTTTCAGTGAGCTCGATAAGGCAAGAAGGTCCTTGGATTTAGTACTTAAAACCAAGTAGCCCTCGCGATTCACGGCCCTTGCGCCTGCGCCTGCGCCTGCGTGCCCAGCCTACAACGAAAACAGCCATCATCATCCCTTGTTCTCATTTTCACGAGTACTATTTCAAGCTCCCGAGTCTTCTTGATCATATATCCGCGTGTTTATTCATCTTTATACCTCACGACAGCTTTAATCTGGTCACAACCCGAAAAGCTGTGGCCCGTTCTCGAACTCCGACCTGCCATTCTTAGCTCTCAGCTTTTATCAACCTTGAGTTCATCATGTCGGACCATGAATATGGAGGTGAGTGGCAACGTTAACGAAATCGGGATCGCGTCCCAAAAACATCTCTCTTATTTCTTGCTGCATGCTACTCTTGGGTCAGTCGGAAGCCCGGAGACCTCGGAAGCTACAGTATAGTGTTTATACTCCCCAATATCACTAAGCTGGCCTCTGATATATTCGCCTCATCCGCCACATCTCATCTCATGCACAACATGATATCAATATCCCCGAGAGACCCTTTTCTTTTGATACACCCCACTTCTGATTCATTGTTCGATACGCCATGGAGAACATTGCATGGTGATATGATCAATATATCACCGCTCCTTCATTTTGAGCCTCATCGAAAAAGATCTACTCATCCCATGCTGGGCACCCTTTATGGCTGATGCAGTGGTTCGATCACCTACTGGGTCACTAGTTCCATCTCCATCCCCGTTCGCCCTGTTTTCTCATAATTGCTTTACCGCTGTTTTCAGTCTTTGTGTCGCGCAACTTCTCTGTGGGCAATGTGTACCTCAATAGCCCTCCTGCTTGGCACGCTATGTCTTACACGACGGCGTGATCCAGACCCCTATATCCCTTACTCCTCTTGATAGCCTGGGCCATGTGTGTATTATACTTATCATAGCTATCGTGAAAGTGATGAAGTTGCTGACTGCGTGTTTATTCTAGGCAATGATGATCTGTCTCTCCCCAAAGGTATGTACACGGCCTTTCCCATGCATCCTTCCCAAAACCCAGCTTTTACACTTTCTGTCACCTTGCATCACCAGATCGACTAATCATCATCTAGCAACTGTCCAGAAGATCGTCAGCGAGATCCTTCCCGCCTCAACAGGTCTCTCCTTCTCCAAAGAAGCTAGAGATCTTTTGATAGAATGCTGCGTGGAGTTCATTACTCTCGTATCCTCTGAAGCAAATGAAATCTCAGAGAAGGAAGCCAAGAAGACGATTGCATGTGACCACATTACTAAGGCTCTGGACACACTCGGATTCGGCGAGTACGTCCCTGCTGTGCTCGAAGCAGCTGCCCAGCATAAAGAAACGCAAAGAGTGAGTACTCATGTTGCTGTCTTTGCCCTAATTGTTACCGGGTTACTAACACAGCGATAGGTGCGTGAGAAGAGGGGCAACAAGTTCGAGGATAGCGGGATGACGATGGAGGAACTATTCGAACTTCAGCAGAAGGAATTCGAAGAGGCCAAGAAGAAACAGAGTGGCGAGGCCTGAAGCCCTCTCACTTTGTTTTATTATCTTGGGTTCTGTCTGCTATTATAGATGCAGAGATATGCATTATCATCAAAGTTATCTCATGGGCCGGAAAGGACGGACTTATAGGAAGAGCACGCGATTCAGGGGAGTCGTGGCGATGGTTGATAATGCATTAGTTGGCGTTGGGTTGTGGAAAGACGGATACCAGCAAACGGCGTTTCTTTGATGGGCTTTGGGGGCGACAGAATTTCCAGTCTTCTTATCATAAGTAGAATATTCCAGCAGTATTCTTGAAGTATCCCGTTGGGACCTCAGCTGATAAGCGCGATATGCATTGCAACTCAGAACGGCTGTCGAGCGCATATACCTACGCAGACAGTCGACAAGATGTCAGCCCTCAGCTTGTCAAAATTTGCGTGGAATCTCAAATGGTTGAAGCAATGTTGGCAGCGGGGTCCTGTACTGACGGCACCGGCGCTTTCTCCACCTCTTTCTTTCGTGATACAGCCCCAAAGGTGCGGTAACCTGGATACAAACCCCCGATTCTATTCAACTTTCATAGGTCATTCTGCGTTTAACCTTTCCGCCTCACTCGTAAATGACGGTAGACCACGCTTTATATTGGAATTTGGAGGTTGAGGCTACGTTCGTTGGTCTCAAAGATCGTGCACTTTGTGGAAATGAGTATCCGCTGCTCAAACCGGATAGTGGGTGATCATCTACTCAACTGCCCACCATGCTAAATCGAGGGTTGGGAAGGATACATTAACCCATTTTCTAACTATTCTGCCTTCTCTTCTTTTCTCTCCCGATTTAGCAAATAGATTTTTTTTCCGCGATAAACTGCCGTAGACCATCGCCCGATCGCGAACAGGTATTGTAACAGGTCCAAGATCGATGGCATTCTGGCAATGTCGAGTGGGTGCAGGAGAAGCGGCTGGCTCGTCCTCTTTCGGGCCCATGCATAATTGCGTCAGCGTTGCTTTCTAGCGAGCTGCCGGCATTCTAGAACCCAAGAGTAGCTCTCCCTCCCTTCTCCATCTCCTCTCGTCTGCTGTTCCCTCCAGCAACCAAACTTGGTCGATGGAATGAAAGGCAAATGGCAAACGTGCAAGGTAGCCTACCCTTTTCTTTTCTCTTCTTTTTTTCATCTATCTACATCTATCGCTTACACATCCGTGCGTTTAGCCCAACTGGCTGGCTAACAATGCCCAACGTCGCAAACCCCGTATAGTAGGTAAGTACATACAAGGGTGTACTGTCTACAAGACCGCACAGCAGTACCAGTAGATGGCCCACGCGACAGGAACATGGAAACACCTGACATGTGCTCAGCCCCGAGTAAGCTGGAAGCTGGGTGCTAGCTCTAACTACGAAGCCCTGCTGATGATGAGCAAGCTGTGGGGCTCACACATACTGGCGAGATACTGGATGGGCCTCAATGCGGATGAGACAGCCTCCTACTCGTGATGCAGAAACACCTTAATAATCAGAGTAGGTTCGTCTAACGCTCTCACCGAACACTTGGGGGCCAAACACATTCATGTGAAGATACCCTTCTCGCATCATGTTCGTGGCTGCTACCGCTGCCGCTGCCTAACCATTAAATGATCACCCTGCGGCAACCCAACCGAACAGTGTAGAATAGCAGCACTGCCCCTATCTGCAACCCTGGACCCTGACCACCTGGTGAACGGGAGAGGGACAGAGACAGGCAGACAGGTAAATGGCTTGATGAAAGTGGATTATTTTCACGACTCCAGAGCAGTTCAGTGCCTGAGCATTACCCGAGAAGAAGCCTGTGTAGATCTGGTTATACAGCCTGAGATGTTGTACGTAATTAAGCATGTACCTGTTCATATGCATATGGGTACTTCAGTTGGGTACGGAGTTGTACCTGGGAAGACAACCTTGGAAGTCAACCCAACCCCTCTATGATGTTACACGCTAGTAGCAAAATGGAGAATGGTAACGACTCGAAGTCCAAGAGTCCACTTTTGCAACCAGGTAGGCATGAAGTGACAGCAACGGGATTCTTGTTCTGTTCTTGCTGCATTACCCTTTAATACTTCTTCTACAACTGCCCACTGCCCGCTATGATAACCTGCCTAAGCGTTCTAGGCTGGTGGGGTTCGCGGGCGCATCAGGCTACTGATGTGGGATGACGACGTTGGTTTTTTCCTGCTTGTAATTGACTTTTTGGCAAGCAGGGGGTACATGCCCCCATGTAGGTACTTACTGCGCATGCCATGCCATGCCATGCCATCCCCATCCTTTAGGTATTTGACTCCCGTCAAAATGTCCACTTGACCTTTAATGCCCTACATCTCACTTGTACCTGATCACTCGAACCTTATGACCCGCCTCCCAGATCACAAACATATCTCGTGAAATCTAACCGGGCTTCTTTTTCTATTTTGGCATTCTTTTTTTTGCTTTCTCTTTCTCGAAGCCGCATTTCGCAACAACCGAGATTCAAATCACACAACGCGTAATACAAGATCCGAAAATACAAGATACAAGAAAGAAAGCATTAAGCGGGCCGGCCGGCGCTACATTGCAGTAGCGTCATCATCCCATCCCGATTTTCAGATTTCCCCTCCCACCCTCTCCCTCCTCTTCTCTCAGCTCAGCGCCCGCTCTTCTCGTTATTGTTACTCTTATTAGCTGATCATCCCGCCGCAACAACCCGTCCGTCGTCCGTCGTAGGACAACACCCTGTGCACTCAACCTCACCACCACCACCACCTATTTTTTGCTTGGAAGCCTGCCAGCCCGTTTATCTTGTTATCTGATCTGTGCTACACTACGGGCCCGTACAGGAACATAGTCGCTAGCTTGGATTTGCCGTGATGGCGTACAGGAGTAGCCGAAGTGAGATCAGTGAGCGGGACTACGCCCATCGGAGAGCGCCTGTGCGCGAGTATGAGGATGACCTCAGCGTTGATGTCAACGTCCGCGAACGTGAGCGCGTAGACAGAACACCTGCCTTCCTCCGCGAGGAGGGTCGACGCACGGATGCTGGACCTCTCGTGCTCCGGTCGCGCGAAGTCGAGACTGTCGACAGACGGCGACCCCGCAGCCCAAGCCCCCAGGTTCGCTACCGAGAGCGCTTCATAGAGCGCGAGCGGGAGAGGGTGCCTTCACCCCTTCCCGAGAGGCGACCTGTTCGCTTCATCCAGCGTTCACCCTCCCCACCACCTGCTCGTGTGCAAGTTGTCGAGCGTGTTGAGCGTCGACAACGAGAGAGATCGCCAACTCCGGACCGAGAGCGAGAGCTCATCCGTCTTCACATTGAGCGCGAGAGACAAAAGGAGCGGACTCCATCGCCAAGCCCTTCGCCGTCTCCCCCACCACAGCCTCAGGTCATCCGCGGACCTACCATCGAGCGTGAGGTCATCACTCACTATCGGGATATTGACCACGGTAAGTTTGTCCTTGGAAAATCTATCGAACTCATTCCTTTATTAACACACTGAACAGGCATGGTGCGAGCGAAGCCGCCAACCCCTCCGCCGCCAGCACCACGTCGCGCACCGTCTCGAGCACGGGAGCGCGAGACCGATATAGACATTGATATCTCACGTAATGAAACGGATATTGATATACGCCAACGTACCCGTTCCCGTTCTCGTGCCCGGTCTCAATCCCGCCCTCGTGAGCGGCCCCGTGCGCAACATCGTCCTTCCTACGACGACGATGACCTAATCATCGTGAGGAACCGGGACAAACTCAAGGTGACTGATGTGCAGAGACGCCGCGCGCACTCCGCAGCCCCACGCCCAGAGTGGGATGACGAGGCCGAGTATATTACCAGCAAGATCGACGCCCGGGGGCGAATGGGTGAAGCATGGCATGGCGCCACTAAGGACTGGACTATCGTCGACGTTCCTCCCGGAACTGAGCGAGTCAAGATGGACGGTGTAGGTGGTGGTGGCGCTGAGGTCACTTGGCAGCGCTACAACGGTGTCCGGCGTTCCAAGTTCATTCCTGATAGAGAGGACTCCCCAGTCGCTGCTCTGCCTGAGCCAGCCCCAGATTCTTCGCGCGAGCGACTAAGCGTACAGATATACGATTCCAAAAACCGTGACCGCGAAGTAGAAGTGGAAGAAGTGCGCGATCGCCGGATTTCAATTCGTGACGGTGATCGCCCGGCTAAGAAGCGCGACAGCATGTGGACAGAGATTACAAAGGACCTTGTGAACCGCGAAGCTATTGAGCGCCTGGGATATGAATATGAAGAAACTGAATGGTTTTTCTACATCATGCAATACCTGCGCTATGTGAGTCAAAGATTCTGATGGGTCAATCAATTCAGGTTTCGCTAACAAAAATACAGGAGGACGTCCTTGAACTTACGGATCTTACGGAGGATATCCGCCGAGCTCGAAGACGCAAAGCCCGCGAGGTTGAAGAGCACGATCATTATACCTTCAGCCGACGGCATCACGCACACAGACACTTGCCATGGGACAGGGCTGATGACGAACGTATCGTGGAGCGCGAAATCCTCTACGACTCATCGCCTCGTTATTACCGTTAAGACCTGCTACGGCCGCCATGTCCATGCCCAAACAATTCAAATCTCAATAGGCTGCGCTTTCTTTAAACATCGTTATCGAACAAAGGATATTTGACGTCATTCGGCCGATCGAGGCATATCATAATAAGCGGCAAGCGACAGTGACAGCGAGCGGATGATCCATGACATGATAAGATGCGCAACTGCGAGCTGGTTTGAAAGTAAATTCCCACGATACACTTGATGATTTTTTTTTCATGTTCTACGATCTGGATTGGAATATATGTGCTTAATTTTTCTGTGCTTGGTTTTTGGCATTAGGCGTGCGCGTGTTGGTGGTGAGTTGGAAGAAGATGCAAGAGATGTCATGTGTCGATGAATTGGTCAACTCAGGGGATTTTGTATCTAGACAGCGAGAAGTACGCTTTAATGACTGATGACTCGATGAATTATATATCTGTGTATATCCGAAGATCTTGTCGGGTCAAATTGAAAGGTGGTGGCTGTCATTCCCGTGGCATGTGATGTGGGAGGGGACGAGGAAATGGATAATCGCTACAGCGAGTGGGTTTGCATACCTTTGCGTCTTCACTTCTTGATCAGAGCTGGTACATAGCTCATAGAACGAGAAAGGCCTTTTCTTGGCGAGAGATTTGCAGTAAAGAACAGGACTTCACAAACGAAACGACAGATTACGTAGGTCTAGGTTAGGTATCTCTCAAGCCACAGATCCAGCCGCAGATTTAGCTAAGCCACAGGCCTAACCTCGCCACATAAGCCTAGCCACACATACAACCACGTGAAAGGGGCGGGACAGAAAAGGGGCTGATAGCCCCTTGTTGAATAACCCCTTTTCTTAAGGAGCTTAGACAGCCGAACTCTGAAGTATCTCCTGACCAAGATTAATCAAAGGGAAACGAGACGAAATGCTTTAAGATTCAATTGAACAGAGATATTGCGGCTCATGTGCGCTATATTCTTTGATGCAACGCGCAGACAAAGAATATTATATTCAACTGACAGTCAAAAGGGGGAGACTCCTTAGCTTGACCATAGCATTTAGGATTGCTACGAGCGTCAGGAATAGATAACGCCAATTCTTGTTCGCCATGGTGTTCTTCTTCCGCTGAGCTGAGTCGTCATTGGGATCTTGATGTTTTGTTACGCTAAAAGGTGAGAAAGCTACTGTCGAACTCTGGCAATGATTTAGACGGGGGACCACGGCGACTCCGCTCTATCTGCTGAGTGCTCTAGGATTCTTAGTGCTCCGCTAACAGCTTCTCTGCCGTCGGTGGAGAGAAGGAATCAGCGCGGCTGGTGTATTTTATTATCTCTTATTCTGTAGGAATGATTACAGTGACAGTACAGTGCCCATGTTACCTCGCTCACATCGCTCACATTACTCACTCTACTTTATTCGGTTTACTATGTGTGCATATTATTTTCTCTAAGATTATGATCTTGATAAGAGCTACCTGGACTTCTACAAGCTGACGGCACCGGAGATGGGAGCTCTTTTCTGTAGGTCTATGTGGTCAGGTTAGTCAACTAGGTCTACGTAGCTGTTTTTAACAAGCAGCCTCGGGTCTTGCTTGCCTAGTTGACCCTTAGAACTGTCTCCTGCACTTTAGTGTCAGGTACATAGGTAATCCTGATCTATACCTATTACCATTCGTCTATATTTTCCGGTTATCTTCTAACTATCTATTGTAAAGGGCTAGTGACTCTTAGCTACGTACCTACTATATAACTACGTATCCATGTACTCTGGAACAAAAAAACCTGACATTTAATTAGATGGCACGGGATTAGCTAGCATGTTGATCTTGCGCTGTTGAAACTAACAGCCTCAAAAGTGGCATTAGAAGATAGGTACGATGAATACTGTAAACCACAATCTATGGTTACCACTAAGGTACATATATCTCGCCATTTTGGTTTCTCGTATCTTACTTTTTGCCGATGCTGCCCTCCCCTTCCTTGTTATTGCGAACTAAGAGGTTCCGGTATAGCTTTGAGACTAGATCACAGGGGCGCGTGTTAGAAGCTTTCGCAAAACTATCAATAGGGATCCGTCACCTACCGCAAGAGCAGAGTTCCTGACACTCATTTGCCCATCATACTCAGAACAGCAGCCTTCGGCGACGGCAGGCAATGCACTCTTTCTTGTCGTACGTATCAACATCTGGTGCCCTAATGTAAATCTGACATTGTTCTTTGGGAGTGTTGCGAACCATGGCCTCGAGGCACTTCACCGTGGCTTTGCCTTTCCATTCGATCGTGCCGCACTTCGGGCAATGGTTGTAAGTCGTTTCATTTTTACACATGATGAGCTGGATTTCTTGGGCAGGGGATAGTGAAGGTGTCTTGAGTGGGTTGGCAGAATGCGAGAGACAGGACGGCTAATTCAGGCTGAATATTAGCAAGATCGTATGAGTTGTGGCTTTGATTGCAGTGTGATTTGTTTATGATTGACTTCGGGCCTCGATGCTTTTTTCTTCTTTCTCTTTTGTAGCTTCCCCACTGGGAAATTCGTTGACTTTTATGAATGCCTCCCTCTAATCCGGCTTGTTTGCCAAATTCTTACCAACACGTGTTTGTGGTTCCCTAACATGTCAGACATCATCCCTTACGACCCTCAACATGTAGTAAGTGTCATGCATTTCTGTGACCAGGGCCAATGGCGCACTTTGATAGGTGCGTACGCAGTACGCAAACATTGACCTATCGCTTTCTCCAAGTAAGACGGGAAAATGTCCGCAGGGATGGCGTCCTTTTTGCAAAAAAGGGTCAAAGTATTGGCATGGAAGCCTTTATGACTGGAGGTCTGGGGTCCGAAAATGGGGTCTCTTATGCTATGTTTGCTCTACAAGGGAGAAAACTACACATAACCTACACTACTCTCTGGGGAATTGCAACGTACGATTCTTTCCTCTTTAAAAAAAAAAAAAAAAGAAAAGAAAAGAAAAGAAAAGAAAAAAAGAAAAGAAAAAGACAATAGAGCAACTGGATCTTGAAGCGAGCCCCTTGGGCCAGTGCCAATACCGGGATCAAATCTCCAGATGATAGCCCACGCCTATACATCCTGAGGCCTTCAGGCCTTCAATTATCACAATCTTAGATGGGAGATTGAGCGATCGCGAGAAAGGACCGTTATATTCGTATGATTGAAAATTAAGCGCATGTTCCCTATGCCTCCTGTTGTTCCAGGCCCTTTCAGGTTCTCCTTTATATTCCCCATGTTGGCTGACTAAGTAGCTTGCTCAACAACACTTCCACGGACAGGTTGACTGGGTGATCCTGTAGCACGGCGCTAGGGCTCATATGGACGAGGAACTTGTGCCAGGGAATTTCTCTATATGTACTTGCCGAATAGGGACTATAAAGTGCCGAAGATTCTTTAAGACTGACTAACAGCTAGATTTTACCCAAACTCATATATCAGCCTTGTGATAAACAGTACACTGGCATTCCTAAGGTCTAGCAAAACGCTAAAGGATCATCATCCTGTCGAAAGTAGGCCTTGTATGATGGTGTCGCAAGATCCTTCCGTTTTTAGATTCAATACATGCGTGTGGCGTCGCAAGGGGTCTGCACGTAATTGATAGGAGGGCGTTAGATGAATTTTAGGATTTGGGGGCCAAGAAAATGATCACGAATATAAGAAGTAAGTGAGTCGGTACGAAGTAAGCTGGGCTGACCGATCCCTGCTTAGGACTGAATTATGGAAAGCTAGAAGAATCAGGGGGCTGTTTGGCAATATTAAAGGGGGAGTGTGTCGCCTCGAAATAGCAAGCTTGGTTTCTTCCTGAGGAACACATATCGAGTAGAAATCATGAAAAGGATCTGAGGATCGTGCCAGCGAAGGAAATGAGCAGCAGTTGCCAGGACACTCGACATCATGTATCGCTTCTCCTATACACTCAAGAGGGATTACCCCTACAAATGGCTCACTCCCCTCGTGGCAGCAGGGGGCTTCGTCGCAATCGCAATCGTGCTGTTCGTCAACATAGTAACACAACGTTCCGAGCTCGTCGTTTCCACAACCAACAACATCAGCAGCTTGCGAGCTAATCATTCGCAATCAAATGGCTTGCTTAGATATCTGCGCCGGGACTTGAATGTGTCATGCGACTACGCCACGCTTCTCCCCTATACTATTAGGACTGTCTGGCAGCATGACGCTAATGGGAAACAAGAGAACCAGGGCGCCCTGTCATATCGCGAACATGCACTAGACGACTGCAACGTAACGAGTGTTGGCATCTTCGTCAATGGGAAATATAGTCAAAGCCAAATCCTCAGTGCCCGCTCACGCGTAGGACTCGTTATCAAGACAGAAGTCTCGTGCGCCATCGAGGATGACACGATGAAGACCTATTTTAATCTTGAGAGCGCATACAACCTCATAGATGGTGACATCCCGCACTTTCTGCTCAGAAACGCGACATCGTCACAGAGCCTATACTGGGGGGAGTCTTTGCTGTATTTGTACTACGCCGTCACCAGTCACGCGTATTGGAACGCCTCGCGAGGCAAATCTTGGGGTGATCCCGCCGATACATACTCGGCGTACATCAATCTGAAGCGGAGCTCCAATGCGAGCGTCGGCGGCACGGACGAGGTTCTGAGTGATGACTTCTTCGACGTATATTGTAGCGCCGAGGACGACGTCTGCAATAACGACGCGATCCCGTTATTATCTCGGGGCAGCGGCCCCACCGGCGCAGGACAGTATGGGTCACCGTGCCCCAGTATCTGGCCGGCAGTAAACATCCTGGGCAAGGCAATGTGGTCCACGGTCATGACGGACCTTGGGCAGAAGAACATTCCTGTCCCCAATATGCTCGCGGACCCAAACTTGCTGGCGAACCTCACGAGCAACATGACGAACGAAGCGAATGCATGGCTTGAGTTGCAAAATATACCCAAACATGGCAGCACGATAAAGCTGGACCAGGGCCTCGCTCTTAGGAGCTTTGATCCAGATGTCACACCCGCGCCCGTACTTGGCGTCAGTACTAGCTATCTCTCGACAAACTATATCTGCCGGAAGCCAATGCTCAAACCGGCGGGCACGCGCGTCATTGCGATTCTGTCATCTTCACTGATTTTATTGCACACCATCTGGAATTTCTTCTGGCTTGTCTTCGACTGGTTCGTTCTAGATAAACTACAGGCAGAGGCGAATCATGTCGTCGGAGTCCATATTGCGGGGGATACGAGTTCAGGGGATTTAGATAAGCAGGCGGACGGTCGTTGGGAGGCGGGACAAAAAGCCAATAACTATACACAAGTGAGACAAGCCGAGCGTCATCTGGATCAAGGAACTATTATTGTCGAGGAGCGATGGTTGACTCGAGGCACGTATTCGTGTACGTCAAGTCCGGCCGCAGAAATATCCCCCTACTTCAAAGCTTCGATGAGTGCAGATTCACCTATCAGTCTGCCACGGGCGATGTTGGTGAATCGTGAACAATTCTATCACGGCCAATTCTCGTAGGCACGCTTGCTCTACTGAATTTGATTTTTATTTTTCCCTTCGCTGTGTGAGAACTGCAAGAGAGACAGCAGAATCAGGGAGCTAACAACTTGGTATTCCTTTTAGGTTTGTTTACCCGGGTGAAGTAGAGCCAAAGAATAATATGGAATAACCAAACTTCATCGTCTAGACAGCCAAATTATTACATTAAAGCTTCCCGTCGATGCGTTTCACTTGACCGTAGCGTGTGATAGATAGTTACACTATATCGAGCCATGTGAAGGTTGTACCTTGCAACGCCTCCCCGTCCATGATTTCATCAACATAGGCTTCGCTTATGAGATTGTATTTTCCGTTCTGACTCAAGCGAAGTATGAACGGGACTTGCGCGCCTCTCAGTACGGTTACCACGTCTCCAGGTTTAATGTTGTCATAACCCAGTCCTACTCTCCCCGTTACAGTTATGAACGGCAATCGTTTGAGAGATCGCCCGTTGATGTCGGATGCCATTTGAAACACGTCGTCGAAGATATTCTGAGATGCGGCTCGGGGAAGAAAATTGCGCGCTTCTATCTTTATGCGCCTGTCTTTAGCACGGTGAATGTTCCTTTGAAGGAGACATGCAGCTTCAGATAATATATTCTCACTGGTCCTGACAGGGACGCCTTTTGTTTTGCGATCGCGGATTATTCCGCCTACTGAAGCCCTAGCTGCTGCATGCAAGCGCTCCCTAAAGGAGGGAAATTTGCGTTTAGTTTGGTACGTTAGACGTAGGATCTCAAGTAGCCATTCCCCCGGCCATGTCAGTGTTTCTGCTATAGGAACGTCCCAACTGGAACTTCTCGTAGGAAACGACCCAACGCTACAGATCTTATCGCAAATAAGACCATGTAGAGATATGCCACAGATGCCCGGGGCGTCGTTGACAATTCTTATGATCGGCTTGAGATTCGTCGAGCCGGAAGCACCAAATTCTGGCTCTAAAGTCATATGGTCGTCTAGGACTATCTGTAACGGTACAGTCAAAGGCTGATACCAATCTGGAACCCAGGACGGTAAGTTTTCATGCGTCGAGCTTTGGTGGGGTTGCACAAAAGACAACAGCGAGATATGTCCTTGCTGAAGCATTGCAGCTGTGGTGAGAGTGTAGATTTCCCGACATGTCTTCGTATAATCTGGAATGACGCCTTTCTCGCTAAGGTCTTTTCGATCGGAAGCCAGGCTCAACAATGCAAATATCTTATCCCGAGGATCGCTCGAATCTAGGTGATGGGGGCCGTGCTTTTGGAGATTGGCACTCCCAACGCAAGTGAGCCGGAGAAGAGCGATCAATGGGAAATCGCCTATCTTGACGCGGTGGGCGTTGACCATCATTACTGTACGGAAAAAAGATCCGCGAAGAATCTTTAAGTGATATGATTTCAATGCCCCTGGGTCATTGAGCATTCCCCATAGGGAGTGGACGAAAGTGTTATATGCGTTCATCGCAGCAGCGAGCCTTTTCCTATTTATTCTCATCTTCCCACAAATGAAGATTGCTTCTTGTGAAAGGGCAATTTCTTGAAGAACCCAGATCCTTCCAAACCAGGGCCGCTCAAGCAAATTCTTCATCTGGCGGACTGGGAAAAGGTTTCCACTATCATTCCAGCCGTTGATGTTGTGAAATAGAAATGCCAGCATTCCAAAAATAGGGTTACAAACGTCAAATTCTTCTTTTAATTGACTTAGGAGAAGAAGAAAGTCGAATGGAGACTTTACCGGATGTCTTGAATAGAGCTGAGCGAGCTTCAGCCAGATAGCATCGCCGATGTGTAGATCGTGATAAAGGCCACATGCGTAAGCCATCTTGCCCAATTTATCCAAATATTCAATAGCCCGTTGACTTTCGCTGTCACCAAGGCCCAACCAGGCTAGAACCTCATCCGCACGTCTATATATGTCTCCCATCAGCGCTACTTGCCAAGCCTTTTCTATATCGTTTCGCTGGTCGATACAGAGGTAGTCGACCCATATCAGAAATGGGGACACCGAGGGCCGTAGCGCAATCAGCGCGTTGAAGAGGTTCTCCGGAATCCGGATGCCGATGTCGTCAACCAGTATGACGCGATTTGTCGTAGCACTTCCCCAGGCGTACGAAAGAGCCTTGTATTTGGGTGCGCTCCATAAACTTGACTGCATTAATCGACAACATGGAATGCGCACATATTGTGGCCCTGGGCTTGGTAGAAGCTGCAATAATCTGATTTCGCTTCTATCGCGACTCAGATCGCTATATTTTATAGACATGATGATTGATAACTTTCAGGGTCTAGTCGCGATAAAGGCTGCCCGATGCGTGAGTGAAGAGAGCGTGGAACATGGAGCTCAAATATGAAGTATAAACAAACATCAGCAATGGGGGCGCAGTCATGTTGCTACCAAAGGCTGTTGGTGCCTAAATGCAAGGCAGAATCAATAGCAAATGATTGTTGGGGGCGAAGATTGTCACCATAGGTGCTCTGCGTCACCTCCGCACGCACTCCAGGTTGCCTCTGTGACACTGGTCGCCTTATTGCCCATAATTTGACAGGAGTAATCGGTTGTTCTGAAATTATGCTGTGTTAATTGGTCTTGGGCAAGTCATAGTAATTGATATTCTCCAAGATACTTCAGGAAGGTTACCTTGGTATCTCATTGGCCAAATCCAGCGACAATGTCATGGATCAACTGTAACTGGCAACTTGACCGTTCATTAGGGGGTAGACTCTTTATCACGGATTCGAAAACCCCTATCGTGATCAGTTCTATACGAGCACCTCAACATTGGTATATAAGAAATCCCTTAATGAGAAAGACTACCCTAGACTGGCTAAGAAGGAGTGAAACAGTCTCGTTAAGCCCGGCTCTCTGAGTTACAACAACTACGACGAGCATAATTCAAAATCTACGCTTCCGTATTCCGACCTCATGCCACCAATTTGAACATCACACAACTACCCTCGCTTTCAGGCGGTTGTGCTGAGAGCAAAGGTTTATGAGCTGTGTCAAGAGAGTGCATCATTCACCAAGGCAGAGCGAGTTTTAGTTAATAACTACTCAGCGATATAGTATAACAGCAAGGGAATGTATCACGCGACCATGTCTATTGTATTCGGCTCGAAGCACAAGCTCGATACCTCTAAAGCACGTGTAAGGAGCGTCTTCATCATAAGTTCCTTGTCCTCCCGATACTACCGGCATTCCTTATAAAAGCGACCGTAAGAAGCAAGATGAGGCCGATCATCAAGCCATTCGTCAGGAACAAGGCTACCCTAATACAATCCCCCAGAGTCTAATGACCGTAACCACCACGTCGAACATCGCGTCTCTGCTCCTCGTTTCGCATCCTATAGGGGTCCCCATACTCACGCCGGCACACATGGCACATATCCCGGTTCTTGCAATTGCGGACACTCTTTTTCGTCTTGACATTATTGCTGTTCCAGTATTCGCACTTGTCGCTGCCTGTAAGGTTTCCTTCGTCGATCCAATACTTGCACGCTACGACGCATTGCGTCTCGCGACCGCAATTATATTCGGTGATTTGTTTATAGCACATCTCCCTCGGGCTGTCTAGTATTGTTAGTAAGCCGGCCTCTACTTATTTTCTGTGTTACTTACACGGGAACGATTGGTACGTGTTTAAGCGTTCGAAAGTAGGGCAGTAAGTGATTTGCAGTCCGTTAGCGAGTTTTCGTTCAGGAATGATATAAATCTGATCGAAGATAGCTGTGAAGAGGTAGAACGCGTTGGCCTGTCTGAGAGTGTTGATGAGTGATTCCTTGGACCTCTTGTCAGGATATTGATGGGTTTTTATAGACCATGGCTGATCGATCACAGAGTCTTATGCGGCCTTATTTTCATTCTTTTTGTCATACAATTGTAGTCACGAGGCATCCATCAAGAAAGTGAGGCTTCAAGTCAATAGTACGGTGGGGTAGCAAGGGATGAGCAAACGAGTCCTCGATCCAAAGACCCTCGCTAGACCCTAATTACTCTATTTGTCACTAGAGCAAAAGCATATCGTGATGATAGACGTGTGTGCCTCAGATATGCTTACTCACGTGCAGGAATAGCGCAGTGCACGAGATGATGATGCTATTGGAATATGGAATCTATCAATGCTACTTGAAACATTCACATCCCTTCAGGCGTCAAAGCTGTTGGACGTCAACTTCCGACCATGAAAAGTTGGCGTCGTGCTCGTACGCCACAATTTGGGCAGACTCTGTGATAGCTTGCTAATTGCCTGAAAAACAATATTATACGCGTCCTTAGCCTCGAAATTTGCCTCAAGAGCGTAGTCCGAAGGTGAGTCCCAGTATGTCAACTATGAACCTATCAGAGAGGCTACTCGAGTCTGACCACGTGCGTCTAGGGCTGCAAGGGAGAACTCTCAATGCTCACGAGGCGTAAGTCAGGCTATTTAATTTGGCAGAAGGGTTTGATCGTGGAATCGTATACGCTTTTGGGAATGATGTTGGCGCTGCTCACGTGCTCGACTGGCAGGGACAGAGGGAGAGGTTTCGGCCGAAATGTGGTCTCCTCTGAACGTAATTTTGCTTTGATAGGATTGCGTGTGTCTGTACCAAGGCTACGTGGTGAGCATTTAGTCAAGTCTAAATGCAAGGGATACCATCATAAGAATAGTCAGAGACAATAAGCAAGCTGATTGCACGGCGTTCTACTCATCGTGTGAGGCTGTCTCTATCCCTGGAAACAGCAGTGACGGCTTGCCAGAGAAAGGATCATTTTGCATGATATGCCCTTTGCCTATGGTCATGTCCAGAGAAGATAGACTAAAACGTTGTATGTCAGCTCAGCGATAGGGGTACCTCTCTTTGCCTTGTCTACAGACCCTAATCAATATCTGGCATGAAAACAGGCTCTCAGCCCTCCATAAGCCCTGCTCTGTCCAAGCATGATTTGATTCGGACGCCTGTAACCATTATTGGTCCGTCTGTGAGCGTTGGATGTTAATGACTATCTCTCCTATCACCTGCCAGGTAAACAAACGATGGGCAAGAGCAGACTGGTAAATGTAAAGCCATCTTCCGTAGAGATGAGCATTGGTGATGATCTTGAATATGCGCTATATATCTCCTCTCATAAGTTTCAGCACAGTATCCTGAATATTCTCGCCTTCCGCGTTCTGACTCCCCGAGTCCCATATCCAAGTACGCGTGTGTTTCTTCTTATCAGAGTACCAATCCGCCTTTAAAGTCAACACTATCCTGTTTTCCACGACTTCGATATCGATCCTGGCGTCTTTGCCGCTGTTGCTCTTGATTCCTATACCCGCAACGGTCTCTGACCACTCGATGTCCTTGTTCCCAAGCGTTTCGGCCGCGGATCGGGCAAGATTCTGCGCCAGGATTCGAACAGCTGCTTGGCAGAGGTAATAAACTGCTTCCTGGACGTTGGCGCAATAGTCCGCCGGCGGATATATGGTCTCTAAGGGATGTGGTGGTAGATCTTTGTTTTCTGCAGATGGGTGTTTTAAGCTCATAGTAAAGTATGTGCCAATAAAGGGGCGAACAAAGCCTCGGCTGACACACCAAATCCGCGCCTCCGGTGTGATAGTAAATGTGTAAAGAGATACCAGACTAAGCACGAGCTGTTGGATCCAGAGAAGTTCTGTGGTAGTCGTATGACGAACAGGTGTTGGCCCGGGTGATGGAGTATTCGGCGGTGGAAATATTGAGTAGTATGCTGTCGACACACCAGCATGCCGCAATGTATGAACTAGCCTTTCGAGATGATCACCGAGGTCCGCGGAGTTTCTGAAATACTCAAAACGGGCTATCAGACTACGTAGGATATTATATGTTGAGTTGCTGGGGTCGGTCTGCCGTACAGAGGGCGAGAGAGAGGTTCGCTTGTGGTAATTTTGCCGATGACTCTGGAAAAGGAGAAACTGTAGAAGAGTGTAGGCTGCAGTTGCAGAGCGTACACCCTCCATGTAATTTGCATATGTCTCATCTTGCTCATCAAGATCTTCCAAGGTGAAGATAAATTCAGTTTCTTTACTTTGCTTCCAGGAAATGGCCGGGCCGTCGTAGTAGACGTCGTAAGCGAGTAAAACGCGAGCCTCCCGGTTGAGTTCATACCACAGCTCCTGGTGAAAAATAGTGTTTCGGGCTTCGCGAACGCGGTCCTTTAAAGGCGCGTCATCTGGTATGCGCCCGGGAAGAGGCGACTGATCTGTAATGTTACCATCCTTTTTGATCGTGATTCGTATTCTCTGGGAACCTCCTCCAACTTTCCCGACGCCTAATTTGATAGACCCATCGTCGTTCCGAATTAAAGGCGCGATGCTACTATTCCTGAACTCTGCTGTAGACTCAGCAAACCCGAAGCGAACGCCCAAGGTGTGCGGTTCTGATGGTAGCGCGCAGACAGTCCAACCGTCATCGCTCACAGCTAGTATGTCTGCCCAGTATTTAGTCTCTAGCTCGATCTCCTTCTCCAAGCGCTCGGCCGCCGCAAGGACCGAATCCACCATGTCATTGATACCCATGACCCTCCATCCGGTGGCAACGGCGAGTTCGTCCTGTATCTGGGCTTCGGTGATATTGGGCTCTTTAAGTTTAGAAGCGCCGAGCGTGCCGATGCCTACGAGATCGCGGAGCGCCGGGGATAGCGTCGTACCGGCCTGGACGGGGGCTTCCTTAGACAGCAGGAGGGATATGGAATCGAGGGCCAGCATGGCAGACTGGTGCGCAAACCTGTAGTATTCGTGGTCAGCGCATGTTGGCTGCAGTACTGTGTAGACAAGAAAAGACTGACTCGATGTTCCTTAAGAATTCCTCGCGCGCGACGATGGCAGTCTTGCCTTTGACCTCCTCCGTCTCCTCCTGCTCCTCTTCCTCGTCTTCTTCGACAGAGCCGTCGACATCATCGTCCTCGAGGGTCCCTTGCTGTTTGGTTTGGATCTCTCGGCGCAACTCGGCCTCGTTCAGCTCGCGGAACCCCCCAGGCTGGGCATTGACGCGCGCAATAAACTCGGCGAGATTCTGGGGTTTCTTGTCGCCAGTCGGCCACGGGCGCAGAGAGAACGGCGTCTGGTTGTTGCCGGCCATAGCGGTTTACATCCGGAGGTTCAAGATCTCGCTCGGATGAATGGTCACGCGAGATAATGTGGGATGGCTATCGTTCGGTGGTGGATACCAACATTCATCGTACAGTATACTGTTGCCAGAACTGAATTGATGTAAAGTAATCACGTTGTTTAGTTTTTGGCCGCCGTGTCTTGCATGCCGTGCAAGATGTATAGGTTATGTCCAGGTAACAGTACAGTACCTTTGTACCTCTTCACCTGGCAGCTTCTTTGGGAGTCCCTGCAGTCGCTAGTGGTATTGGTTGGAATTGGTCTGGAAGAGTTACCAAAAGCGGGCTGCATGGCGCTAAGCTTGATTGAATATAAAAGAGGCTGATGTGTGGCTAGTTCGCAGTACCTTCGTCTCCCGAACTGCTTTGGAAAACCAAGTCGTTCTAGCCATTTCGAGATAATTAAGAGACGCGAATCTCATTGAATTCCAGACATGCCGCTGTTGGTCGAGACTACCTACTGTAGCTCGGCTGTACCTAGCCTGTAGAGACTTAGACAGGCAAGGAAAGTCACACGATGTTCCCACCATCTTGAATTGGAGATATTATATCGTTAAGTATTTGTATTGTCAAGTCCGTAACAAGCAAAACCCCCAGCGCATTCCAGTCACACGACGTATGTATATGGTGAAAGATAACATGCATGCACATAAAATAGCGCTGCGGGAATTTCATGGAGCATGTGGGATGAAGTTATACTCTCAATTGGTCGTGATATACATAGGCATGGACTACTGCGTACATTCGACAGCGTCAGCTTCGGGCAGCCAATCACCGCCTACAGATACCTACCTAGGTACTATGACAAAAGTCGCTCATCGAAAAAAGTCCTCACCCGGCATTGTTATGGTGTTCGGACAAAAGTTGGGGAGAGGATGAATTATGCGCCTGTATCACGAAGAGGGTCCGGCTTAATGGAAGCCTATTGACATCTAGAATGTTGGATTTACAGCTGCATGAACAACAAGTTTTAATCGTATGATAAAATACAGCAAATACTGCGTACCCAGGCCCTGGTTAGGAATTCGCCGTGCATAGCACTGTAGCAGTACCTAACCCCACCTTCCTCTGGACCATGACGCACAGCCTTGCGCTCAGCTCCGCCGGAGGGGACTCTTTGGACTCGGCCGGCATTCGGCGCGCTAAGGTCCCTGCTAGACAATATTTCTATTGTGACCTCACCTGCAGCTACCTGTAGGTACCGGCCGCATCACCAGTAGCACCACCCAATGCTCCGTACTGCGTTACGGGTACCAAAAAAACCAGCACGGGAGCTGCAAGGATTAAAGGTGTCGTGGTGCAGCACAACTGCAGCTCTCAGCACCACGACCACGGGCACGGCCAATTGATAAGCCCGATAAGAGCTCACATCGTCCCATCTGGACCACCCCACCATCCCACCATCCCACTATGCTCATGCTCTCACACTCTCACACTCTCTTGGTTGAGTGTTTTCTTTGCCCTCGAGATACCAAATTACATGACATAACACGACCCATCGTCCGCTGCTCGTAGTCTACCCTAGCCTAGAAACAACGTTGCAAATCTCCTCTGCGTCACTTGACGTGTCTCACTACCTACGTCCCTTGCACACACAATAAGCAGCTCGAGTAGCCCATATAGAGAGGATCGTCGCAAGCTCCGTCCGTCCCTAGATCATTTTTATAGAACATAAAATCTTTCTTCATAAAACCTAAACACCTTCCATCTCACACATACTTCTCGACCTCAACTCTATTCTCTAGTCTCTATTTTCCTACTACAACCCTCATATATCCTCTAATTCAACTTCAACACAAACCCCGCTCTTCCTCAACATGGCACAGCATAGGAAGAAGATCGCTGTCATGACATCCGGGGGTGATTCCCCCGGTATGAACGCCGTCGTCCGAGCTGTTGTCCGGATGTCGATTCACATGGACTGTGATGTCTTTTGCGTGTATGAAGGATACGAAGGCCTTGTCCGTGGTGGCAATTACATCAAACAGATGGGCTGGGAAGACGTAAGGGGATACCTCTCCGAAGGCGGTACTCTCATCGGCACAGCCAGATGTATGGCATTCTACGAACGTCCAGGTCGTCTCCAAGCTGCAAAGAACATGGTCCTTAACGGCATAGACGCCCTCATCATCTGCGGCGGTGACGGCTCACTTACGGGTGCGGACAAATTCCGTGCCGAATGGCCGTCACTCCTCGAAGAGCTTGTCTCAAAGGGAGACTTGAAGCAGGAACAGATCCAGCCATACAAACACCTAAATATCGTCGGACTGGTTGGCTCCATTGACAATGACCTGTCTGGAACTGACGCCACTATCGGTGCTTACTCTGCCTTATCACGAATCTGCGAAATGGTGGACTACATCGAGGCTACCGCGTCATCTCATTCTCGTGCTTTCGTCATTGAAGTGATGGGCCGCCATTGTGGTTGGCTGGCCCTGATGGCAGCAGTTGCGACTGGTGCAGATTTCTTATTCATCCCAGAGAAACCTAGGGAAGACAACTGGAGAGAGGAAATGTGCCAGGTCATAAAAGAGGTGAGCAGAAGACTTCTTGATTCCGAGCTCTCTGTCGACTGAACTAACGTGTTTGCAGCATCGGAATATGGGGAAGCGTAAGACCATCGTCATCATTGCCGAAGGTGCTCTGGATAAACATGGCGACAAGATCACTCCCTCCATGGTGAAGGATCTCCTGGCAGACAAAAATGGCTTGGGCCTCGATACTCGTATCACAACCCTAGGTCACGTTCAGCGAGGAGGAACGGCTGTCGCTTACGATAGGATGCTCGGTACTCTACAAGGTGTTGAAGCCGTTAAGGCCGTGCTCGAGGCTACCCCTGAGACCGAGACCTGTTTCATCGCGATCACCGAGAACAAGATCGCAAGGAAGCCTTTAATGGCTGCCGTCAAGGAGACCAAGGAAGTTGCGGCATTGATTGAAGCACAACGATTCAACGAGGCCATGGCCCTTCGCGATACTGAGTTTTCTGACCAGTACAAGTCCTATGCAATGTCAGCGAACACACATTTCGATAAAGAAATCAAGGTTACCGAAGATCAGGCGAGTCGGTTATTTGCTAACTATTGGTGACAGACACTAACATTTAGTAGAAAATGAGAATCGGATTTATCAATGTCGGCGCTCCAGCGGGCGGGATGAACGCTGCAATTCGCGCGGGTGTGGCGTACTGCCGAACCCGAGGACACGAGCCTGTTGCCATTCACAATGGATTCGCCGGGTTCGCTCGACATCATGGGGACAGCCCTCTCGGCGCCGTTCGATCCTTTGACTGGCTGGAGGTAGACGGCTGGGCTAGCAAAGGTGGCTCGGAGATTGGCACAAACCGCGAACTGCCAGAGGAATCGGGCATTGAGCATATTGCCAATCTGATCAAGCAGTACAAGTTTGATGCCCTCTTCCTGATTGGTGGTTTCGAGGCGTTCCACGCAATCGCACAACTGCGCAAAGCTAGGAGTCAATTCCCTTCGCTCTGCATACCCATGACATTGCTACCAGCCACCATATCCAACAATGTCCCCGGCACAGAATACTCTCTGGGGTCTGATACGTGCCTGAACGAACTCGTGGCGTATTGTGACAAGATCAAACAGTCAGCCTCTGCCACCAGACGCCGAGTCTTTGTCATTGAAACGCAAGGTGGTCGATGCGGATACGTCGCTCTGTTAGCAGGCCTGAGCGTAGGAGCAAGCGCCGTTTACATCCCAGAAGAAGGGATCAGCTTGCAGATGCTAACCGCAGACGTCATGCATCTAAAGGAGGTCTTCGCTAAGGATAAAGGCCAGACAAGAGCCGGAAGACTGGTGCTCATTAACGAGAAGGCCAGCAAGACCTACAATGCCAAACTCATTGCCGACATCATGCGTGAGGAGGCTCACAATAGATTTGAATCTCGAGACAGTATCCCGGGACACGTGCAGCAGGGAGGTGTTCCTTCCCCGATGGATAGATGCCGGGCTGTTAGACTTGCCATCAAGTGCATACAGCACTTGGAGAAGTTTGGACCGAGGGGTTACGAACACCCAGATAAGATTGCTCAAGATCCTTTGAGTACCTCGGTTATTGGAATCAAGAGCGCATCGGTAGTCTTCTCCTCCATGGAGCACCTCGAGGAACATGAAACAGACTGGAAGAACCGACGACCCACTGAAGCTCACTGGATGAATATCAAATCCGTCGTGGACATGTTAGGTGCACGCGCAGATTACCCTCCACCATCGCCCAACTTGGAAGGCATAACAGCCAAGGATGCGAAACGAGGACTCTTGACCTAATAAAGAGGCAGATGAACAAACGTGCTTTTGGAGTAGGGGTGTTTAAGAGATTGGCATCGGTTCGGTCGGTATTAAAACGGTGGAATTAAGAAAGTATTGTTTTTTGGTCTAGGGCAAGGCTTTCTCTAATCTGATAGACTTACAGATATTTTTGAATTCAGTAGATTCATAAGTTTACTCTTAGTGCGTGAACCAAAGAGCCAATCTGTGTGTACCGATGCAAACTTCATCTTGTCGGAAACGAAACCTCACTCCTTAAGCAAGCAGTATACGGTAGGTAAGTGTGATAACGGCATCAAGCCGGGACGCTGTCGACTGGGAAGTCAAGTTACAGGAATGCTAGCCTCGTTAGGTGGCGTATTTGACATTGTTAGTAGCATATGAAAACGTGCGCTTGGCAGTTGGTTTCATATCTATGCAGCAGTCTTCATGAAACGCAAAAGAGGATTTGCAAGGAAGCCCGATTAATTGATTTCTGTATGTAGATCATTCCACGTGGAGTACGGATAATGGGAATCTGCAAGGTGAAAAGGTGGCGAAATGGGATGAAACCAACGGTTATAAATGACGTTTGTTGTATGGAGTAGTAGGGGTGTGATAGTAGGGTGTGAGTGAGGGAATGAGTGGGAGTGTGAGCGCGCGCCGCATCGGTGCCGCCAGCCGGGTTCTGCGCCGCTGGACGGGATGAGACGGCGATCTGTGGAGCGATGGGGTGTTGCTATCTGCATGTTGGTTGTTCGTGCTTCGATTTACGCTGTTTAGTCCATGTACGTAGATCAGAGGCGTTCAAATATTCGAAATCGGAACGAAGTTATTTTTAGATGCTTTGATTTGATGTTGTGATTTGAGGTGTTGATTTGAGATTGATGTTCTTATTGTTATTACCGTTGGGTCCGTGATTTGAGGCGTAAAATGAGTGTTATATGTTTACGCTAGTATGGCATTGACGCTGCGTCAGCATCGAAATTTGCTAAAGAGACTGGGGCTATGCTCTACTGGGAGATTATAAAACATTCCTCTATGATGTATACGTATACGAACGCGTTGGGAATATTCAGCAGGTGAGGCAGAATTCGTGATAATAGATGTATTTTTCATTTCGTCAAGGTACCTCCTTGTAATGTCCCTCTCCCATTAATTCGACGGGTTTCCTTTCATCGGGAAGCTCGCTCGCATTCGGGCGTGGTGGAACGTAGTATGTATCATTTTGGTATTTTTGCGTTGGATTCGTGTTCTCGTTTTGGCTCTGATCATGCCCTGCGTTCGAGTTTTGCATCTGATGTTGGCAATTTTGAAGATATTTATAATGTGAATCTTGAGCAGGTGCCGCCTCTACTGGAGATAATGTTGATGCTGGATATATCCAACTTATGTCTCCCCCGTATTGTTGTTGTTGGTGATGCTGATGCTGTTGCGCCTGCTGTAAATGAGCTTCGGGCTGATATTGTGTATTTGACGGTCCTGCGTAACCATTGTGCTGACTCGCATCGGCGACCGTGGTTCCGGGGTACGTTGCACTGGGATAAACGTACGTCTCTCCGTACGGGGCTATCGGGTATGACATCGGTTGGATTTGCTGGTTCGGCGCATATGTCTGACCGGGTATCGTCGGATAACCTCCTTCTCCTCCATGATATACGAATCCATCTTGAGCCTGTTGGAACTGACCGGCCTGCGCATTCAAAGAACCGTTCATGTAATGAGCTCCTTTATCTTTTCCAGACGCATCTCCCACGAACATATTCTCCTCCTGAAAGTCACGCGACGGAAGGGCCCGTGTCTGAGGCTTCATTAACGTCCTATTACGCCGCCGAATGACACAGAGTATAGCAGTCGCGCCGACTATGATAATGGCAGCAAGTGTGACGCCAATTGAGACGCCCACCTTCATGCTTTCACTCAACCCTCCTCCATCTTTTAGATTTAACGACGGCGACACAAACGTCGATGTTGGTAACAAAGCGGAATTCGGGGGTGTCGACGAGACCGCGGTTATTGTATCGCTCAATACATGGTCTGCAAGGAACCACAAAGCGAGGACGCCGGCATATAAGGCCCTCGTAACCATGATCACGACGAAAGACTCGGTTATTCACTCATCGCATCGGCCGAGAGGGAAAGTGAAAGCAAGAAAAGCAAGTAGAAGAGTGTTGAAGATAGAAGCGCTCCCCAGTCTCATTCGATTCCGTTCCGTCTAGAGTAAGAAGATGATGATGTATGTTGTATGTGTGTATGTAAGGTGACACGAGGAAATTTCCCAAGCACAGCATTGCCAACCAGCGCCAAAACCAAAAGCAAAGAAGACCCAGGAACCGGGAAGCGAAACGGGATAGGAAGAGAATTAAAAGGAGGGAAACAGACGCCTAGATCCGGGGAAGATGAAATGAACCGAATTCAAGGAACATGGGTCTTCCCTTACTATACTAACCTACCTGGTCTGCTGGTGTAGTGTACAAAATACACTAATGTTAACTGTTAGCCCACCGGGGCGCTGTTGGCTGCGTTAGGATGACGACGATGGGTCCCAAATGGACCTACCGTTTTGAGGACGACAGGCGAGATCGTCACCGTAGCATCCTGCCTTTTTTCGTATCGAAAATGGGGAGCTGTGTGGTCCTGGGTTGGACTGTAGTGTTTAAAAAGCCTTTCCCGCACCGCATCGGAGACCCCAACTAACCAACCCCAATATCTTTCAGCTTACCCCTTTCACATGCTTTTCAGCACCTGCTAAACCCCAATGAGCATGACATAGCAAGAGACGCACGCTATTCGATGAACAATCAGTTCTTGCTGAAGAAGTTCCGCGCGCTACATTCCCCGGTTCGGCGTCGATAACTACCGTGCCGTATTTACTAATGCAAGACATTGTGTTAGGTATTTTTAACATTTGCCACGGCTATCGTTTGTAGGCTACCTTGGTTAGGTTTAGTTCAGTTGGATCTGCAATGTTACTATTTTCTACAGCACCGAGGTAGAATTCTAGACGGCGGGTGCTTTGCGCCACAAAAACCCAGCTATGCATCCATTCCTTGCATCTGTTACCAACAACGCAACTATGTCTCCGCAGTCGTCTGCGGAAGAGCGTCGCCCAAGCTGAGGGCGTTTTGGTTTGGTTTCACGAAGTTGATGTACCGGTCTGTTGGCGAGAGAGCAGGGGGAAAAGGGCGTCTGCAGCAACCCACACCACCACGATCCCATGATGTTACGTTTGAGAAGGACGTTTACCTCGTCAATAACAAGATTGGGCCGGCGGCAAACGATAAGAAATCAGCCGGTGTGGTCACCAGCTTACTCCGGGAGACATCCCAATGACGTCTGGTGCTACCGTAGCTGGCCGGGATAACCAGCAGCATATTGGAGGTGGTCCTGCATTCTGATTTCTCCCATTCTGGATTATTTTCGATCATAATTCTTTTAACAGAGCTGCAAAAGCTTTCAATCCCGATTCTAATTGACCCCATGCCTTCTGACCACGACTCGGCAGGGGAAGAAGAAGCGAGAAATAGGCGCCGAAGGATGGAAACATCTCTTTTACGGGCTTGGCGGAGGAAGGATAGCTTTAGGCCGACGAGATAACCCCCTGTTCCCCCGGGCTGTCAGCTTGGTCCTAAAGGCGACCCTCCCCGGGTTTCAACCCTCTTTTCTGTAGCTTTTCGGGGTCTCTCCATCGGTAGTCTACGCTGTAGCAATGCGACACCCCGGGAAAGGAGTAAAGGCTTTCAAGTATTCGCTGATAATAATCTGCGCGGTAGGTGGGAGCGCATGAATGCAAGCCTCTACATCGTAGAATTCCTACTATATGTCGCATCACCCCTATCCAACAGTATTCAGCGCCTTGAACCTCTTGTCACGGGCGAGACTCCCCTCCTTGAGTGTCTCCCTGATTCTGAGCATATGAAGCTCTATTGGTGTGCATGTCTCAGAAGGAGGGCCGATTATTTCGGTGACCGGATTCGCTGCGACGACTTCGACAAGCTTATTGGACCGTCGCTACACCACCCTCAGCGCTCATCGTCTTTCATGTTGCAACTCCCGCGGACATTTATGCACGTAATCGTCTCGATTTTGCGCGTATGCAATTGGAGTAGCACTTTACTGTCACTTCAGGGTCGTAGATAGCCGCTCGTAGCGCCCTTCGGAGGCAACGCGCTTGATGGGGTAAAATTAAGCGAAAATCTATATCAGCCCCCGTATGCACTCTTCCGCTTTAAATGTAAAGCTAGCATAAAGACGCAGGCAAGGCAGACTTCATAACTCGTTAGCTAGTGTTCTAACTCTTTGTAAACCATCAGAGACTGAACCCTTGTTTCTTCAAGGCTGTATACTCTCATTTCCTTTCTTGCTTGCCTTTTCTATTTACTTTCATTACCTCTTATTTGATGAAGACGGATCTTTGCAATTAACTGGGCAAGCTGGGTTTGGTGACCGACTCTGGTGTGGTGGTGTTCGGTGTTGTTGATTTTAGCTTAGCCCCTGCAGCATCTACACTAGCTTAGCCATAATGACCTGTCAGATCGACAACAAAATCAAAGTAGCACGTGCGATGCTGCTGAAGAAGCCAAGGTGAGGGATTGCGGCTCACCACGCTATGGAGCACTTCTATCTTGTTGAGATGACCTCGCCTGCCCAGTTCTTGTATTGTTGGTATGCGAACAATAGATACAGAAGAATGTAGGTCCATGGACAGCGAGCCAATTAAATGATCGTTACGACTTGCGTGCTTCCCTATTGAGAAAGCCCCAATACGACGCTATACCCGACGACAGGAGCGCAGCACCATGCAACAGCTAGCCAAGTGCGGAACATAGTGACAGAGACCTACCGCTGTCAACCGTACCCATTGCTTTTTGGAGATGAGGGGTAGTTAAGGCACACCATTCTATTTCTTCGAATTGAGATGCCCAGTTGTCTTGCTCATTGTATTGTATGATCTCGCTCTTTCGAAAGCTTTGCCATTTCAGACTCTGTCAACTTAGACGGGCCATTTCCTTCCAAAAAGGGCGAAAACTTATCTATTAGGTAGAGCATGTCGTTGTAAGCACTAAACAGTCATCAGCATGTGCTCTGTTAGGCGTTATTCTAGCACTCACACTTGTCGCACGGCAGTTCCGTCACCGAGATGATTTTCAGAATAAATCATATTGAAGTAGACGGAGTAAAGCCTATTTCTATCTTCCCACTCATTTTTGGGCTCGCTTCGTGGACAATATCGAAGATAGGACGTAGTGTACACATTGTCGTGGATCTTATTATAGTGACAGCGCCAATCGCCAATTTCCATCTCATTGTGAGCATATAATGCGGCGGAATCGAAGATGTAGATTTTCCCGTCTTTCGAGGCTGTACCAATGTTTCCTTCCCAGAGGTCAGCATGGATTAGGCTCGGCTTGATGCTGCGACCGTCCGTTTCCAAAACCCCTAGCAATCTCGGGACGACATAAGAAATGAGACGCTTCTCGACGATGTCAAGCTCTTCCCAGTATCCATTATAATTGAAATCCAGCTCAGCAACATGCTGGAGAAGTCTGGTGAAAAAGATCGTCTCACTCTTTTCCCAAGATACGTACTGTGGCACACGCCCCTGGCAGGTGGCGATGTGAAAGCCGAATTCTCCGGTAGGTGATTGGCTTTCGAGATGAAGACGAGCAAGCTTGGCGCATGACTGCTCTGGGTCATGCATTGCCTCGCTGAAATCAATGTATTCGGAAAGGAAGAAGTAAGCCTCTGAGTCTGTGCCAGCATACTGACCAAATGCAAGAGGTTTTGGCACTAGGTCTGGAGCCCATCTATATAACTCAGACATGGCGTTGTATTCTCCCCCCGTCTGCGTCCTACCGTGGCTACCAGGAGCAGACTTGAGAAAAACATGCTGCTCTGAGCCATCAGGTCGCTTCAAGTGCAGCCGAGCTGTGACCGTCCATGCTGATTTTGGGAGTCGGTTGGCGGAGAGTATCTGCGTCCCCACGGGGAATTGTGCTAGAACATTATCGTCAACACGGAAATCTCCTGCATAAGGCAAAGTCCGTCCGTGAGGATTATCAATGGTAAGTCCGTTCATCGTGATCAAGTCACTTACCATCCGGCTATGCTGAATACATCGGCGACGACTAGGAGAGGGGAGCTTTAATACCAATTTCATGGCGTTCTTTTGGTGGGCTATGCATAAATGCTGTTGGTTCACCTTGCAGGCAGTGTCTCCATCTTTCATATGTAGGTCGTCGCTCATGGCCCCTGAAGACCCACGCCTTACCACGATCTTAAGCGCCTGGCGTCCTGCGGCGAAAAATGATCATAGCAGGGGTGCCGATGAACCGTATTCAAGTAGTGAACATATTCGGGCACCTGATGCTCTGAGCAGGAAGTGGTCAGACTACCATCGTCGGCAGAAAAGATCATGCCAACAATATAGAGCAGTCTAAGAACCGCACTCGAGCCAACTAGTGCGAACCCCCCGGTCACACCTTGAATCCCAAAATGGTAAGCGAAGCTGGTACGCGAGGGTCGTCTTTTACACCTAGTGGTGCTGACTTCAAAGTTTAAACGCCTTCGGTCCAAAAGATTGCGACAGAGAGATTCGATTAGTGAAGCTCCCTCAGATTTATCCGGTTCATCTGATCGTGAAGTCACTTGGGGACGGCTATCCGAACTCATCCCCTCAACAGGACGTTCGGTTTCGCACGGTCGCAGTCCCTCACCTTCAACTTCCGGTCTAGGTCTTCACGTAATACATCAACCAGACAGCCATTGCATTGATATAATCTTCGTTCATGGCTTAGGTGGTCATAGTAGGAGGACGTGGTCAAAGA
This sequence comes from Xylaria sp. FL0043, assembly GCA_022578865.1. Lineage (NCBI taxonomy): Eukaryota > Fungi > Ascomycota > Sordariomycetes > Xylariales > Xylariaceae > Xylaria > Xylaria sp. FL0043. The sequence continues at coordinate 294,320 of MU397273.1, forward strand.
ATCATGACGCTTCGTTATTTTGGCCCCAGCTATGGCTGCCGTTCGAGCCTGGGTTCGAGAATTCTCGTCTCTTCACGTTCGGCTACGATGCGGATTGGCGTGGTGCAACAAAATCCGTTTCGAACGTCACCGATTTCGCCAAAGGATTGCTCTTTGAAATGCGATTCGGAACAGATGCTTCTGGAGGCGACCTAAATATTGGTGTGAACCCAATAATTTTCGTAGTCCACAGCATGGGCGGTTTAGTTGCCAAAAAGGCATGCTTGCTTGGCTTACAAGATGCGACCTACCAGGGGCTGATTCAAGCGGTCTCGGCAATCATGTTCCTGTCAACACCTCATCGCGGTACCCATTTGGCCAGGATCCTCAACAGAGTTCTAGCCGCATCGTTCCAATCATCCAAGAATTACATTTCAGATCTTGAGAAAGGCTCATCTGCTATCGAGGAACTAAACGAGCAATTTCGTCATCTGGCTCCCAAGTTATCAATTTGGTCCTTCTATGAAACATTGGCGACCTCGATTGGGCCGCGCCAGATAATGGTGCTGGAGAAGGACTCTTCAGTCTTAGGCTACCCCGGAGAAGTCTCTAGGCCATTGCAAGCGGATCACCATGACGTCTGTAAATTCTCAAGTCCGATGGATCCAAATTACGTTGCCGTGAGAAATGCAATGAAAACTTTGATAACACAGCTCAAAGATAGGAAGCCGGATATACCAGTCAAACCTGCCCTCGAACCGGCATCGGTAGAGGAGGAGTTCGATATCCAGGATCATTTCCGCGACTGTCCATCAACCGAAGCTGACTACGATGCGAGTCGCCGCTGCTGGATTCCAGGCACCTGTGAATGGTTTCTCCGGGAAGAAGAGTTCATATCATGGCTTGAACCATCCTCGCTTAAACCCACTGTGCTATGGTACACAGCTCCCCCAGCAAGTGGAAAGACTATTTTATCCGCATTCATCATCAGCCACTTGCGGAGCAAAGACTTGCCATGCCAGTTCTTTTTATTCAACTACTCTGACAACTCGAAGCGTATGGTAGCAAGTTGCATCAAGTCTTTAGCCTTTCAGCTTTCGACGAGCCAAGCTAAATTCAGGAGGCTTCTGGCCAATTCGTCGAAGGAGAGCCTAGGCTTGGATTCGTCAGACCCGTTTCTGATTTGGAAGAACATAATTGAAGGTATAATGTCGAAATTGAATTTCTCTAAGCCAATATACTGGATAATAGACGCTTTGGATGAGTGTGACTCTCCGAAGGTGTTTCTCGAATGCCTTCGGTCGTTTTCGGAGAAGCTTCCCGTCCGGATTCTAGTTTTGAGCAGGAATACTGACTCTATCTCTACGAACTTTAATCGACTTTCTCGGAGTATGTCTGTGCTCAAAATAGAAAAATCCACGACAGGGCACAATCAGGGAGACATTGAGCGCTTAGTCAGGATGGAGCTTGATCGCATGCGTGGAAGCACTCAATTTCGGGAGCAGCTTCTCCGGGACATCATGAAGCGTTCAGAGGGAAATTTTCTTTGGGTTCAACTCGTCCTCGAAGAAGTCATGGCATGCCATACTGAGGGAAAGATACGGCAAGTCCTCGATGACATCCCAAGCGATATGACCCTGATGTTTCAACGCATGGAGAAGAACCTTCTCAACTCTATCCGACAGTCTGACAAGCCACTCATCAGAGCATTACTAGAATGGTCCACTTGCTCCCAGCGGCCCCTCAGCCTGAAAGAGATGTCGCAAGCGCTCGAACCGGAGTTTGCCGGTTTCCTTGATCTTAAGCGGACGGTTGAGGAAACTTGTGGGCAATTTGTGCACGTCGATGGATATGACACAGTCACCGTCCTACATCATACCACACGTGAATACTTTACTCGCTCCACAGAGAGCGAGTTTCGTATCAACTCTGAACAATGTCATGAGCGATTGTTCATAAGGACTCTGACAGTCTTTGAAGATGGCGATCTGCAATGGAGACTGCTAGAAGATCAACACGCCATCCGATCAAAAGAGCCATTCTTATTTTATTCCGCAGTCAGCTGGCCCTTCCATCTCAGCCAAAGCTCCTCCTCCTCATCACAATGCCTCGATGCACTCGTGAAAGTCTTTCTTGGCCCTGGAGTCTTAGCCTGGATTCATTCACTCGCGTTACTGCGACGCCTGGAGGTGCTATTTAGCGCTTCTCAGGTTCTAACTGAATTTGTTAACACCATGAAAAGGCAGCACGGATCAGATAGTCCCCCAGCAGACTGGTTCCGGGAGCTTGAGCTACTGCATGAGTGGGCAACAGACCTAAGCAAGCTAGTTGGCAGGTTTTCTAGCAAAATCCTAACCAATCCTGGAGTATTGTATTATGTCATTCCGGCCGTATGCCCTCCAAGGTCCATCACGCACCGCCAATATCACAGAACCTCCAAAATTAAAGTTTCCGGGGTCGCGAATGTCAGCTGGGGCAACCGTCTCTGCCAAATTGCCTTGCCAGGTGAAGCCCAGGGCCGGGGAATAGCATGTGCTGCGAAATATCTTGCTGTTCTTGACTCGACTGGGTCGGTTCACATCTGGGATGCATCAGACTTCTGCGAGGTATCGGTGATCCATCATGGGGAGTCAGTGATAGCTTTCGCATTAAACGGTAACGGTGGAAAGCTGTGCACATACGGTTGGAAAAGCACGAAGTTATGGGCTACCGTTTCCGGGGAAGTTCTCGCATCAACGCCAAGTCTTCCAGACATTAAGGCGAGAGACATCGTATTTACAGAGGACAACTCCAGACTCCTTTTAGGTGGTGATGATAACATCATTCGGCACTTGGAATGTGATAAGTTCTCCCAGGGTTGGCAGATTTTCGACAGCGAGCTCTTAAAGAAAACAGTTCAGATTGATGGCGCCCTGATTGGGTCTCCTGTTTGTCTGGCTTTCAACGAGGATCGGACCCTTGTCGGCGCGTCGTATAGGGGCGCTCCACTGCATGTCTGGAGACTTCGCGATGGCGTTTGTATCAATATCTGCAAGAGAGGGAACGACACGAGGATTGATCAACATCAGCTATCATCCAATTGGCTCGCAGTGAATCGTTTCACCTGGAATCGTGTCACTGGTCACATCCTCGGTATTTGCCGAGGTGGCTGGATTTTCAAGTGGCATCCCATAACCGACGAAAATGTTGAGGTACAATTTTTTGCCGACGAGATTTCGTCGAGCCCCAACGGGAAAATGTTCGCCACTAGTAGCACCGATGGTTCTATTCGCATATGGAGCTTCGCTCGTTTCAGTGTGATCTATCATCTTTCATTTAAGGGCTTGGTGACGGACATATCATTTAGCCCCGACAGTCGGCGGTTTTATGATCTTCGCTATGGCTCTATAAACGCGTGGGAACCCGACAGTTTGACTCACTTTCTAGAAACGGAGGAAAACATCGGCGACTGCGGCGATGACGGCCAATTGTCGACGGCAATATCTGAATATGCCGAGGAATCAAGCGGAAAGTCCGGGGTCATTACTGCTTTTACTATAGCACCCAACAACGGCTGGTATTGTGTTGGATACAAAGATGGCAATGTTGAGGTTTATCGGAAAAACGCCACCGAAGGCAGAAGCTTTACCCGATTTTACAACTACATGCCCGTTGTGAACATTAGATGGAGCCCGGATGGACACGCAATTGCTGTCGCTGACCTCGCCGGTCAGATGCAAATTTGGAGATTCAACAGCGGTTTCGAAGAAGACTCGTCGCTATCGCGACTACCTAGACCGGAGTTCAGACTCAACCAAGACAATATCAAGGAATTTATATTCAGCCTAGACGGAAGCCAGATTCTTATCATATCAACAACAGGAAATACCTTCGTATGCTCTACTGAAGAGGGCAAGCTTAGGGCAAAGTCTCATATCGTAAATATCGATGGCAAGTGGCTATGCCACCCAACTCGCCCCGACATCGTTCTCCATTGCGGCCCCTTTGAGATCGAGGCCTACAAATGGGATACGTTGGAACGAGCTTGGTCAATGACATATACTGAGATTCTGCCTAGGCGAGGGAATGAAACTGCAGACTTTGCTCAACTGACCCTCGCCGACAAGGCCACGGAAACGAAGGTTGTTAAAAGGACAGTATTAACGCACGACTTGACACATATCCTTATATTTTTCGTCAACACCGCACGTGCTAGGGGGTGTTCTAATCATCTAAGTATTATGCCGGTAGTGACACTACATGAAAAGGAGAAGATAGTCTTGCCACAATCTCGCCCTGATGTCTGGACCACACCATCAGACGTTATATCAAACATGTTAATGCCTCTCGGTATTCTCCCTGGTCGCAGATTAGTATTCATCGACCGAGACCTCTGGGTATGTTCATACCCCCTTGGAAAGCGATTTCATTCCGCAACCGGCGCTCTCTACAATCGGTTCTACTTTATCCCCCGCGATTGGGTAACAAGGGACAGCCTAGAGCAATGCGCACTAGCGGATGATGGAACACTGTTCTGGCCTAAGAGTGACCGGGTGGTTTTGATCGAGTGTTGCCTAGACGAGACCAGGCTAAACTCGGTTTTTTGAAGCCGTGCGACTTAAAATACAACTACCAAAATACGACTGACAGGGGTTGCAATATTCATAGTCCAGAGCCCAGAACTATCATGCGGGGTGGCAATCTCTGATTCTGAGAACATCACCTACGAGCTGCACTTTATAGTCTCCCCGTTCGTTGATCCTCACTAACCTTCAACACATGGCGCAAGTTCCCAGGCTGAATCCTATCCCAAAGAGTCCCCCATCCCTGCTTGATGCCCTTCTCATTCTCCCTTCGCAGCCATTCCTCGGCAGACTTGATCCTCTGAGGATAGATCCTGTCCAAGATCGCACTGTAACACTCAAAGTCAGCGCAAGAAGCTCTCTCTTAAAATAACCGAGACGACAAGTGGCCGCCTAGAATTACTTACTAGTCGCGTTGGATAACCCCTTTATTCCCACCGCAGTTCCTCAACACCGTGAACCACGCCCTGAAGTTCCGTCTAAGGGTCATCGTAGCGGGATCATTCGGATCAGCATTATACCCAGCGGGCCTGTCGGCACCCTTTCCCCAGTTGGCACTCAAATGTTCCTCAAGGTCAACGTCGATCCAGCGTGCAGGCTTGCCCGTGACGGCCGTAAAAGCACGCACGTACTCCTTAAAGGTGATGTGATCGATCGAAAGCTGCAGGTCCATGCCGTCGGCCTCGCCGTCGGAGTTGTCGAAGAGCCACTTGACATACACACCCACGTCGTCGAGGGCCGTGAAGGGGATCGCGCCGTCGGCCAGTGGCGCCCGCCACACGGCGACGCCGTTCTCGACGCTGGGCGGGAACGTCGTGTTCGCCCCGATCGTCATCTCGATGTACGCCCCCGTCGTGAACACGGCGCTGCGCATGCGCGAGCGCACGATGGGATCCTTGTTCTGCGCGAGAACCCACTCCCCCATGCGGCCCTTGCCGTCGATGTGGCCGCAGTGAAACTCGGGTCGGAAGCCGCTCTTCTTGTACGCGTAGTCGATGTTGCCGTGGACGTAGAACTTGACGCCTTCTTCGATCGCAAGCTCCCAGGCCTATTAAAGAGCGGTCAGATAGACGCCAATATACATTTTTTGGATATTATTCGCAGGTTTTGCTAGGATGCAGCCTGACTTATTTCAGGTATGGAATATACGAACTGTGAATTGGTCAGCCTTGAACTGGGTTGACTGACTACCCCTATCTCTCGCAATCGCAATACGAGTTGCATTTGCCCTCTTCCGCTACGACAAGCCGTATAGAGAAGTCAATGGAAAATAGCTTACCCCGGATCGTCCAAAAAATCTCCCCCTTCTCCCCACTGTTAAATCCATCGATGTTGACCCAAGCGCCCCAGGCGCCGCGGAAGGTAGCACGAAGAGACTCCTCAGATGCGAACGTGCCGATGACGCTTTCAACGGGACCGTAAGACTCTAATTCCTTGAAGCGGGCACTGTTCGTGTCGCGGGTGAGGACACGGACGGAATACTCCCCTGATTTGAGGAGTTCACGAACGACGGGAACACCTTGGGCGCCGGTTCCACCGATGATAGCGATGAGACGAGGGGAAGACATTCTGAATCGATTCGGAAGTGTATCAAGTATTCTTTAGAGTGGCAGCTAAAACTAAATCTGTAAACTGAGTGTTGAATAACCATGTGGTTTCTCAGCTCGACTCCCTAAATGCAGAGAGAGAAGGCTTCAATATATATATCCTCAAAATTGTGATGAAGAAGACACATATGCTACGTCTAATGGAATCTATTCTTCTATTATAAATCATTCTAGCTCGGTCTGTTTCTCAACTCTAATATCAGTAAACGAGAAAAGAGGGGGTTGAGTGAGGACGTTGATGTGATCACTAATCGCCGTCCTATTCCCCAACTGCAGGGCCAGCGCCCAGCATAAGACTCTGACATCGCATTTTACCGAGAAACAAATCATAAATTCATCCGTTTGGTTAATTCGATGCCTTGCGCAAAGGTGCCAACGCGCGCATCGATTGCGTAGCCTTCAGCCTCGAGCTTCTTACACTCCGCGTACAGGGTAGCCAGGGGGGTCGTGAATGTCTCGATGAACTCGTCGTCTTCGAGACTGGGTTTAGGGTTCTGATTCTCTGGTAATGTCGTGTCGATTTGAACAGAGCAAATTGCCGTGTTCGTGTTTGTCATTCCTGGGTCTTCGATCGCGTTAGTGCATGGTTGAGTTGAGATATCTAATGACAAGTCGGTGAAACTTGAAAGGGCAGATAGGAGCATGTAGCATCGAAAAATAGTCCTGATTGGAAATCACGGAGGAACTGATGATGCCGAATCGCACGCAATGATCTGCTTCACGACTACACCGCCTGCTTCAACCCCTACGAGGCCAAGAAGATCCTCCCAAGCCCAGGTTCGGAAAGCCAGATAAAGACTTCTCTCGCTTACTCACCATTGAACATTATCGGCGACGTCTCTGACACGGTGCCTACAAACCCAGTCTCCTCCTTGAGTTCACGCACGGCAGCTTCTTGTACGCTCTCGCCCTCGTCGACTAAGCCAGCAGGTAACTCAATGGTGACCTTGTTTAAGGGAGGTCTGAACTGCTTCTGCAGTAAGATCTCGGGCCCTGTAGGCTTCTCGAGGATGGCCAGGATGCCCACGCCGTCTACACCGCTGCCTTTGGCTCGCGTAGTCCTTTCTGCAGACTCCCAGGTTCGTGTCTGATTTTTGGAGTCATTGTAGGTTAACCTATGGGCGGAATGTCAGTGAAACTAGGTTTACACAGAGCATGTCGATAGAAGCGAGGTATTTGATATATTGGGTAGTAGGCATGATGAGATGATGTGAGGAAGGCAGCCTTACTTGACCAGCTTAATCCATTTCCCGTCGGTTGAAGCCTGTAGTATACGAGTTGCCGTTAGCCAGTCTGTCAAAAAATGACGGAGTGCATCCGTGTTTCATATATGAGAACCGAGCGGGATGTGAGAGTTGTGGTTTGTTTCGAGCGGAAATTTTCACGACCCAATCCTATCATGTCGGGTAGGTCGGTGAAAAAAGGGGTCATATGAGCCACTAAGGAGCTCGTGATCAGTGCTAACTTACAAGAGGCTCAGAATTTATGACTTTGCCGTTTGTGAGCGACATTTTGCGCGCTCAAGATCATGAGTTAAGGGGTATGCGCATTGGGGAATGTTGATCGATATGGAAATATGAGGTTGAAATGTCTGCTTAGCACCAAAAGAAGGGTAGGCCGAGTGGCAGCCCAGTAAGTTGTTTGTTCCCAATTTCAAGGTGGTGGTGGTCGTTGTGTCCGTGTGCCGGTTGTAATGAACGGATTGCTTGCCGTCATAGCTTCAGTAGTGGCACTCACTAAATCATGTCTCACAGGGGCAATAAGGGCGAATCATTCGACTGTACAGCACAGTATAGCACAGTGGAGATCAGTATCTCGCTGGTCACGCAGCCCCTAAGCGTTCGACACGTTTTCACCTGAGGCCTCACCGCATGTATAATTTACGATTGAACACACCCGTCAGAATCGTGGATCGCATAATGTACCTGAATTAGCTCGATAGTCGGCTTTTGACTGGCCCTAGTCTATTTAATAAGACAGATAAGTCCCAGTTTCAGCAGCAATGTGACACGGCCTGCAGGCATAAAAGAGGTGAAAACATCCCCCTTCGCAGACGTGGGCTTATAGGCGTCGCGACTCGACTCTTATTGAATGTTAGGTTCGCACCTCGCTTTCGCCTCAGTCTCCTTGTGTTAAATCCTCTATGGGTATACCGGTTATCTATGATACGCGGTGTCTATCACTAGGACTCGATTGTTCGTCTCCTCATCACTCATCTCGTTTCCCAAGATACTGCGCAATGATTTCTCCGCTATGCTGATGTGATGCGTCTTATCGTAACAAGGCCGGTGAAGGGTTGTCTCCTACTCAAGTCAGGTACTAGGACCCCCAGCTCAATTTTCCAGCCTTTCTATTCCCTCTGCTAGGTGCTGCTCGGCCTCTTGGGGTTTGGTCGAAAGCCATGAATGGCTCGTCGCCCTGGGATGGAATATCTGCTACGCGAAATCCATCACTCTCTTTGAACATGGTCGAGTATAGGCCGGCAATTGATTTGGACAACATAAGAATGACATTAACCCGATCGGTGTCGCCACCGGATTCGATTTCTAGAATACCGGATTGCTGGTCAATCTTGCCGCGGATCTTGCCGTCGATGATTAGGTATCCCAAGATATCCTGGACCTCGGCCTCGGGAATCTTGAGTTTCTGGGCTATCCAGCTCAAGTGCATTTTTGTGTAGGGTGCAATGAGCTTAACGACAGATTTCGTCCTCATGTTGCGGGTCACTTCGTCAATGTTTTCCGCAATGAATGGGTCAGCCAGAATGTCCTGGTTCTGCCTGAGAACAGTGACATATCGGTGCATATCATCTCTCTGGTATGAGTCGACCAGCTCGGTCATCGCTGCGATACGCGGATCGTTACGATATGGCTTTGTCTCTTGTGAGTCGAAAGGGTTAATGTCGGATTTCATTAGCATAGTCGTAAGAAGCAAGTATTTCAGAACCTGAATCCGCTGGAGAGAACCGGCTTCGTCGTAGTTTCGAAACGACTCGAAAAAGTCGCTTTGAGCATCCTTCCAATTCTCCTCGCTCATATGCATCTTACCACCGCATTCGCGGATAATGCCCATGATTTTGGGATGTGGTACGGCCGACCGTACTCGAAGCGCCTTTTGATAGAGCACCTTGAGTTGTTTGTTGTTGCGTGTTTCTGCATACATCTGAATCTCAAGAGCGTATATCTCTAGAGAATATGTGCCTTTGCTCGGGTCGTCGGTGCCGTCGTCTCGTTGACAGGCTTTGTGTAGTTCGCGGAGCTTTTTGGTTACGGCTAGGTATTCTTTGCGGTCGAGGAGAAGCTTTGCCAGCTTGATATTGGTCTTAAGCCACAGCCGTTCGTTATTCGTGCTTTGGAAACACTCGAGAGTCAGAGTGTAGAACTGTTCCATACACCGTTGCGCTGCCTCGTTCTCTGACTCCTTCTCGATGAAATCGAGCATATTATTGATGGACTTTTCCGAGTAGTTACGGGTTACGGCGGATTTGACATAGGTTAGAAGCTCTGTATAGTGTTCCACGGCCTGATTGCCATGATTAGCGAGAAGATAGCCATGAAAAACGAGCTCTGTGAGGACTCACCTGGTCATATTTTCCCAGTCGGAATTCGAGCTTGATCGCTTGTTTAAGTCCCTTGAAACCCCATTCACCCTTTTCCGATTCCAGAGCCGGTATTCCCAGAAATTCATCAATGGCTTCATTGGGGTCGCTACCCTTCATCTGCTTGGCATTGTAGTATTTGTTCTCGATATCGACATCGCCGGAATCATCTTCATCGTTATCTTCGTACTCGAAGTCGTATCTGGCAGGGGCCGTTAGAAGCACTTCGGTACTAGAAGATTACAGAGACATACTGCTCCTCGTCCGACTCTTGCATAAAGTCGTCGTCCGACATCTTGAATAAGATGAGCCTTTAGCTCCCTTGGTTCCCTCAGCTTGTAACTTGTCGTAATCTGGGGATAAGGGCGAGATTGGGAGACGACCGTCAATACAACGTGAACTGAGGAGAGGACGAGCAGGCGGAAACAATGACTATGGATTCTGAAGTAATATGTCGAAGAATAAGCCTCGTGGGGAATTGTTAACAGTGGTAGAATAATTAGGCGTGAAGTTGCATGCACTTGATTGTTACTGATGGCGGCATGCGTTTGCTCCTAGCCACCTAGAGAGTAAAGGCGTAAGGGAGTAGGTCACCTAAAGACCGAAACGGCTAGTGCGGGGCAAGCAGTTCGGGCAAGTACCCGACGTGGGTCCAAGTACCTGTGGGGTTATGTGACTCCACTATCAACCCAGGATCCAGCAGTAAGTGGGTACCTCCGGTAAGCGAGGCTGGGCAGAATTTAGGTGGCAAGGAGTCTTCTCATACAACGACTCTGCTTCTACTTCTCCTCCAACATACCATCAACAAGACCACCATACTCCCGTTTTGAGCATCTTTGACATCTTCGGCATCTTCTAGGCTTTAATTCTGCGTTTAAATACGTTCGGTGTCATCGGTTTGATAAAACGATCACGACGCAACGCGTCGCGACAATCTTCACCCCTACCTACCCGCTGAGAATAAATAATCGATCAAGATGGGTGGAGATTTGCAGCTCAAAAAGTCGTACCACCCGGCTCTTCTGAAGAACCAGGCCAAGGTCTACGAGGCGGAGAAGGCTGCGCTTGCCGAACGGAAGAAGACCGAGGCGCGCATCCAAGAAATCAAGGAGGAACGAGCCCAGAAGGAGATCCAAGAGAAACTCGAGGCAGCAGGCGGCCGAAAACGTATCGACAGAGTTGATTGGATGTACCAAGGCCCTAGCGATGGCCAAGGAGGTACAACTGAAGAGCTAGAGGGCTTCCTTTTGGGAAAGCGGAGGATCGATGCAATTCTCACGCGCGGCCCGGAAAACGATAACCTCAAAAAACAGTCGGGTTATGATACCCTTGCTGCACCTCAGAGCTCAGCTGTCAACGCGCGAGATGTTGCTGCCAAGATACGAGAAGATCCTCTATTAGCTATCAAGCGTCGAGAACAAGAGGCATACGAAGCTATGATGAATGACCCAATCAAGAGGAGGCAATTACTGGCATCTATGGGCCAGACTGATGACAAGCAGTCATCGCGTGGAAGGGATGAGAAGCATTCTCGGCGCCACAGACACCGCCACAGATCGCATTCTAGAGAGAATCGGCACAGAAGACATCGTCGGTCAGATTCGAGAGAACGCGATGAGTCGAGAGACAGAAGGCGGCGATACCATAGGCGCGACTCCGATGACAGGTCAGATTCACGAGAGAGACAAGAGTCACGAAGAGGACGTCATGAACGAAGGCGGTCTACGTCGCGAGATGGATATAGAGATGGGTATAGAGAAGAGAGGAGCGACTACGACAGATCATACAAGGCTCGATCAAGAAGCCCACGTCGTAGCGACCGCAAAGAGGAAGACTACAGGCGACGCCGTGACTATTCCTCTGATACGCCTAGAGATCGTCGAAGGAGTTACCCTGACGATGACGATCGACGCGATAGTTGCGATAGTCGCGATTATCACAGATCGTCTGGCTATAGAGGTGGCCCAGGCAACAATCGCAATGGGGGTACAAATGGAGCAGGGGCTACATCAGATAGAGCCGCGGCTGAGGAACGTGCTCGGAAACTCGCAGCAATGCAAGAAGCAGCGTCAGATCTAGATAAAGATCGGGAAAAGCGGCTGGCGATTTTAGAAGAGCAGGAAAGACAGGCTAGGGAGGCAGATGACAAAGCAAGAGCTCGTGCTGGAAAATTCGGAGATCAAGAGTTTGTCAACGGATTGCGAAGGAAACTAATCAGCTAGGGGCTTGAATATAGGCCAGCATAAATATATTACGAGGCGGATGGATCCGATACCATCCCATGTTTACATGTCACCATTGCGAACTCGTCCTGCTTGCCCTGCGTGTCGGAAACTGTGCGTTGTCACGACATGTGCAAATGAGGCTTCTAGGAGTGGGACCAGGGGTTCGAAGAATAGACGATGCGTCTGTTTCATCATGTGCATGCTAAAGTACGGTATGCACCCTGAATTATGGACTTTGAGGAAGAGAATCTTTTTCACTGAACAAGTACCGCAGCATATAAGGGGCACTGAGACAAGGCTTAGTTGGTCCGGCGTACATACGCCACTTGCATTTAGAGTCAATTTAGTCAATCAGAAGGTTTTACAATCACAATGCCGGACCGAGATGGCACATAATCCCCCGAAACAGCCTAATGCCGGCGAAGACTCACGAGAGATCTCACGGCAGCAGTAAAGCAAATGCTGAAGGACGAAAAGGGTGAGGACGCCATTGATTCTAGGGCCAGAACTGAGATACGAATTCTGGTAACTTACAGTTCGGCATACTCTGTGCTTTCAAGTCATACCTAATTTCGCAACTCTTTTGCCAAGCACAGATGAAGTATTTCTATAGAAATATAGTCAGGCGAGCTCAGGTACTCAGGCTGGTGACACAAAGCAATATGCAGCCTGTCGATCATACAGCGCCACTTTCGAAATGATCTCTGGGCTAGGGTAGCAGGGAAGACTGTTACAATACTACATATCGTCGACTTTGCGCATGAGGCGTGGGCTGACTTATCAGAAATTGACCGAAGACTTAAAAATGTTACGATGTTGATACGAACCGTAAGAAAGCTATACGATACTGCAGCGAAAATACGCTGACTACCAATGTAACCGTGGCCTTTTATAGGGCTATTACAAGTAACACTGATACCTGTTTTGAGTTGATTAAAGTTAGGAGGTATCATAATCACAACGTGATTCAGGGGTAACTCACAGACAGTATTTTTCAAAATGCCAAAGGTACGCTGCAGTGTACTTACTAGGCTCCCAGGTTGAAGTGGGATCCGGGGAAACCAGGATGTACCCGAGCCGGACGTGTTCCTTCGTCCGCGCAATGACCCGTGTAGCACCCCGTGTCTAGATTTCAATCTATGTACACAGAGGAATCGAAATAGTTAAATGGTTCACGAACAGGTTAGCCCACTTACAGCGGAGAGCTGCGCAACTGCCAATACGAAATACTTTAAATCGGTACGAAGTCTTCACCAACATGCAGGGAGAGTACGACGTACAGGACCCACCGATCTTATCCGACTCTAGCCCGTATAGGATCCCCCACCTACCCGAGTCGTGCTAGACTGGGCTTAGCGGGCTACCAATCTAGTATAGCGTGGCAGTACCGACACGGGCGTAGATTAGGTATTTTTAAAGTTCGCATCTACACTACATCCCAGCAGCGTTCATAGACCTTGGAACTAATCCACTATTGGTGCAGTCTTCATTTCCAACTTTCTCCCATCAACCCATCGACTTTCCCCTTCACCAATTACCAATCGTGCCGACAAACAGAGTATATACATCAGCGGCCGACGATCCAAGCTCTGTGTGCATCGAAAGCATATCACTGCCGAACCACTGAAACCGCAAAATAAGCCATAGTCGCGCTCCTCCCTCGTTCATTCACGCGATTCAGTCCGGATCTAACCGACATCCCCCCTTTTTACAAGGCTTTCAAAGATATAACACTGAGTGCATTCATCGCCTCACAAGATGCCGCTCTGTGGATTAGGAGGATCTAAGACGGTACAGCGCAAGCTGGTGCTTCTGTAGGTTTTGCAACGTCCTCTGCGCGACAGAGGATCTCGGGCTGACTAAACGTCATGACTCTAGTGGAGATGGTGCATGCGGAAAGACATCTCTGTTGAACGTCTTCACAAGAGGATATTTCCCGACAGTCTATGAGCCTACGGTCTTTGAAAACTACGTTCACGGTTAGTTTGTCGCCCTTGCTCTTCGATTTCCGTCCTGATCCGGGGACTCTTTTGCACCGACAATCGACGCCAGACTGCACCATTACGCGCATAAAGTTAAGAATGTGGCCAACTAATCAGACAACAGATATCTTTGTTGATAACGTGCATATCGAGCTCTCATTGTGGGATACAGCAGGCCAAGAAGAATTCGATCGATTACGAAGTCTTTCCTACGACAACACCGACGTCGTCGTGCTCTGCTTCAGTGTCGACAGCAAAGATTCACTAGAAAACGTCGAGAGTAAATGGATCGGCGAGATTCAAGAGAACTGCCCCGGCGTAAAATTGGTCCTTGTGGCCCTCAAGTGCGACCTACGCGAAAACACCGACGAGGAGGAAGAGGGCGGTGCCAGCGCCGCTGGTGCCGATGGCGCACAGCGTGAAAAGAAGCCTATGATTGAGTATAACCAGGGTCTTGATGTCGCACGAAGGATCAAGGCCATGCGATATCTCGAATGCTCAGCCATGCGGAATCGGGGTGTCAACGAAGCATTCACAGAAGCTGCCCGCGTCGCATTAAGCGTCAAGCCCAGCGGCGAACAAGAATCCAAGTGCGTCGTGATGTAACAACATCACCATCACCAAACTTACTTCACAGCACTAGTGACACGCGCCATAATTGCCAGTCATGCAGCGTGGCTTTCTTTCGACCATGTTTTATCACGCCACCCAGCCCCCGCCACTAGTAGACCAAGGCGCAAGCTTTCGATGTCGAAAATGGACCGCGTCTTTTGTTTTTTCAGCTTCGGCCACCTACGCATTTTAAAACGCCCCTTCTTCGTGTACATATTGTGTCTGCCTGTTTTTGGTGTTGCGCACATACGCCTCTACTTGCGTCGATGTTGTCTTGTTACCCCCCTTTTTTTACTATCTTAATCAGAAATCAGAGCGGGATCGGGTCCCCTGGGATTGGTAACCGGAAGAGAAAGGAATCTTCTCCCATTGCGTATACTATAGCTAGATTTTTCCCCCAAAGTTCGACGAGGTAAAAGACTTTCCAGCTTCGACTGGCGGAGGGATGATGATTTACCCCTCATCCCCTCGATCACTTTTCCTATGTTGTATACCGCGCTCTACTGTTCGCACCTGTCATTTTAGCAAGCGAGAGAGCAAGCAAGCAAGCAAGCGAAGTGGGGGAGTGAAAGAAATGTACTAAATGTCAATTCCATGTTACGTGTAATAACGTCACTACCTACTCTTATCTTTACGTGGTCATATGGCTATTCCAGCCGTAAAAATAGCCACTGCTGTTTAACTGTATGCGATATTGACTACTGAAGAAACTGATGCTGCTATGCTCTCCTAAGATGTATTGGTTGGTTGCAACTGCGCTCATCCCCCCTTTCGTCGCCCTTTCTTGCTCTTCCTGCGGAGTAATAAGCCAGCTGACCGAAGATCTGATTTTACTTACCCCAAATTACGCGCCAGCCTCGCTCTCGCAAGATTTACTACAACTGGAACCGCATTCTATCAAGTAGGAGATTTTGCTTGTGCGTTCGTACGGTAATAGGTGCCTTTCAGTCTACATCACTGCTGATTTGCGGCATATCGCTCATCCCTTCTTTGTAAGTACCATCTTGTTCATGTTTAGCAAGTTGACTAGCGCTTCATGAGTGTCAAATTCATGCCTTCTAAACTCATCGTGCTGTCTACGCGTTACGGGTATTTCGTTAAGAGAAAACTGAACAGTCGGGCCTCATTATTACTAAGTTCATTATTGCGTATAAAATTCTCTATCATGCTTTATAGGAAGATCAAGGGGGTATAAATGTGTATATATGAAGAGTATATCAGTGGATAAATTAGGTCTCCCCCAGCCAATAAGTCTAAGTGCAATAGGTTGATATTATAGCCAAATGGCGATTATATGCAACGAATGTATATGTGGGGGGAACATTCCCATAGGACGACATGCTGCCCTCTCTCTCATCTTGTCAGGGTAAAAAGACGGGGTTGTGTGCATATCCGAGGTGATAGAGGGGTGGAGGGAAGCCGCCGTTGAGGGCTGATCTAAGTGCTTGTGATGCGTCTTGAGTAAAGACGTGAGAAAATGGGGAGAAAAAAGGGTGCAAGAAAGGTAGGTATGTAGTGCGCCGCCCAGCCCCTGAGCGAAGGAACAAGATGAAATAATTAAAGTGATATACGGGAGGATTCAAACCAAGGCCGCAACAAAAGAAAAGACCAATCTTTTACAACCCGCTATCAATCTGATCAGGCACCACCGTCTTCGTAAAAGCGTCCCAGTCGCGACACGTCTGCGCCGCCGCGGCGCCCGGGATCCTGTACTTGCGGATGTCGTCGGGGCGGAAGACCATCTGCGCGAAGAAGCCCGCCGACGCGTGCCACGCGATGTGGCAGTGGAAGGGCCAAATGCCGGCGTTCTTGGCGTCGATCTGCAGCACCGTGTGCCCGAAGGGCTGCACCATCTGCACGTCGCGGCGCATCGGGTTCGAGGGCGATATTACGGTGCTGTTGTCGTAGTTGCCGGGGCCCGCCGAGAGGACGTACATGTTTACGCCGTGGGCGTGCATTGGATGGGGTCTGTGAGGGATTTGTTAGAGGGCGGCAGGAAATTGGGGATGACGGTGATGGTGAGGGTCATGATGATGATGATGATGATGATGATGATGATGATACTGGCGGTGGTGGTGGTGGTGGTGGTGGAGGAGGAGGGGAGAAGCTTACGCTGGTGTAGGGTTGTTGACGATGAATCTGATCGACGAATTGGTGCCGAAGTTGAGGACGTTCATATCGGGATCGAACTGAAAGTCGTTGTTCTTGACTTGAAGAAGCGTAGGGTCGTTGTAGTCTACTCTAGCACTCACGCCCTGAATACCCAGTTACTACGCTGTTCATTTGGAATCTAGAGGAGCCACCGGAATACTTACACCAAATGTCCACAAGAAGTTTCCTGTAGCATTCTTATAAGTGCCGATATCCATGTTCTGCGTCCAAGATGCCTCGGGCAATGCCATGGGATAGTAGGGCTTGGTGATAGCCAAGTCGTCATTGGCGCATGTCCCGGGGTCAGGAACGTCCCATGGCGTACTCGTCGGGGCCGCCGTCGTATCGGCCTTGTCGTAGTAAATGGCTGCCATGGCGTAGGGTTGCTTTGCCGTTGAGCACGAGGTCAGATTCGCCCGCAACCAGTAAGCCGACTGTTTATTGCCGATGGCTTTGACGATGACATCGACGCGCTGCCCGATGCCGACGGTGACAACTTTTGTGTCGTACGGTTGGATCTCGACGAAATCGTTGGCCATGACGGTCATGATGTGGTCGTCGATCGAGATGCGCTCAACACCCTCGGAGCCTGTGTTAATGAACCGCAGACGATGCGTCTTGCCGTGTTGGAACTTGAATTTAGACAGGCCGGCGTTGTTGGTACATTTCGTCGTGTCCCCGGCGGCTACCTTGGAGCAGTCAAAGTTCATTCGTCCGTTGATCAGGTTGTTGTCGGAGTATATACGGCCCCCGAAACCAGGCGCCATCACCTTCTCGACCGTCGTGTAGTAGTCCTCATGCCACCAATCTACATCATTGTTAGCCGTAAACTTGCGAGCCAGTTGAATTGTATATATCGACGTACCATTGACCATGATTGGCCCAAGATCGATATCATACTGAACATTTTTTGGCCCATAGACGACGATGGGACCAAAGAGACCGCCAGAGTATTGAGCCGAATAATGAGAGTGATACCAAGAAGTGCCGTATAATTCAGCGCGCATCTTATACTTAATGCTCTTACCGGGGGCTACGGGACACTGTGACACACCCGGCGTCCCATCTTCCCACGGAGTCCCAGACTGAAGAAAGCCATGCCAGTGTATAGCCGTGCCCTCTGGAGGTCCACTCACGATGTTGTTGTGAACAGTGACCTCGATGTAGTCGCCCCAGTTAGCTTCTATCAATGGACCTGGGAATTGCCCGTTAACGAGAATTACGCTCTTCTCGTATCCATCGGGCGCTATCACCCCACGACTGATGTTGAAGTCGTATTTTCGAGTGATATAAGTATGTGGTGCCTGTGTGTAGGGATTGCTGCCGCCAGAGGTCCTGTCGCCCCATGGGATTGTGACGTAGCTGTTCGAACTGTTACCGGTTATCCACCTCGGTAGCGCAGGTGCCTGAAATGTACCCCATGATGACTTTCTATCCAAGTATATCTATTAGAAAAAGACACTCCGTAAGCGACGTATGAGAGAAAGACTTACCCGTCCTGCGCTGATGGGGTTAGAGCAGCAGCAAGACAAGTTAAATTGGTCAAGAATCCCATACTGAATAAGTGAACGAAGGGACTGCTACGATACGACCACGAGTATTAAGCTATTAACAAAAGAGAGAGAAAGAGAGTGAGGGAAGAATAGCGACAAGTGTACACATCCAAAGAAAAGATTTAGCGAGTGGAATAAGAAATTTGCATTATAGTAAGTAGCCCTGAACGAGTGACAGATAGACACACAGTGGTCTTATAACAAGATGTCTATCGGCACTCGCGGGGAAAAGAAGAGCACAGTGGGATGAGGTGGAAAGTGTCTAGCTAGCCAGTTAGCTAGCTGTGAAGGGCTTGTGTTTGCTTATACTATACCAAGACATTTCCCTTAGCTTGAGACCTAAGGGCACTATTTAGATATCTGACGATCTAAACCTGGCCATGATGTGTTCAGTGGCGGAGAGGGAAGCCACCACTATTTTTTATTTTCTTTCTTTACTCATAACTGGCGTATGCGTCCCAAGCGCTAGCGAGCGAAAAGCTGCCGCGGCACACCCCCTTCGGTCATTCCATTCACCAAAAGGCGATATTCGCCAAGGTCCGTTACTATTGGTATACGTAGAAGCCTGCTTCTCCGGGTTCGTTCATTGAGCACACACACACACACCCATGTTGTAGAGCTGAGATATTGGGCGGGCACATGGTAGGCATGGATATTGAGCTAGACATTGAACGGACTAGGCAGGATTCTCGATTTCCCATGTTCGATCGGGTAAGGGATTTTCTATCTAACGTAGATAGGCTTGCGGTGACACATCCTGGTTTACTCACTTACATGTAGATCCACAGGTGACAGCTCGTGGCTGTCAAAAATATATTAACCCACCTGTATCGGACGTGGAAATGCTAATATCTGCGGATAAGCACAGGTTTTCATGGAACATTCTGACGGCGTGAGCTGTTTTGAACCTTGCAGAATAACTGCGGTATTCGGAACTGAAGAGAGAGGGGAAAACATTCAGCTTGATTGGCGTACTAGGATATCCAGTCTTAACAATTCGTATTAATATTTACCTACAGTCATCGTAAACTAGGCATACATTCTGAATAACTCGTGACAACTTTTATTCCAAGCTTCGCTACGTGGGGGACTTGGTCAATGTATTCTTCACTTCTGCGGGCTTATGTAGGTGAGCCCATGATAATGATGTATCACGGGGTACTGGTTGGGGGCGTTCTCTCAGCCGCCACCAACAGCCACCAGACGCCCTCGACCTAACGAGGGGGTAAACAGATGACCAGAAACTACAGGTGATGCATGAGGCCCATCGAGAAAACGACAACAATCCTAGATAAGCACCTTGTTTCCGATTAGCCCCATCTGGTCCGGTAATTATGTGACATGGCCTTATGTTGTCCGCTTCCGAAAGAAGAGAGACTGGGTCCCTGGTCGGTTGAGACAGTTCATGCAGGAACATCCCTTTCTGGGACTTGCATGTCTAGCATTTTTTCAGCGATGTTTAGCATGGTTGACACGGACGAAGTGACATAGCTGAACAAGGGCGCCTAGTTAGGTTCCAAACGCTCGGTATATGACAGTGTGAGGCTACGGCTTCTTTGGAGTGGGTACCAAGAACCCATATCCCTGAGAGCCTCCTCAGCTGGAAGACAGCGTGGCTTTGAATCAATTTATGCAGGCAATACTCTCTCGTAAGCAACACGTTAATGCCAAGAGAAAATCGCCGGACGAGATTACGAGAGATGCCGTGAATAGCAGAGCGACAAGTGAAAGGTGTGTGTGTGTGTAGAGTACAGCAGTTAGGTGAGGTAAATCGCGGTCAAAGGCAATGGGTCGGCCAGGGATCTACGTTAGGGATTGTTTGTATATTTGCTTTTTCGTCAGCCACTTTCTGGAGGATAATCCCACTGTGCCCCGAGTTTGTGGCGTAGTCCAAGGTCTGGGCCGGAGATTGCATCAGGGTGCATCAGGTGAGGTGGATAGGCTGAGGAAGGATAGGTAAGACGGCAGTCGATGTGCAAAAAGCAGCAATAGCACGCTAGTATAGCATAGCTTCGGAAATAGTTGTTGATGGTCGCTTTTCTATACTCAGCCTGACGCGAATTCCAAGTACAAGCTGTAGGCTACAGTCTACTGCATGCCTTTGCCTTCTGAAGCGGTGGCTTTACATGCGTTTCCCAGTATGGACAGTCAGAACTATATGGTTGGCTTGCCCAAGTTGTACAGACTTTTGAAGTTCGCAGATTTGTTGGCCTCTTTTCTCTAGAGGGCTAGCTGATCGATTTGTTACAGATCCTCGCCCGTACAAATTGCGCGGCTTCCAGAAAACTATGATAAACTTTTTCTTTTATCCGCTTGAAATTCCCATATCCTCCGTGAGGAATTGTATGATCAAAGTGCACGACTGTATATAAACCCGATGTAAGTTTGAGAATGAATCCCACAAGCAATAGCTGCAGAACACCATGATTATGATGTGATGATGGATGTGGTAAGGTGGCACAACATCAGCTTGCTTTGTTATGTACAGTGCGACGAATGTAGAGTAACATTTCAATCCGGTTGGGGTAAAAACGGCTTCATATTGATCCGAAACCGGTATAGAGGGAAGAGAAAGCTCGCTGTATTGGTTATACAATTAATACAAGGGACTGATGAGCCGCCGATATCCATGGTCGGCCATCTGATTTTGGATATGAACATTGTCCAGTCAAGGACGAAGCTAGATTGTGAACAGCGGCGGTTATTGACGGGCCTATTTCTCGCGGGGTCGATATGCTTGGTGGGCAGCCATTATGAATGGGCGTCGTTGCGCTCTCGCAAAGGCTTCAGTCGCGATGGGCGATGCATCGGTTCTTATTACACTACCTATCCCCATGAAGAATCTTTTGATTGTCGAAAAATTAGCTTGATAATGTCTGGCGCGTTGACTTCTTATTGTGCTCGGCACTCACCCGAACGTCGCTCCAGAGCCCGCCATATATTGTCCGAGTGTTCGCATGATACCGTTGGTGCCGGCGCCATATCGAAAGATGTTGACGGTTCCTAAACGGAGACGTGCTATGTTAGTGACGGTGGGAGATGGAGGAGGGAGCTAAACGAACCAAAAATGAAGCCGATAATTACACCAACGGCTACACTGACGTGTCAGCGGCATTCATAGCCTACTTGTGTTTGAGTAATTCCCAAACTTACTGCCTCCCATCATAGCACCCATTTTTACTAGATGTCCATTGTCAGTCAAGTCAGGATTGTTGTGAGGCTGTAGCAAGAGCCTGAAACGTCGTAGACAACGTAATATCACGTACACTTGTCGGTAGTGGAAGGCCCTTGCGGTCCACGGTTCGCTGGCATCGGAGGCATTTTGATTATCGGTTTATCTGCTCGTAGCAGGCGAGGAAAGGATAGGGTAGAGAAGCCTCAATGAGTGGTGGCTCGATGGCTCGATATCTCGATATTGAGGTCTGCAAAAGGCTGGCACTTTTTCTACTTAATCGTGTAGATAGATAGTGGTCGCACCGGGTCGCACCAGGGTTTTGTCTTTGAACTGCGTGAGTGGTTCGAGGTCCTGGGTAGGGTGATGTGATGTGATGCGGTTTTGATTGGAGCCTCCCCAGATCTTGGCGCGGCTCTCTCTCTAGGTATGCCTCGGTTTAAGCGGCGATTGACCTATCTACAGTGATACGCTATGGCGGCGAAACAGAACCCTCAATCAGCTGTGGCTCGGGTTCCTCTTAGCGACAGTGACCGTCTATGGCTGAAGTGGCTGTGCAACCCCGCAAAATGGATAAGGCCCGTTAAGTTTGGGCAACGGGTCACGTGCCTCTTCGGTAACATACACTCTCTTCTCCTTAACGATATGACTATCAATTATGACAAGGATAAGTGACAATTCGGAGTTCTGAGGTGATTGTCCTCAAAGTTCGAATGATATAAGGTGATTTTAGCTCGGCAGGACACTCAGGGCTTGATTAAAGCAAAAAGAAGGTCGGATGGGGATATTAATATATCCGTCATTTCATCTCTCGGATAAATGCATATCCCATTCATAAGCATGGAAAAAGAGCACGGACACCAGCAGAAATCCCCCAATAGGATGAGGCTCTACTACGGGTCCAGGGGATGGGCTTCGCAGTTTCCACGCTAATCCAGTCCTAGTAAGGGCGCTTAGCAACGTCGTCGGATTGATTTCTGAACAACCTCCTCTCTAAATGAAGCCTACCAGCACTTGCCACAGCCCGAGCCTGCTAGCATATCGCGACGCGACGGGACATCACGACCTTTACATCCATTTTTCCGGCACGATATAGCCTTCTGCACGAATTGACTGGTATGATATTTTCCCCGCCCGTGTCTTGACGACCGCAGCCGCGTCTTAGATGCTCCCTTTCCGGCGCAGCCACTACCCATCCATCTTTTTCACGACGGCTTTCGCTGCTCTGATTCGGTTAGTGGTGATGGTGTGGCTGTTCCTGCATCTCTATCCAACATCTCGCCACCAACGTCTGTCCGCGGACTTCCCCTCGCTAACATGTCGACTTACATCAAGGTGTGACTGCGCGATCAATCTCGAGGGTGACGTCTGATCGCCTCTGCTGGCGTCACTGCACGTCTTGCATGCTATACTCATCGACCTTGCCATCGTCGCTAAACCGGTACAGCGGAGAGACGTACCTGCGACCCTTTGCGCGAACCGCCTCGACTGCCTGATCTTCGGTCTCCTGCTGCTGCCGGTCCTCCTGCTCCTGCACAATAAGCTACAAGCTTCTGCAGCTGCTCGTCCATCGATATCGTCCACTGCTTCCCGCTTTCGCGTCATTCGTCGTGCCGGCTACGGTGCCCGCTTCCCCTCATGACGGCCGTCGCAAGCCCGCCTTCCTTCACCCAGCACAACAGGCCGGCCTGGGGCATGAACGGAATGAACGGCATGAACGGCATGAACGGTGGCCACACTGGTCAGATGATGAACCCGGACGAGCTGAACCGCGTGCTCATGCCTCGGAAGAGCCTACAGCGAAATAATTCGTCCTCATCAATATCATCCACATCGTCCGCCTCTTCCACGTCCACCGTTGCCACCTCGACCTCGCAACCCAACGGCTCTGTTCCTGCAGTCCCTGCTGGAGAGGTCGGCGCATGGCCGAATGCTGCTACCGCCGCGCAACGCAAACGACCCCAGCCCAAGACGGCCTGGGCGAACCCAAAACCCGATTCCCAGTCTGATTTCGTGCGCATGACGGCTGGCCGACCCCCGAATGGGCTTAATGGGTCCGGACCCTTGCACGCAGCCCCGTCCATCGTACCCTCGCAAGGTCAGTTGCCTGCCCAGCAGGCCATGTCCCGACCCATGGTCGAATCTCTACCTGTCGGCGGTAATCCGCCCGTTCTCTACCTTTTGTCGCTTAATGGGACTTTTGAACGCAAGACTATATCCGTACCATTTGCCCCTGATACTCTACGCATCGGCCGTCAAACTAACGCGAAGACTGTGCCCACACCGGTCAATGGATTTTTCGACAGTAAAGTGCTCTCGCGACAGCATGCCGAGATATGGGCGGATCGCCAGGGGAAGATATGGATTCGTGACGTCAAGTCATCTAACGGCACCTTTGTCAATGGCACACGACTATCTCAGGAGAACCGAGAATCCGACCCACACGAGCTACAAACAGGCGATCACTTGGAGCTCGGTATCGATATTGTGAGTGAGGATCAAAAGACGGTTGTTCATCACAAAGTTGCCGCCAAGGTCGAACACGCTGGATATTTCAACGCGTCAAATAACTTATTGGATGTCAATTTTGGAGATCTCGATCCTGCTAATGGCCCGATGATGATGATGGGACCCCAAAACGCGGTACCCTTGCGTCAGCGAACCGGGAGTCAGTCATCCATGACGAGTGGTCGAATGGTTCAAGGAGGCATGATGGGCCCTCAGGCAAACGCAATGCCACATCAACGCGGATTTTTCTTGTCATCTATAAGTACGGAACAAATCGTTAAGAAGCTACAGGTATGTTTTTGTTTCCACGAAATGCCGCCGAAGCTCTGTTAACGCAGCATGCAGAATGAGATGCGAAACGCGCGTCTTCAGTCTCAAGATCTTGGAAGGACTGATCAGTTTGTCCATGCTCTACTCAGTAAAGAGGACGTCAAGGACATGGAACGGCCAGACGCTCCCGAACCTGCAAAGCCTATGGTTAATGGCGGTGGTGTGTCATTTAGGTCGGATAACAAGACTAGATTTTCTGATCCACCTGCTCCTCCACCACAACAGCCTTTGCCGGAGAAACCCGATATCCCGGCCTTGAAACGAGGCATCACAGAGCGCGCTAATAAACCTCACCCTCAAAATATCTCTCCTATTCGCCATGAAGGTAACGGCAGCCAAATACTACAGCTCACCGAAGCCTTAAGCAATGCGAAGAAGGAGATAGAGTCCCAAACCTCCCGTATGCAGGCTTTAGAGGAAATGCTTCATAAGGAACGACAAGCTCGAGAGCTTGCTGAGGATTTGGCTAGACGGCTTGAAAAGCATCTGGAAGAAACGGCCACCAACGGTGCTGTCACACAGCCTAAGGGGCCAGAAACAGAAGAAACACCACTGGATGCTGCTTTTGAGCCGCCCAATGATGAAAACAGCTCGAATGATACTGTTGACACCCCTATGCCCGATGCCGACAAAGCCGTACCCCCCAATGCCGACGATATCGAGGCATCCGCCACCCAGTTACACGCGCAGATAGAATCGTTGGTGCTGGAAATCAAGGATTTACGACAAGAGCTTGACGTCTTTAGACGGCGAGCAGAGACGGCAGAATCGGAGAGAGACACTCAGCGCAAGACACTGGCAGAGATGGCGCTGCAGATTCGACAAGATGCCGAAGCAAGAGAACGTGCTGAAAAGGAAAAAATGGATAAGCTATCTCAAACTGAGAATGGCGCTGGTGATAATGAAGTCATACTTGGCTCCAAGCCAGTGGACACGTCTTCGCCAACTACAAGGCACAGTCGACGGCCATCTGTTGATTCTGTTGATCGACCTGTCTTGTCACAATCCGCCACAATAACGCCAAGCACTGCACTAACACCTCCTGGGACATTCTCGACCAATCAAATTCTGGCAAACAGCATTCCATACACCTCTATGATAGGTGTTGTACTAATCGGCGTGGGTTTAATGGCTTATATAAACGGATGGCAATCCCAACCCCAGTTTGAGAGATGATCTAACTCTTCTCTCTTCTCCCATCATGGGAGGTTGTCGCTGTTGGGTTCCCCATCATACTACCACTACTACTGTCCGCTTTTATTGCATCAACACATACCACCTAAGCGACTCTTTTTTCTTCCCCTTTGTATCTATTCTATAGGAACCAATGCCTCGGGTCGGTAACACGACTGTAAGGCCTTACCGACTATTGTAACATGACGAGTCAAAGGATATGCCGAATGGGTTCGAATAAGATAATTTTGAACGTTGGTTTTTCTTGTATGATGGAGCTAGGATCCCAGGCCCAAATATTCTTCCTAGGCGCAGCATCGCACACGGTCTCTCCTTCTCATTTTCATGACATCATTCAAGAGCGTGTACTTTTTTAACTAGTGTTATCGTTTTATCATGAGAAGATGGAAATGAAATCCGGAAAACCAGTCAGGTTTGATCATTCAGGTATGGTTTTTGTTCTCCGATGCTCCTTTGTGAATGTGTTCCGGTGACAGCATTGGTCGCGACAATTAGCGCTGGTCTTTTTTTATCATTGTGTAACTGTAACTACGGCCTGTGTCATCCCATTAGGATGCAAATGAAGAGTCGTCAGCCTTGCCACCTCGCAGTGGTGTACCTGTAGGTGATGTGACTTGATGGTCGTCATTTTTTGTGTCAGTTGTGAACTCCCCTACTTACGGCTGTTACCAGATTACTGGTTGCTGGAATATTTGATAGGACATCAGTGTTAGCTACAGAAGTGTTAGTAACCCCCCAGATCCTGGCAATCGACCCTTGTGTTACGTTTACTTCTATCCCTTTGTAACATCTTGAGCCAATTCCAGGGCTCACCGGTCCTTTGTCCTCCCGTTAAGATATTTTTGGCATTTCCTTTACTCTCTCTTTCATGACATGGGCCGATACCCCGGTCATGGTTTGAATGAATGTATCGAAGGTGAATACCGGGATACAAAGTTCTTGTGTACATAATCACTGTTTGTTTAAGTTTGTTTCGTCCCATTTCCGATTAAACAGGCCTGCTCCTCGAAATGCACGTGCACAGATAATAACAGAGCTCGATGTCCTACTTTTCTTCCTTTCCCTCGTCTTAATTTTCTTTTTGCTGTATAAATGTATTTCCCCCCTCTATCCGCTAAGTCATCTTTGTTCTCGTCAGAACGCAGATTATCTACCTATCAAACCACCGCCAGCACATTGCTTACTCCATCATGTCAATGGAAAGTTTACCGCGTCGAGAATTAACCTAAACTTCATCTCCTCTGGGCTTAAAGAAGGGCGTTTATTAATAAGCTCTTGCAGCTTGCAGCACTCTTAATGTATTACCTCGAGAAGAAGACACTCTGGCGATAGGTTTTCTTTATTAACACCCAGCTCTCTAGCATTCCGGTCGCATTTTTTTGTCCCTCTTCAACTCGAAGTTCTGCCCTCTCTAAAGTTGTATCACTGTCCCACCATAATTATCTCTTCGGCAAGATGTCGAGACCAACACAACCCACCACTCCGTTTGATCCCAATCAGCTATACAACGCCGCTATAGGCCGCGGCACAGTCGATCAGTTGAAGTATGGCATCTGGAGTGTCTCGGGGTTGTTGACTCTCAAGAATTTCCTGGCGGTCGACCCACGAGACCTACGAGGTCTGTCGCCCGCGTGCTTCATACAGTTCATAGACAGGAAGCCAGAGAGCTGGGAAACCTCTCGAATTGCCGCCCACATGATCGCAGTAAAGCACGAGTGGGCGCCAGAAAACATGCAAACCTACTCCCAGGTCGCCCAAGATCCTATAGGCCATGGGGGCCCATACGAACTCTACTGGGAAGGTCTAGTGAAGAGCGTAGCTCAGAGCTTGCAGTGTTTTGCCAAAGGCAACATGAAGAATCGCGATCCGAACAAAGCCGATTGCTGCTTCGAGGCTATCCGGAACCTCAAGGAATTAAGCGACGACTTCCAATCTATCCTCTACATCGCCGGGATTGACCTCGCCTACGATCGGACCGTTGCCCTCAAGCCCAACCAGACCCCGAACCTTGGACTAGAAGAACCGTACCGTCCTATTGAGCAATCGGAGCTGGTTCAGCGCGCAAAAGTTCAGCAGCTGGTGGACGAACTGATACGCTTATTTAGGGGCAAGGGAAAGCTCGTGTTTGTTATCGGATGGGCTTTTAATACCAATGAAATCATTGAACATATGGGGAGTCGCAGCATAGTACCCCATTATAGCCTTTGAGCGCCGATGGTGCATCGTCTCGGGGTTGGGGACGTGATGGAAGGGTTGTGGTAGCTGATATGCGTGCCGTTATCTAGGGATCTTTCTGCACTGTTGCTGCTACTGTTTCTGTTGAGGTGTTTACTACGGAGGCCTTGGTCGTTTTATAATGCATTAGCGAAGCATTTTGGGGATTTGACCCAGATACGTTTAAGTAATTTTCCTATCAGTGTATTTATTTTCACAGATGAACACGCAAAATAATGTTGTCCTCCAACCTGTCTTGTAATTACATACGCTCCGTATGCCGCTCTTGACCGCATGCTCCCGATAAGACTTCTTCGTTCATTCAATTTTTACCGTAACGTACTATCGCGAAATGCTGAAATCTAACGGGATGTAGACACTCTCTCAACTCATTCATGTCCACGGTATACACATCATTAGTCATCACATCGCTCTACTCATTCCGCGAGCGTCAGGCCGTTACCGATCACAATCTAACTCTCCCAGCCTTGAGCGCATCAAGATCTTCCTGTGTGAACGGCACGTATGCCTGACTTCCCGGGGGTAACCAATACATCTGATCATCATCCGACGCCTTCTTGATAGCCTCGACATCGATACCCTCAGAACGAAGCTTCTGTTTCTGTAGCTTGTGCGTGCCGGTATAATCCAAGCTCTTCGTGACTCTCAAGAACAGCGGCACCGCATACCGGGGTAGACTTGCGAGGCAGTGCGCAGCGAGCGCGGCGAAGTCGATCTCCTTTCCGTGTGAGAGGTATTCGTCCGTGGGCACGATGGCCGCGCAACCGGCTCTTCCATCGGCGTTCGGCACCTGAACGCCGTAGACGTTGGTTTCGGCGACTTGGGGGAATTTCCCGACGACGTCGCTGACTTCGTTCGTGGACACGTTCTCCGAGTGCCACCGGAAGGTATCCCCCAGCCTGTCGACGAAGAATAGCCGGCCTTGGCTGTCGAGTCTCATCATATCACCGGAGCGGAACCAAAGATCGCCCTTTCTAAATACGTCTGTTATTCGCCTCTTCACTGTGGCGGATTTGTTGTTGAAGTATTGCGGTGTACCGAGGTCGGGGTTGTCAGGATTCACTACGGTAACATGGAGTCAGTGTTGCGTGATTCAGTCAAGCTTGTCATGGCGAGAACTCACTTCGATTTATCATCTCGCCGGCTTCGTCTGCCTTTGCCTCGATTGCCCAGCCTTTCTTGTCTCGGATTACCTCTAGTGTGTCAGGATCGACAAGAATAAGCTTCTCGTCGCGATTCAATAGACGCCAGAGCGGACCGCGCAGACCGACCGCGTTCCGCGAGAAGTCGCCCCTGTTCGGGTTCGTAACGGTGGTTATTCCGTCGCTCGCCCCGTACAGCTCGTTGATGCATTCAATGCCGAAGCGTTCCCTAAAGCGCTCCCACACGTCGGGTCGCATACCGTTGCCCCATGCCATGCGCACATTATGGCTACGATCGAGGGGACTTGGTGGGGCGTTGACAAGGTATCGACATAGCTCGCCGACATACTGGATATGTGTGGCCTTTGACTCACGAACTTCAGGCCAGAATTTAGAGTGGCTGAACTTTCTACCCAAGACCACCGTGGCGCCAGAATAGAAACATGGTATAGTACAGAGCCCGATTCCGGAGGCGTGATATAAAGGCAAACACGTATACATGCGGTCGCCTGGCTTGAGACGTAAATAACCCCCAATGCCGCGACCTAACAGCAAGGGTCGACTTCGAGGGAGGATGACGCCCTTCGGTAGACCGGTCGTTCCGGAAGTATATAACAGATTTGCGATACCCGCGGGATCTATGCCTACACGGCGTTCCTTGGGTAGCGGTTCGGTGTCTTTCAGTGCTTCTAGGAAAGTCGGGCAGTAGTAGATGGTCTCGATTCCCGCATCCTTCATTTCCGCCTCAACCGGGGAAACCAAATTCCTAACCTGTTCGTCAGCAATGAGGTAGCGTGTCTTCGAGAGTTTGACGCTGTGCACGAGCGCATTTCCCGTGAGATTGCAGTTGAGCAGGGCAGATGAGGCCCCGATGGCCTCTAAAGCGAAGATGATTAGGAGATATTCGGGTGTATTGCCTCCGTCCAGCGCGACAATCTCATCCTTCTTGATTCCCAGATCCTTGAGAAGCCAATTGGCAACGGGTTGAATAGCATTATAAAATTCTGTGTAAGTCCATTGACGGCCCTCGAATATGAGGCACACGTTGTCGCCTTCGGGAGTTCCCGCCCTGTCCTCGAAGACAGTGTACGTAAGCAGCTTGTTCTCACGCGCCTGCTTGGCGATATATCTCATGGTCAACATCATGTTGAGCTTCCTGCTTCCCTGACGGAGGTCATTTCGAATCAAGAACCGCGCGTCAAGGTACATGCCCACAGCGACAGCGCCGATTGCTGCGCCCACGATATTTGGGACTTGAAAAACATGTCAGCTTGAATCTCCTTTTTTTTTTTTTTTTTCGTAGCTCTGACAAGATAAAACGGCAACTTACGCGACATGATCTAGACTGTGATTTGAATGTCACGATACACAAAGCAACACCGTCTAACTAGCGTAGTGCATCGAACTGATGTTCTATTGTATGTCCAAAGGTGAAGAAGGGCCTAGAGCGAGAATTGGAGAAAGTCTATACCGAATGTACCGAGGCTGCAGGCATCAGCTAGCTAACAAGCGGTCGAACGATGCCGGGGGGTTTGGGTTCTTCCCCACAGCGGAGGTGGGTTTCGAAGACCTGACGCGAAATCCGAGACAAGAATTAGTGTCGTATAAGCAGACGAAGCGGAGAGAATATATCGATCTGATTGAGTAAAGGCCTAACTTGTAATGCCTGAAAATAACGGACCCGAGACACAAAGAAAGCCGGGTGGCTGCTTGTACCAAAGGTGTACACGTCGAGCACGTCAAACAAACATTCTATAATATTACCATGGTATGTATTAGTATACGCGGGGGCAAGGATATATCACCATGTCCGTACCTCGGTTCTTACCAAATCATCTTCAACAACATGATTACTCTTCATATGGTCTGTATTCCTGTATTTCATTCGCAAGAAAATCAATCGCAAACTCATCATCCACCTTCATGGCCCCATTACTCATGCGGCATGCCGGACCACAAACTTGCACCGGCTTGCGGGCCATCCCGTTGATTACACTAAAAGATGTTCCCCATCAGCACCGAATCCACATGGCTCCGGGGGCGGGGTCTAATTATTCGTACTAGCTCTCCACTTGGAATAGCCTCTAAACACAGAACTGCGAGTCTAAAACATCAATGGGGATGATGATAAGTCGTCTAGCTTGAAAATGCCTTCTGCTTCTTGTAAGGCTCGTTAGTTGCTTGATTATGGCTATCGGCGAAGCAGGGTATATTAATTATATCTTTCTTTACCACGTTGTCAGTTAATGCTTTGGTTTCTTACAGCCGTTGAAAATAAACACCTCTCACTAGAAGCCTCACAATACGATTCGCGAACTGAGATGTCGCCTGAGTGTTAGACGCGCAGCATGTCTGTTGGAGGTGAAGTGCGATTATTCGTTGTTCAATGACGAAGTGTTCCGCATTTGAGATTTGTATAAGCGCCGAGGCGGAAAGTAGAAACCGTTCGTCCGGCCTTGGCTTGGGTTCAGCTGCGACGCCACCACTTCGAAGCGAACATGCAGGGGTTCATATTGCCTACCGGCTCTGATGCTTGATGCATGTGTCCCTTCATACTACACTATCTATAGCCAGCAGGCTGAGATGAGTTGACTAATAATAGGCATAGCACGATGCCGCGCGCGTGGCATCTTAACAAATCTACTTAAGCGTGAACGCCAGCTTGAATCAATGTCAGGGGGATGCAGAAGAGCTGAAGAATCCATCGCTGGGATTGGATCTTGGCAACATGGGAGGTAATTTGGTCTGCTGTTTTTTCCATTCAGCTTCAATCTGTCAAAGCTCCTACCCATGGCTAGTGGCGCGCCTTTTTCCACAAGAACGAGGCCTTGTCTTGGCAGGAATATATGAATAACGCCCATTATATCTCCCGTCACCATCACTCTGGGATTTTCGCATCTCGATATAAACCAACCCGGTTGTCGTCTGCTAGATTCCATGTAGACATTTTACCTTGCTGCAAGGTGGACTGCCTTCTGAGAGTAACCATGGCGTGTACCCCTCGATACCTTCTTCACCGTCATGACGATCAATTCTCCATCATCGAAACCAATGGCCATCCATACGACTATGATATCGTCTCCTATTGCTGGGGAGAGCCAGCCGACCCTTACGAGTACAATTTCGTACAAGACAGGGAAGGAATGCGTCATCCGATATCTGAGAAGGACAAGATTGAGAATCTGAATTGGCACATCAAGATACGGCGAAAGAAGATTGCCGACTTCAAGATTTTGATGTGCTACAAGAACGTCGAGTATATGTGGATAGACTCCCTTTGTATTAACAAGAACGACAAACAACAAGAGGCCCAGGAACTTTCGATGATGTTCCAGTATTACAAGGTACGAAATACAATTACCTCTATCGATTCACTACCTGCCTCATCGCGCCTCATATGGTGGCTTTGAAAATCGGTTAACTTGTTTCTATCTCCGTAGAACGCAAAGAACTGTTACATCCTTTTGGACATGCCTCAATTGTTCGATCCCAATCAAATCGCAATGGATCTCAAGTTGCTCGACCATATTATTTCCAACATTGGAGGAGCATCAATGGTCATAGATACCATGAGGCTATCTTCGAACCTAGAACATCGTCTTTTGCAGTGGGCCAAGAAACCCTGGCTGCACGACAGGTTATCTGAGGCCGCTGCGACGTCTGCAGGAATGGATATTGGCGTGATGAACTGCTATAATACATGCGTCAGTCACGTGAAGTCGTTATTTGAGAACGAGTATTTCACTCGAGTTTGGACCTTTCAAGAGATGATTCGTAAGTAACTTCCTCATTAAAATCTCATCGATACCACGCCCTTTGCCTATGAAACCTCGAAATGTGCACACTTTCAGACCCTCGATGACTAACATAGTTTGAACTTGTAGTGGGCAAAAACCTTCAGATGATGGGAGTCACTGGCGAGAAAATGTCCGACATAGGATCTCTATTCGAGTGGATGGAGCTGGCTAGAGATTGCGACGATAAGGCACAGAAGCTTCACGCTTGGATACGTCGTTCAAGAATCGTGGAGACTGGGGCAATCAGCTTAGTCCTGCATTTGATCAAGGATGACGAGGACTACTTGGATACGCTGAAGACAATGGTCAGAAGTATTGACGCTGCAAGAATCGACATTATCACCGGTGGTCCACAATGGTGGATACAGAATCAAGGGGGAATTAGTAACATATTCTCTGCAATCTCCCTTGTGCCAAGGTCATGCAGAGATATGCATGACCTTTTCAGAGGATTACTCGGAATCTTCAGTGGACTCTTTTCACCAGAGCAGATCCAGACAGAGATAGCTGGGAATGACCTTGAAAAGATGTCGTTTGCCTTTTTCAAACAGCTTTCTAGCAGGACAGGTCTCGCTTGGACCAAGCTCTCTGTCAGTGCGAGACCAAGAGGCGAATGGGATTGGATTCCCGTGGTGGACCAAAAGCACGTACTAGAGGAGAAGGATGAAGCTCCATACACGGACCGAGAAGAAAGGGAATGGGGACCGAAAAAGCAGAAAAAGAAACCAAAGAACCACATCAAGACCGACATCTTTGCCGGCGTGGTCAACTTGGGTGTTTTGAGGAAGGGAGGAATAGCAAAGACGCTGGGGCTGACGGGACTGCTTGGAACCCCACGAAAGCTTATGACTATCAGCTTGAATGAGGAGAACCCGCGGTTTCATTTCAAATTCAGGGGTTGTAACTGTGGGAAAGCCGTCGGTCTCATCAAGAGGAAGAAGATTCCTATTAATGATCACCCTGTTCTTGTGACGGGCGATGAGACTGGTAGGACACTAGCTCAATGCGCGACCATTCTTGGGTGTGTACTGGATCCCGCCGGTAAAGTGCAAGAATATAAGGGCAGATTGCTTGCCCGTCTAGCTCCGCAATGGGATACGACCGATATCAGTGCCAGGCCTTTCAACTGGCCAGACAGATGTGTCTCGGGCACCTTTTGGGCGGAAGTCAATTCTCCCTTCGACCTACCGACTCACAACATGTCGATGAACTACAAGATGAACGCCATAACAAGCTGTGGATCTCGTCTAGCCAAAGGTAGCACGGCTAACATTTCTTGTGAAGTTCGCGTCAATTGCGGGTGTACTATCACTGCCCCGTTTAGTCTCATATTCGAGGCACTCACAGCCGTAGAAGGCTGTTCTCTTCGCGAAACAGATCCCACGATTGATGAAAACGATATTGACGAGGAAGACAGGATAACCTGGGGTGATGGGTTGGGTTTGGTGCAGATAGGGGACCTGGGGAAGACCTATAATCTGGTGACGTTTGGGGGTGATTTGAAATTTCATAAGACCTGGGCCAGTGCATGCCGCACGCGCAAGATCAATGTCCCGAAAAATCTTGCCCAGTCTTCAGCGCCTACAGGAAGGGCACTGATCAAGTCGGATTTCACTCATAACATATCGCATATGCTAAGGAATTACGGCTACGTGGAAACTCGGGGCGGGAACTTACTGATATACCGAGATCATCCTCTCGCCAAATACAACATAACGGGGGTCTGCATTGATAGGAAATTTCAGAGAAAAGCGGAAGGAATGGCGAAGGGTGTGAGGATTAAGTGAGCCGGACAACCACGAGTGAGTCGTGTTTTGAATCTTGACGTCTAGTTCGTCTATATCATTGAGGTGCGAAGCATTAGATAGAGGAATGCTTGAAAGCAACGCACTGACCCATTCAGGGGCTAATCTCTTTGTATGTCATTATCATTCTGCCTATGTATTGTCCTGGCAATTGATTTCCTATGAATAAGTGAAGGAACGACGACAATTGAACCCAATTATATGCTTCTCGAAATTTCAAAATGGCACCCTTGCGACGCTTGGTAAACCGTCGGGCCTCGAAGTAACCTGTGAGAGAAGGCTTTGCATGCGCCTCTGGGCTGGAAAATACTCGAATGCAGGATGCGTCGCAGCCAATATGGCGACTAAAACGGTGAGCAGTGCGATGACGATGTAAACAACATGACGTTCGCCATTTGGAAGGTTGCCGTTCTTCAATGCCATCTTACCAACCATCTTCTGTATTGGCTCAATGGAAAATTCTTTCCCAGCCTTCAAACCCCTACGCATACCAGGCAGCCCGTCCATGCTCCAGGCGTTCTTGAGCGCCCAGTAACGATCCATACTCTCTTTTTCATTTCCTTTCTCGTATCTCTCGACCTTCTTCCTGAAGTGCTCTTCAAGCACGCGGCGGTAGTCGACGAAGGAAAAGAACGGGACCTGGTATCCGCAAGATGTTCCGACTTGGTGAATGTCGACGACGATGACAGATCGAGTGCCCGGCAGGGTTGTGATGTTCTCGCGCTCCACAATCTCGTTGAATTCTGGCGAGCCGTATTCAAGTACCTTTCCTTTACCCCAAAGTCTTAGGATGCGTGGTGGGCCCTCGAACGCATTAAAGACTATGTCCATCAGTCATTATTCGTTCGTAAAGGCCCTGACACCCAAAGACCGTTCGGTAGTTGAAGCGACTTACGAATGGTAATGCGGCCATTTCCAGGCTCTAACAGGTGAGATATTGTCTCATTCCCTGACCCTGTCCTGCAGAATACAGATTAACTACTGTCTCGCAACCATTGGGCCATTTGAGAAACATGTAGGTTGTCGGCATCCGAGACATCAACTCACATATCCATGTACCAAAAGGTCCTCCTATCCGGAACGCCGAAACAGTCTCCGCCTTTCGGAGAGACGTTTACATGTCCACTAATTGATGTCAGCGACTGATCATGCTGTCCAACCTCACTGAAGGTTATGTGGCTGGCTGACGAAAGTACCATAACGGGCAACAACATACAATTCATGATTCAGATCAACATAAGCGAATGACTTACTGTCTGGAAAGTGGTGCCGTCGAAACCCAAAATACCTTCTGTTTCACGATCCAGTCCATCACATTTTCAGGAATCTCTTCGTAAAATTTGCCCATGGTGAATATTTAGATCGCCGTTGATTGATGAAGTCGATCGAAAACAGTTTACCAAAGATAGAATTAGGGTTTATCCCGCCCCTGGGCTGGAGGTATTTAAGGCTCAGTTCATTGAATTAACAGGTGAGCTAGTGGAGACAAAAAGTGCGTATTGGTCGGGTATTGTAGTCATACTAGCTGAAAGACCAGAACTGCCAAAGGTAGAATAGCCGCACGTGGGGAATGATTGCACACAGTGGCAACAAGATCAACGAGAATTCTGTTAGATAGTGCTACGCTCTCCATGCGAAAACACATGCTCAAATGCCATGCTTCTGTCATCTACAATATTACAGATACTATCCTGATACAGTATACAGCGACTCAATGACGTCTATATTAAGCAGGCCTCCGTTTCTGTGGGTTACACTACAGCCGGTTGTGTTACTCATTGTGCAATCCGCTCTTTTGGGTCAACGTCCCAAGTGTCTCAGACGAGTGTCTATTCTCTTGTTAGATCTGCAATAATATAGCACTCGGCGGCAATTGTCACGTTTGAGATGCTTTGTCAGAATCAAGTCCTCAAAGTGATGGAAAAAAATGACAGCTCATTTTTCGAAACGGGCTTTATGCCAGTAAAACATGACGTATGCCATCAAATGTCAGGATGTCAGGACAGAAATCACTCCCACGGGCAACCGGTGAATTGAATTATCGAGCCTAGATGAGCGTTAAGTTAGGAGATTCCCAAAAGACCCAGCTCTGTAGTTGACGCAAACAATTGATACGTCTCGCGGTTATTAAACACGATTATAGTTCGTTAAGCTCCCTGCTAAATCGCAATGAGATACCCAAGACACCTAACCCATATCTCCATCTCGTTATCGGGTTTCCAGGTTTTGGTTCTTCTGGAGACACAGTGTAGACTATCCTGGGCGTTTTAATACACGGTTTTGGAGTAGGGTAGCTCGGCCGGTTTCGACGGCGGGTAGAATGCGGGGATCGCCGTTGAAGAGTCAATTGCCGATGTCGGAGTTTATGTCTTGATCATATCTGAGATAAAGGAAAGATGAGCATTTCAAATTGGGCTCTAACTTCTTTATTTGCATGTGCAGCATATCATAATTTAGTTTGTTGAAATATAGGCTTAGCTAGGTACTGAAGTCCTGCTCTTATTGTCGCATACCCTGATAAATAAACCGGCTTACCACTATCGCTTAATCTTCGTATTATATGTACTGCTAGACCTTCTGTAAATTGAGGTAACGACAACGCTAAGCCCCCGCTCATTGTTTCAACTCTTTGTCTACGTCGAGACATAGCTCCAGGTGGCCAATGACCTCTTTTTTTCAGTCACTAGCACTCCTGTTCTAATGCTGACCATATGGATGACCACCACTGAATCCCTCGCCGCCTGATGACGGTCCCTGTTGAAATTGTGTCTCCTGGGAGCTGGCATAATAGCCGCCCACGGGCCCAGGATTCCATCCGCGTTGGGCCTGTGGTTCTAAGGGAGGAGGAGGGGGAGGTTGATATGGCCCTGTCCCGGCCCCTGATGCTTGTTGAGAGAAGTGTTGGTATGGCGAGCTGACCCCACCGCCCATGGAACCGCCATGGTGAGGACTGGGTCGGTCTCCTTGAACGTTGGCGTAGTAAGGGCTACCAGGTGGATGAAAGCCTTGTTCTGGGCGGTTATATCGGGCGGCTGACTTGGCTCTGTGCTCCGCAAGCCTGCTCACCTGTGCTCTATGGGTGGGTGTCGAAGGGCCATATGCTAGGGGGTTTTCGGGATGCATCTCTTTGCCCTCTTGCCTTCGGATGCCCATCAAGAAGGCGTATCTCTCCTGGTCGGCGTCGCGCACGTCCTGAAGGTATTTGATGAATTCGAGATAAGCATCCGACACGGTCTTCATGTGGCTGACGCCAAGGTGTACCTTGGCGAAGGGGTTCGTCACGGACCCATCTTCCCCGTTCGTCTGGGCTTCGAATTCGGCCAACGCCAGCGCCGTCTGACACGCGTTTCGGATCTGGCGACCGTTCCACCTAGCATTGGGATATTTATGCCAATAGTCTGCAAGGGAGGCAGCGATTTTGGACTCGTCGATTTCAAGAGCTCTCCCCTTGTTTCTGAAACGCGCTTTCATTAGTCGCCAATTCAGGTCGAAGACGTCTACGGTCGAATCGTAATCGAGTGCCGGATAGTGTAGACTGATGTGAATTCGCGACGAGAAAGCTTCGTCGAAGTCTCCGATACGGTTCGTCGTGAGGAATAATATACCGGCATAGTACTCAAGAATACGTAGGAACACTTCGGCCTTGAATTAGTTACGGCATACTAGCAGTTGTAGGGAAGGGGTATTGACCAGCAACAAGTCCGTTTCTTTGAAAGTCGTGTGGAGTCCTACGAGCGAGAAACACATCGGCTTCATCAAGAAGCAAGATTGAACCCCATTTATTGGCTAGCGAAAAGTTCGTTTCGAGTGCTGCTTCGACCTCCTTGGCCGTGGTCCCAAGATCGCCTGGCAATACGGTGTTAGATTAAGAGACAGGAGTCTCGCAGTGCTGAAAATGACTTACCACATGTGATCTGGAATAACGGCTTATTGAAAAGCTCCGCTATACCCTCTGTGACGATCCATCAGAAAAGGGGTTACAGACGGGTCGCAAAAAAGGGAAGGGAGCTTACCAGCTGTGGTCGTTTTGCCGACTCCTGGAGCACCGTGGAGAAGAATAATTAATCCCTTTCCTGATTGAACGTTAGTCGCAGTTTATTGTACGGTGTTCAGATACCTCTATGAGAGCCGCTGACGCGCGAGGGGGTTTGAATACCTTTACCCCTGACAATGTCCAGTTGCTCCTCGCGACCAGTCGAGGATTCCTTGTCTCGAAAATGCTGCGCAACAAGAGACCTCACAATCTTCTTTCGGTCGAGGCCATCTTTGGGAAAGACAAGATTGTCAAAGGCATTCCCACTCTTGTTTTCCCCCGTTGGGTCCTCGATCTCTCGCCTTTCCCGGTATTCGTTGAGATCCATGAGCTGGGCGACATCGAGTTTTGCTATGACCGTTTAGCTAATGACACGGGGCAGCGGCTGAGTGAAGTCCAGTCATAATAACTTGACTAGATCATGGCCATAGGGGTTAAAACTCACCCCAGCTTCTGCTGCGGAGGACAAAGCCAAAGACTCTGTACGACATGATGACCAGATCGTCATCTGTGACGTGCATCTCCTTGCCCTTTTGTAGAGAACTTCCTATGACCGCAAGCGGCGCTGGAGCATTCCCCTCTGTATTTTCAAGGAGGTCGGAAAGATACTGCTCGCTTCGTTTCGCATCGATAAAATTATCGTCATATACGCGCTCTCCAAGGCAACAATCGCCATCACAATCTGCATCTTCGTCATCCGAGTCCGAATCCGAGTCCGAGTCATCGTCTTTTTTCACCTTCTCATCGCCAACCCTTGCTTGGATCTGAACTTTGGGTTTCCAATTGTTATTCTTATCCCCGTCTCTGGTCGCCAAAGCCTCGGTAAAGTCGATGACCACCTGGCTGTCAATTTCGTCTTTGGACTCTAAGGTCAACCCGCTATAGTGCATGTGACCCACTTGCAATACTCTCAGAAATTTCTTGCCTCTAAGAATGAGGCGTCCACGAAGCTCGTCTCTGTCATCTTCGAGACGGAGAGGGTAGACTGGTAGAGACTTTATCTCTCTTAGGCCTTCATACCGCGTAATATCGAATCTGTGAGATACCGGACCAATAACACTTCCGTCGAAGTCAATTGAGACGCACTGGAGTACGTTGTGTCAGTGACCAGTCTTTTAGGTGAATTGAACACGGCTTTTTCGAAGTCCTGCATTCTCTGAAGATACCTTGGCTGTCCTGATAGGAGCTTTTTGTCTTGTAGGACGGCTAGGATAGGAAATAAATGATCCCAAGGAGAGCTTACGTGGATGGACACTGTTGTTCCAACTTTCCCCTTGCTGCGAAAATACCACGAGTACTTGTTAGCTACTCTGTGCTTTGGGCTGGTAACTCTGACAACCCTGTAACATTGCATATACTTGTCGCCAGCTTCGATCACTTCGGTACCAGGCTTGAAAAGGTACCAGAGCTCGGAAAAGGAAATCTTTTTGCAATCTTGCTCGATATAGCTCTGTCTCTTCGATATAGTGTTATCTAGAAACTCCAGCAGACAGTTCATGTGCGCAAGTACTTCTTTATCTCCTTTGACTTGAGAGGTATTATGGTCGGGACGATTGGCCTCAGATTGATTTTCTTTGCTTTGGATACCTGCGCCTCCAGCTTCTGATAGTGACGACTTATTTGTAATCGGTGGTTTGTCATTAGTGCTAGCATCAATTTCTTCTTGAGTTCTGGCTTTCCATTGCCGTATATCGTTTTGGTAAAATGTGAGGAATTTGAACGGTCGTACCATGACTAGGGGACTGGTGGGCGTCCAGATCGCGCCTTCATTTATGAGACCGAGTCTATGGATAAGACGTAGTGAGTTGATTCGAATCCTTTCTGGTAATTGCTCTTCTCCAGTGATGGTATGTTCGTGGGACGTTTGTTTCTCCTTGTCAACTTGCGAAATAGT
Organism: Xylaria sp. FL0043; assembly: GCA_022578865.1. Classification (NCBI taxonomy): domain Eukaryota; kingdom Fungi; phylum Ascomycota; class Sordariomycetes; order Xylariales; family Xylariaceae; genus Xylaria; species Xylaria sp. FL0043. The sequence continues at coordinate 334,699 of MU397273.1, forward strand.
TGTCTTGTCATTAAGGCCGTTATATTTATAGGAATCTGTCAGAATTGGCTCCCCGAGAAGCACGTCGACTACGCACGACTCATTTTCAGGCCGCCGAGCACGCGACTTCCATTCATGCCACTCCGCATAGTCGATGTGAATTTGAATGGATGATTTTCCCATAGCCGCAGTCTGTTTACTGTCGTTGGTCTCTTTTTGGGCCATCAACTGTTCGTAATAGGTCTCTAGATCTCGTTCGAACATTGAGTGCATGTATCGATCTTCAATCTGTCGATGCTCCAGTCGTCTTCGACTAAAACCCATGTATAACCTCAACAATTCGATATTGTCTGGTGATGACAGGGCTTTGCCAAAGACGTCTCGCTTCAATCTCTCTGCGGCGGAAATGCTCATGGGGGGTGGTATATTAGAGAGAAGTCTCCCAGACAAGATTGAGTTCGCCTCCTCTGCATCTGACATTATCTGCATAGTTAAGTTGGCTTGCTGTGTAGCTCGGAGATCTTGTCGAGTTCTTTCATCAACCTCCGCAAGCTTCTTCTGTATCTGGCGCAGCTCCTCCAACAACCCGGAGGTTTCATTAGTCGCTCCATCATTCGGCAATTTGACTGAATCAGAAATGGGAAGAGAGCTGATGTCTTTCGCCTTCGGTTTGTTGTCGCTCGCATAGCTGTCCTCTACCGTTTTCGCTTCTGGGCTAGCAATATCCTGATTTCCGCTCTGATCACCCATCTTCGCTTCCGCTTGGAGGGGAGGTGACTGGTGATTGGGACGGATTTTGTGCAGATCATACAAATTCGCGCGGGTGATACAAAACAAGCAGATGGGTATATATAGCAGGACTGCGCTCTAGTTTACAGAAAGCTCGCGGCAAGTGCCACGGAAGGGCTTCTTTAAATATTCGAATACTAATCAACACCATCCTTCAGGGCTGGAGGTGGGGTCTACGTGTAAGCAAGATTGGGGCCAGATCAGAGGAAGGGCTAAGCCAACCAAAGCATTCTGCCAATAGAGTATCGTTGCCTAAATCGTACATGAAGCTGAGCAATGCAGGCTACAAGAAGCAGGCTCTTGAGCGCCATGCAGGTAATCCTGGTCCACCGACAAAAAAGAAATATTTGACCCCCATCTGCAGAATTTGATCGGGGCTCAAGCGAAGAGGGTGGTCTTTAGTTTTAGGTAAGCACCGAACTGAGCAATACCTTTACTATTAGTATGCGACATAATCTAGCACTGGCCTTGACTACTAAGCTGGTTTTCTAGGAGCCCGCTGCCTGCAACTTGCAACAGTCATTTCAAGCAGTCCAGTAACGGCCCGTTAGGAGCGTCTTCCCATTATCATGCGGCTGCTTTTGATGGAAATCTGAAAAATGAATGATTCAGAAACAGTACCAAAATTGTATCTTCAGCCTATTGCAGTAGATTTTGTCGACAAGCGCCTCCCTCGTTTCCATCCCGCATTTGCGCAACACCGCTACAAATATAGTTCTAGACTTGATTGCTACATCCGCAGTAGCTCGCAACCTCCCGCCAAGATGCCAACAGAGGAAGATAAGCCGCACGTAAAGTCACCAAAAATGCTCAGCCCCCCGGATATCATGCTTTCAATGCGCTTCTGGGATACAGTGTTTTCAGATGCAATGGGACGACTGAAGGCCAATTACGAAGAGCCAAAAAATCGCCGCGACACTGCGTACAATATCAGAGACTTGAAAAATTGGGATGAGGTCTACCACCAACTCGAGAGCTGCCGCGAAAGATACTTGGACGACCATGGATGGGCGAATAAAGTGAAACGAGGGTGGCGTACATTTTCAGAGAACATCGGCCCAGTACAAGAAGCTTGGAACTTGGTGCCAGATGTTGACTATTTGACTCCGGTTCGAGGGGCAGTTGATCTCCTATTCGATGTAAATCTGGTCTTCCGTAAGCTTCATCAAATTGTTACTAATTTATGAATCACAGGCTATAAAGAGAGCATCTGAAACACGTCAACAAATCTTACAAGGACTTGATAGATTGGATAGCATGTTTAGAGATATAGAGCTGTTTTTGGTGGTGTTCCCGACAGATGAGCCAGTTCTTGAAGCCGGAACAGAGCTGGTTGTCTCAGTTCTAGCAGCTGTTGAGAAATTGATTGGCTTCTATATCAAGTCCAGAGGTGGGTTACGTTTGTGTTGAAGTAGGGGAGACGGATGCGCACTACATTCGGGGACAACCTTCCCCTTCACTCTCTCAGCTTCTCACCAGGCCCCCTGATCACCAGTCGCTAAATAATATCATAGGGAGAAAAGCTCTTTCGTCCCTATTTAAAGGCGAGGACTACGAAAAGGACGTAGTTAGCAGTCTTGGTGATATCACAACGAAGAGTGAGGCACTTCGGTATGAAGCCACGAAGGCTGACATGTCCCAATCGGCGAAGAACTGGCGACTAGCTGAGAAAAGTATGACGATATCCAATTTAGACCTGAGTATCTCCTTCTGATCGCGAATTTTCAGGGCATGAAGAACTTCGTAGAACTCTTAGCGTCGGCCACGACGAAATTCTACAGCGTCAGGCAAGCCTGAAAGCACATACGAAAGAGACAGCAGAAAAGGTCAACAGCGTCTACAATCTTCTCGTCGAATACGAGAAGAATCAACAAGGTAAGCTGAATTTTCACAATCCGTCCTTTATTGAATAAACGTGCGCTAATTCAGGTTGGAATCGGCAATAGAACGGAACGCAGCGTTACAGAAAAGGAACGAGGAACTTGAGTGCGTCAATTTCCAGCTCCAAAGAGCCCTCACGCCAAACATGCCTTCAAGTTCGCGCGCAGATTGGGGCGTGGGACAGGATGATTTGTGGGATATATTCGGCGCCTTCGCCTTTGAGGATCAAGATATGCGACACATAACAGAGAAGCAAGAGCAACTCCCTTTCCAGGAGAGAGCAATGTCCGAAAACCTACTCAGCAACGCCCGATTTCGCGAGTGGATGGTGTCTCCAACTTCAAGAGAGCTTCTCATACAAGGGAGTCTCACGGGTGATCGCCAGATTTCTGCACTGTCTGTGTTTTGCTCGACAATCACAACAGCAATCATGGGAAGACCAAACTACATTTCGCTAATTCACTTTTGTGGTCTTCACGCCGATCTCGATTATGACGCAGACGCCGGTCCCAGGGGAATGATTATGAGTTTCATCGCTCAGCTGCTGTGCCAATGGGACTTCGATACTACCTTTCTTCACAGCTATGTAGATCTCTCGTGGATCGAATACGGCGGGGATCCTAGCGGAGAAGCTCTATATGGGTTATTAGAATGGTTGATCGGGCAGCTCCCATCGAGTCAGACGGTATTCTTTGTCATTGACGGGGCCTGCCACTATGAGAGGATTGACCACGCCGATGCTTTCATCAATTCCGTGGCACTCATCCTGGGCACCACACTGGACGAGCGAGTGACCGCAACAGTCAAGATCCTCATCACTAGTCCTTGTCGTACATCGGCGATCCGTGAGGGCTTTCATGATGATGCTGTGTTGCTGTTGGCTGAGGAAGCTGGCCGAGGCCTGGATTCTAGCTATCGACGGTTTCAGCATCAGGTCGCCAGGGCTTTTGACGAAACGGCCTAGCTTGGGTTGACACTAGGGGCAATCAAATATCATTCTTAGTAGAGATGAGACATGAAGATCCGAGAGTCGAGCCATGATTGACAGGCTACTGGAAGACAAGGTTCCTTTGATTGGCTCATGAAGATGGCTTATATCCTTAGGTGGCTAAGATGGAAAGTTGGGCAGACTACCTGAGTTGAGAATACAGTGTTTGATCTCTAGTTTATACTGTAGTGGTCCCTTAGAACCCGACCCATTAGAATTCCACCCCTCAGATTGTTCAATCCTGCACCACAATGACCCCTCAGAATGTTTCCATACATTTACCTTGCAGTATTTCCCTTGGCGGCCACACTGTAAGTGCAGCAACAGCGGCCACGTAAATAGCGCGCTCGCGTCCTGTAGACCACTGTAGCCACTAGCTAGGAAACCCTTAACAGCGCTAAAGCCCTCGCATTCACAAACCGCTTACCACGAGCTTCAATGACTGTAGCAACACCGTATTGGGGCTACAGAACGCCCTGCACTCCTTTGAAAAGAATGTACGCGACCTGGCTCGCGATAGATGAGTACGGTATTTACCACGGCACACTGGGAGTCGACAAACCATACGCTTGAACAGATAGACAACACCGTGAGGTCGGCAAAGACTTCTTTCGCAAGCGAGACCAGAGAACTGCTCTCACAACTATCAGCGACCTCGCAGTGACCCAACCTCACTCTGGAGACCAAATACTCTGACAGCATGTCTCTGACACGGAGATGAAATCTAGAGGTGTGAAGCCTTTGGCCTCCGCCGACGTTGAATTTACTATCCAGCGCATGCGCATCGGACTATCATGGGACTTCTTAGTCGATCTCTACTATCCAAAGTACAACTCAATTTGATGCTAAATGAGATTAAATTGATTTGAAGTTCACTGCTCACCATCACCTTTCTGGGAGCAGTCCAATTGTGTATCTCACGCGGTGTGAATGGCGAGCACCGGTGCAGCAAATAGGGCAGCAAAGCAAATGAATTTCATGTCGGCGAAAGATTAATGCAGGCAATTGACGTAGCTTTGAAAGAGTTCAGGTGAGTTACATTGCAGAAACACAACTTGCTAATATATTAATCTCGAAGACCGTTGTTCAAAGTGAACAAGAGAAGCGCCGAGTAACTCTCTCAGGTTCTCTTACACTCTGACCCTATGTTTCTCGCGTTCGCCGAGTAACTTCAATTGTTTCATCAGTTTGGGCTTGTATCCGCATAATTGCTCACCTTGTTCCGAGCTGCCTGACTGGAGGTACAGTTTTCGGGACGTGGAACATCCGCTTTGTTTCTCTAGTATCTTCTCGCATGCATCGTCACATGAACATCACCAACACACTCCTCCTACTAGCGCAATAGAGGGGTTTGAGTGTTTCTGATGTGGTTGAAACACCGAAATCGAAAAGGTAAGTAAAGACCTACGTATCGCTATGCGTAGGGACAATAGCGGCCTTGATTCTATACGGTGTCACCTCGAGGATAGTCAGGAAACTAAGTCTGAGCTTATGAGGAATTCACATGTTAAGCGATACAAAACAAGGCGATCTATGGACAGTACCGTGCTAGTTTGACTATTACTGCGGTCATGATTGTTGTGTGAGGAGTAAAAACAATGTCGCGCAGGGGTACGTGTTACATAAGCCGAGTCTCAGCTCAGTTAGGGTGTAAACGCGACATACCGCGCATTCAACTCACTCAATCCATCCGAAGCCTCAGTGAAAAGAGTCTCACCTACTTCATCCTTCGGGCTCAATCAATACTATACGAAGATAGCGGCATACATTCGTACTTTTAACCTAGAGTAAAATTCCTTAAAATGAGCTCACCAAGGCTACTCGGCGTCTTCAGAAGTTTCCCTAAGGAGTTATTTCGGGTCAATAACGGTCGTCACATCAAAGTACGAGTGAAGCAACCCAATCGGCATGTTTACGACATTCTTGCTGAAAACGGCCAAGTCGAGCCGAAAGCCCTCAATCCGCAGACTTATGTCGGTATGTGCCCTTGCAACAACTCATTTACTATTCCGCCTATGCTGATGTTTACTCTCCTAGCCCCAAACGGTGCATCGTTGCGCCCAAATTCGCCTTACCAGCAAGCGCTTGTCTCGTCTCGCTTTCGTGGTCCGGACGTGATCGTTTACGGGATCGCAAAGGGTAGCTTCCCCACGGTTATCGTTATCGTTATAGACCTCGATTGAACAGCTCATGTGTTAACTCGAATAGGAACTCAACTCCCGGATGACCTGTTACTCGTTCATGAAAGATCTGATCATTATTCGCTTCAGCCTGGGGCCCCTATGTCAATTGAGGGTGAGTATCCCTAACGATGTTTTGATACTGAGTTTGACAAATGGATACAGACCTTGATAATAAGATCACGGACTTTATGTGGAAAGTAGCCCGTGTTTATACTCGAGAAGGCTGGCTCAAGGCATTCCCGGAGGTGACTGAAAAATCGAACTTTCATGGCTACTCGAAGGCAGGGGTTACGGGTAAGGGATTTTGAAAGCAGTCCTCGGATGCTCACAGAGCATGCTCCTTGACCGTAATACAAATCACGTAGAGGACTTAGAGATAGGCAAACCACACCTGACGCCAAATACAGCGACAGACCTTTTATACGTCTACTGAGTCATGATTCGGCAGACTTCAGTCCGGACAGGAGCGTAGCGTTTCAGATATGCCAGGAGCGTCCGACAATAAAACGGAAAGATCAAGAAAGGGTGTTAGATACGGTTGTTGGGTTAGACCAAGCCGGCTTTACGCATCTACTAAGCCGGACTGCGATTTTAATGTGGCACCGACACTATGGAACCCCGGGCGCACTGGTTAAGCAAAACACTGTCTGTTCACAGTTAGGGGTTGGTCTACTTAAGCATCCACTTGGCATCTGTGTCATCGTCAATCGCCAGGTGATATGGGTGCTTATCCAGCCAAGCGCCTGCCGTCTCTTTTTCAGCGTGCTTATCGTAGAATTCATCGAGCGCTTCGTTGAGGGCTGAATATATCGTCAGCATTGGGTGGTCAAACATGAGTAGAAAGTAAAGTACCTCGGAGCGGCATGCCGCGAGCCGGTTGAAGAGAGAACACTGCATTATAATCGTTGATCAAGATGAGATGGCTAGGAATAGGCGTTCCTAGATACGCAACGTGAGAACCAGCTTGAAGACGCCAAAGGGATATACTGACCTTTGGGAACGGAAAAGATGTAAGGCGTATCGACTTGCTGGCCGTCTTCTTCTCGATCGAGAGCCTCGTCATAGTGCCGACGAGCGAGCTCTTGCATGAAGAATGTGTTGGGGTACATGACGGCGCCGTTAGATGTGGCTATATCTGTCAATTCTGGTGTGTGAGCCTAGTGATACCAGCCATTAACCTACTTAGATCATTAGAAACTCTTGGGAAGACTAGGCCATTGTCTATCGTGACTCCATCGCTATAATTATCATATAGGCGACGCTCGGCCTCTTCCACGTCGTATAAGCTAACTTTTGGCCGAAAACAGTAGTACATCAGAGTTGCAGGAAACGATGAATAGATAGCCTTGACCGAGAACCTCCGGCGAAGAACTCGCGGTGAGAGAAGCGGGCGGAATGCGATATTTCTGGTCGCGCCAATCATTGTTGAAGAGCTGTTTGATGGATTGACAAGGTTGAATGTTAGACGCGACAGATTGCTCCCTACTGTTACCTTATTCTGAGGTTGTGGCTAAGCCTCGACACTAGCCACAAGAGCCACATTGTTGTTGTCTCCCTGTGCGCTCCTCGCAACCAAATGTACTTGCTAATAGCAAGAATTGATCTTCTTATTATCATGATTGTGCGAGGACAGGAGTATGGCAGCGCTAATCAGTATCCTGGATGGTCTAGAAGCGTCATGAATGTTGGAATATTAACGGCACGCTCATTAACAACGCTACCTACGATTTAGTTAAACCGCCTTTCTAAGATCGATTGAATCACATTTCTCCTCATATCATGAAAAAAATTAATATTCGCGCGGGAAATAAGCGACACCGTGGCCCCTGGACTTAGGGTCACCTTATCTAATTTAGTTCTACTTCATCGGAATCTGTCAAACCAGCTGAGTGAGGGATTCTTAGCCAATAGGGCCTCTGGTATTCACGACATCACCCTTGTCTCGACTTCCTGATCCCTTCATATCGTTAATTCAATTAAGCAAATCGGGAACTGATAGATCAAAGAAAATGAAATTCTATTAGATTGGGAAAAATTCAGCGCATGTACTACAGCTGTTCCCATTTTCTCTATAATGCTGGTCACTCTTTCATCTCCGAGAGCAAGTCTGTTCAGCCATCTGATAGCTAAGCCTCCTTCACTAGCCTGACTCATACTGCCTGCACTACGTCAATATGAAGTCAACGAATGCCTGTCTGAGAGAGCGCCTTGCCCGAGGAATCGTCCAAACACAGGTAGACGGGAAGAGAATGCATGCATCTGAAATAGAGCTGATCAACATCCATACACTTCCTCGCTACTCAAGTCGGAACTCACTACCTTCCTGCCAAACATAGAAGACGTAGGCTCCCATCTTAGAGTATAAGGTTTGATCCACGGCTTGTTGGAAACGTTCCAAATAGCCATTTTCGTCGTTACCGGTGAATCTATCGAGCCTGTCGATAACAACGACGTAGACGTAGTCTAGGCTCTTAGTGCCGGTGGTGGTTTCTACCTTCTCGCCTTTCATAAACTCGCAGTGTCGGAGCGCGAGCAAGAGCTCAACCAATGAGTCCACGGAGTCTACACCCTCACTGTCGCTCCCCTCATCATCGCTATCATCCTGACTTTCGGCATAGAGGTATTTCCGGGCGAATTGGCCGCCAAATATCCCTGATTCTTCCATTTCCTTAGGCGGCACATGTGTAATGTAATTGGAGATTTCGGAAATGAGGGTACAAAGTACGGATCTCCACGCCTTCTTAACGTCGGTGATGCTATCCGGTACGGTTAAGAAGATGAAGTTGGGCGACAAGTCGTCGATCATTCCGGCATTTTTGGAAGCTTTCCATAATGCTGAAGTGAGTCGTTTGCCTGATAGTCCGTTCAAGCAGAGAGAATAGCAATATTTCTGAGGCCCCTCAATCCATGATGTGAGTGCTGGCAACATATCTGTAGTTAAAGAAGGCTCTATGTCGTCAAGAGCATCCCCTGGATTAATTGCTTCATCGGATAAATTGGTGGCCAAGTAATCAAGTTCGTCCTTATCGAAAGGCTCTGGCCCCTCCAATATGTCGCTCGCCATTGCCATTTGATGTCTCACTTGTACTTCTGAGAGATTCGCGACTGGAAAAAATGCATGCGCAGAATCGAGCTCGTGCAAAATTAATTTTTGTACCATATTCAGATTGGTTATCCTTTAAGCGGGAGTAAAGAACTTATATACTGATTAAGACATTGGAGCCCTATGTCGTGTACAGTAACTCAAGTGACCTTCTGAAACAATCCCTTTCAACATCACTGAACTGTTTAATTTGCTCCTCGTCGCGAAATATGTTTGCCAAGGCATGTTACACCTATGAACATGAACAAGGGAGGAGTTATGTGAGCCAGGCCCAACCGCCTACACAGATCTCCCAAATTCGGAAATGTGGCAGGGGACAAGCTGGAAAGCAAACAAGCATGACCATACTGTCAGACTCGCCCTTGATTGTGAAGGACACGGGTCTTACGTTGTGAGTGTAGTAGAGAGCATCACAGTTGATTGTTCAAGAGATTGGCAGACTTGAATGACAAGGCAGCTCATTCCTGGTAAGAAGTAATTAAGTTTCCGACCAGCGAAGGTCTAATCGTGATTTTCAAAATTGCAAAATCACGTAAGTCTTCTAATCGAATACCATCGTGCCTTCGATTTAGAGTGATCGCATGGAAAACTAGCAGAGCGATTATATACCAGCTGCAGGCCAAGACTCAGTCCAAGACAGCGATATAAAAGGTCGGACTGGGGAACGGAGATACCCAAAGACATCGCCCATTACAACTAAAACTTTGAAGATTATTGCACTATGCCCTGATACCCCCTGCTAATTAAAGCCACGAGACCGTACGGGCCTGCGCCGTCGACCACGAGGTTCTTCACGCCTCCTATGCGGCGGCAATCTAGGTTCTCTGAACGACAAATCCTTGAGTACATAATCGTAGAGTCCTCGACACAGTGACAATGGGCAATCCAAGGGAACAAAGAGGATTCACAACAAGCCCTCATTCAGTCTGCTCGAGACAAATGCACTGCATCATCATATACCGATTTCTCTTCCCTAGAAATTTTTTTTCCGACAAAAGAGACGTTTGCAAAACGGCTTAACGACACCACCAATGCGACGTAGTCTCTTCCAGTAATCACTTCCCGTAACAGTAGGTAACAAAGCTTGTGACCCCGCTGACTCCGATGGGACCCTGCGCCCCATTGTCCCCATCGTGGCGGTCGGCGTTCCACTCATGAGGCCTACAGCTGCTGCTCGGTGACGGCACAGTGCCGGTGACCAGCACCTGTGCCGGCTCTGTCTTGAACCCCATTTCTCAAGTCCGGGATTGGTGGTAACATGTCAAGTAAGTTCTCTCAAAGGATTGTAATGCGAAAGGCGTAAGCTGTATATTCTTCGGAGCCGACTTGGACGGCTGGATCTGACTAAACTATACACAGTATAGGATCTTACACTACTTCCTATTTGGAACATGCCGCAATCAAATCATGATCATCCCATAACGTGAGATTGGCAAAGTCCCCTATGCGTATCGTAGTAGGGCTGTGACAGAGGCGTATGGAACATGAACAGCAAAGCTACCCAATCTCGATGATACACTACGCGTTCAGAGCCTGGTAGTCTACAGATATACGCTGGCATTCATCACCGATCGCGAAGAGCGACAGAATCTGTTGCCAGCCGCCTATGAAAGGACTTGATCCCCACCGACAATCGATACTCAGAGCGAAGCTGGAAGCCCCGGCGTTTCGGCTCGAGAGCGCTCCATGTCAATCCGTCTCCCACGCCCCTTCGGGTTCGCCCGATTCGGCCATTTCTGGATGTGGCTGCTAGCAAGCGGCAGTCTGATCTTCTTCTCGGCCATTAGCCTGCGGTATTTGTATTTCGAGTCGGTGTTCTGCGGCCCGAAACGCGGTGGCGCGCTCCCGGGCGAATGCTTCTACTTCCTCCGCTCCAAGGTGGTCCGACTCGGCATAGAGGCACACTTATGGTGTGTATTGCCGGCAGGCATCCTGGCCGGGTTCCAGTTCATTCCCGCGGTTCATAGGCCTCCGCTGCTCCTCGTACATCGCGTAATAGGTTACTCATCTATCATCTTGGCTTTGGTCGGCTCTCTGGCGGCCCTTCCACTCATCCGACATGCTTTCGGCGGTGATCTGGCATCACAGGCATCGACGGGATTGCTCCTCGTGTTGTTCGTGGTAGCTCAAATCGCCGGCTATGTCTGTATTAAGCGCCGTAATATCCAAGACCATAGACGTTGGATGTTGAGGTCGTGGTTCTATGTTCGTCTTCACAATGTCTCTTCGTTGTTGTCAACTCTCTTACAAGAATTGCAAGAATGATCATAGTGCATTGACATTGAACTGACACGTACTTGCGCAGGCGGGATCTGTGATCACCATGCGAATAATCATGATTCTCACCTCTCTGGCCATCACGTCGATTGGCGGCTACTATTTAGCGATGCCGTGTGCTAAGATCAACTCCATCCTAAAGTCTCGGGAGGAGACACTACGATGGTATCCGGACTGCTCTCCATACTTCGCCGGTGATGTCGAACACAAGATCATCGTCGACGCCGACGTGTTCAATCCGAATCGCGTAGGCCTCGCTGCCGCGTTCAACCTATCGTATGGCATGAGTGCATGGCTTGCGATTGTATCTCACGCGGTTGGGGTAGAGTTATATGTATGTGCACGCGTTTCCTCTTTCCTTATGACACGCTTAATGCTGACACACGAGGGTAGATTCAATCTTTGAAGAGGCGAGCGACGAATGAGAGAGCTAAAAAGAGCAAGTAGATTAGCTTAGCATCTCGTGAACTGCACAATAATTCTACGTCATCTCTCTAGTCCTTTCCCTACGTCTCCAATTGGCATGGCTCTTTCATGCATGTCCAAGGAGATCTCGTACCGATAGAATTCTCCGGCCTGTCCTTACCGGTCTCCGGATGAGGATGATCCTCGCCAAGCTTATCCGAGTCCTCTGAAATATCGCAGAGTCTTTACAAGAGTTAACCCCCTCCGGTGTACACTTTACTATTTCCCCGTGAATTCACGAAAGGCCTTGGAAAGGTATAAAATGTGCCTTGCATGCGCCTCTTGGACTTGACCTTGCTCGTCGGCCAGCGGCGGAAGATACTGCCTCATTTACTCGCGTTTTAGAAACATGACACTTGTGTGAGAAGGGCGAGTTCATCCCAGCTGCCAGGATCTTGTAGGTGTTTTTTGTTCTTGGCCATTAACGTATTACATAGCTGATCAACAATTGTCACTCAAGGTCAGACATAAAAAGGCAAAAATCTTGTCGAGTTGAGTCGAAGCTGACAGCTCGTCCTCCCATAACCTGTCAAATTGGGGACCATGAAAAAAATACAGGTAGACTAACCTGAACACCCGCTAGAATGCCTGCTAGTAAAACACACCACAAATATGCCTCTATATATTTTCCGGGCAGCGCGCCACCACGGCTTAAACTATAAAATACCGATTTAAAATATAAATACCGCAGGCTTATGACCGTGAAAATGATAAGACTGCCGCTTGCGAGTAGCTATATTAATATGCGGCCAAACCGGGCGAACCCGAGGGGGCGTCGGAGACGACTAGACATGGTAGGGTAGGGGTAGGTATCGGAAAAGTGGGCAGCTCTTTGATTTTACGAGACTAACAAGGAGGTGTAATAAGCCAATTTAATAAGCTGAACGATTAAGTAAGACATGCAAAAAGGTTTCAATTTAAACGCGGGGCAGGATCATGGTATATTGAAATTCCAAGCTATTCTCTTTATCCCTGCCATTCACCAACCTGCTTTTCAATCCTCCCAACCAGAAATCACTTTAGTTTCAGGTGTGCGTGAAGATCCCACGATCCGGTGTTGTTTGCATCATCGCCATCTAAATGCTCTCGCAGAACGGGAGCGGGTATGACGGTAAGATTCCGCACTCGAAGATCGAGAAGCATTGAGGCGGTTGCGTAGAAGCCATCTCTTCCCTTAACCGACTCTAGGATCAACTGATCTTGCAGGTCGATCGCCAGGTGCCCCCACGCGTAGTCCATGACACAATGGCTCGATATGTCAATAACCTCGAACTTGTTGTTGCTCATCCGTACATAGACCAGGTTGAACTGGTATGCCTCGAGATAAGAGCTCCACAAAACCTCGAGGATATCCTGATGCTGTTCGGTATGCACCTCACCACTGAAACGCTCGACGTGCTGGAGGAACGAACCATCGCAGAGTGCATCTTGGTAAGACGGGCTGAGGCCGGCTACGTCTGCCAGGAGTCTGAGTCTGGACTCGGCGGCCCGTAGCGGCGCGTCGTCTAGGGTGAATGTCTTGGAGGTCCAGTTCTGCCGAGCGAAGTCGGCGATGCTGGCCCGAGCGGCGCTGGCTCGTCTCTTGAGGTCCATCCAGACGATTGCATTCGTCCAGGCGTCGCTGACGAAATCTTTTCGTTTGCCGCCGAAATGGAAACAGTCTTTGAGAGACGCGACGATGGCTTTGGTGTCGTCGATGCCCTTGGGGGCAACCGACCGTCTCAAAAAGGGATTCTCGCCAAACACGACCATGGCCACTGCGACCGTCATCGTGAAGCCTTGGGAGATGGCGCCAAAAGACTTGACGACCTTCTGCTCTACCAGGCCGAGGAAGAATGCTTGCCGCCGGTCCAGGCCACAGCGGTCCGCGACGTTAAGCATGGGCTCGATACGTTGCGCGTCCGACATGACGTATGACTCTTGCTCGGCGGATGCACCAACTATCGACGGGAGAACCGTCGGTGGCATCACGGTGAGCTGATAGAGGGCTCTCTCGACGGTCGGACCGTGCATCTTGAACCTCGCGGGCGGGTTGGCGAAGACGTGGTCGGGGCAGAGCCTGATCATGCCGAGCAGGATGTCGATGTGGTCCCCTCCGCGAAACCTCGCCCCCGACACCTCCCACATGTCGGAGCGGAGCGACTCGCGGAACATGTAGTGGATGGTAGGCCTCTTGGACGACCGGTCAAGGTGATTCTTGGCCCAGGTCAGTTCCCACCGAGCGAGGTAGATATCCATCAACACCTCCCTGAGGATCTTGTCTTCGAGCTGCGGAATGAGCTGCGTGGGAGGGCAGACGACGTCTGTTATGCCTTCGACGGGAAGCCTTGAAGCAAAGCTTGGTGTCGCGAGAATGAGCAGCCGACCCGTCGTCTTTTGCGTGGTCGTCATGCTGGCCATCAGCTCGCGGTCCGGCTCCGCATCCAAGTCGATCACCGTCGCGGTCGACTGGAGATCCCGAGCTTGGTTCAGATGATGGCGAGATACCGAATGTCTGGTGTCGGTGAATAGGAGGACGCGAGCCTCTTTGTTCTCCTCGAGGATGCTCTTGACTTTCTTGATGGCGCGGAGGTGATATGCCAGCCGCCTGCTGTCACTCTCGGAAACATACTGTTCCTCGACGGGATTGCCAGATGTAGGCGAGAGTCCCTGCCTGATCGTGATGGTACGCTGCGCGATCTGCTCCTTGGACAGGCCGAATCGCTCTGTAAACGTGTCATTCTCAGGATAAGCCGTCGTGGACATGACTCTGATTCCTTTCGAGAAGGCCTTGGGAGGCGTTACAAGCCCCGAGATGACCGAATGGATCGCGAGGTAACCGAGTTCTTGGGTCACCGACTGTGATTGTAGTTCATCTAGCACGACGTATCCGATCACGTTGGCGCGATCGACCTTCGCCTGCTCCTCGACCTCTTTGGACTCGGCACTCTTTGCCTTCGCCTTCTTCTCCGTTTCGCTCTCCAATATACTTTCTAACATACTAGGTACTTGGATGCGGTTGGCATCGACAACCATACGATATAGCCATCGATAGGACACGAAGTTGACGTCGAACTCGGGTTCGAAATCGTTCTCCATGTACGTACTGTCGGCATAGTACCCGACGGTTGGTCTTTTGCCCTCGTACGTGTTGGTCCTGGCGGATTCTCGAATCCATTCGGCGTGGTACCGAGCAATCCAGTCGTGTTCCTGGACACTGATGACCTTCTGCCCGCCGACTGCTGCTAGGATCACAAGCAGCCGAGTACTTTTGCCTGATCGTGATGGCCCAACAACAAAAATGTGTCTTTCGGACGACCTCACACAACTCTGCACAACCTCCACCAGCTCTGCATCTCCTGAAGAGTTTGGAGCGTACTGCATTTCGAAGAAATACAGTACAGTAGCAGAAATCGCGATGAAAATGTGCGTGTGCGTGCGTGTGTGCAGTGTTGTGTGTGTGTGCGAGTGTGGTGAGGGCAGAAATCGTGGGAGAGAGTGGAAGATAACGAGGTGCAGAGTTATACGTTTCTGTTTGCCTGGATCTGGATAAGGTACATAGGTACCTTTGTGGTAGACTTATACATGGAACCCCTATGGAATCATTTTTTGTCTTCGTACCTTGGTATCTTCGAATTGTCCATGGCCTATGATGATATAAGAATGATGCACATCAATATGGCTGGCCTTACGTACCTAACAATTCATACACTTCACAATCTTGTGGCAACGAGGCAGGATGAATGCTGTGCTATATTTTTGTCTAATTCATCGTCTATCTAATTTTAGGGCTCCTATGGTTATATTAGACGACAGACACTTGCCGGGACTGGGATGAAACCTTCTACGTAGATAGACGCTTCTCGGTTGATGTACCTATCCACGAGAGAGTACACGTTGAAAGGTGCGAAGCTAGTATAAGACCACATCGCTACTCGGTCGCTATGCGAACCTATCCTATGACATATAGTGTCATTCTTTACGTGTCAATGCAAGTTCTTAGATGATTGATTACTGCCGTAATTTACAACAGCCATGCAAAGAGTGTCGTCTGTCTACTCTGTTCTCGACAATAAAAAGTTCGTACTCATGGAAGCTGCACAAATATTAGTGAAGAAGAAAGCCTTTATTTTCGGCTAGCTGATGTGTAAGAAGCTAATACAATCGTTGAGCTTGTAGAGATGGTCGAAGATGAGGAGCTACGGGAGGGCGAGTGAGAGGGGCAGAGAGAAAGAGGCAGAGGCAACTTCTACAGTGCTGTAGATCATCCAGCACCTACAGATAGTCACCACGGGTTTGAGCACTTGGAGTGTCTACTGTTGCATGATGTTTACGAACGTAATGAGATACCCCATTCTGGGCTGGGATAATCGCAAGTCACAGCCAAGAAAGGATTCATCACGTAGAGATCAAAGATTGAACAATAAATGTTCGACCCCAAGACAACCAACCCCATTTTCATTCCAAAATAGCCCGTAGGCCGAACCTATGCTGTCAGGTCCTCGTCCATCATCTTCTCCTCCCCTCCCCCCGAATCTCCTAACCCTTCCTCCCCAGCAGTGATCCTTCCGTGGCCTTGGTCCTATCCTCAGCCTCCATCTCCTTCATGCCCTCCCATATCCTCTCGATACCAAGATGACTAGATGACACTTGTCTCGGTCAGGGTAGTTTCCCTTGACGTGAAAACTTATGCCACCCACTTGCCATCTTCTTTATCCTTTGAGGCCTCTCACTTCCCAAGAGTATGGGGTAGTGAGATCCTATCAAAGTGAGCCACGAGGCCATCCGCAATCTCCACCCAATCGTTATGGGAGGGGAAGGATCTCTCCTCGATGTCAAATGTCTCGTGACATTCGTGGAGAAGAGCCTCGACAAACGGGGCTATCACGTGGAAAATCACATCGTACGAGGCCCTATCTTGTTTCACCACCAGTTGTGGCAAAAGCGCCACCATCCACCGCTCCATTAAGGTGAAGAGCTCGAGACTGGACGGATTTTCCTCAACGTATTCGGCAAACTTCGTAAAGGCACTGCGGATGATGTCAACTTCGAACGGTGTCAAGACCTTGAGTAAGTCAACAATATTAACAAGGCCAACAACGCCAATAAAGTCAACAAGGCCGCCAGGCTCGCCAGGGTTAAAAATCAAGATGCATGGCATTTTGATTTTCAACGTATTTAAAATGATAGCTGAGCCTGCACATGTGACAGTGGTGGCTAAAGCTTTTTATTTCAGTGATAGCTTGCCCTGGCACTACAGCAACTTATATCACTTAGCTTAACATTATCTATTAAGTCCTGCTTATTTTACTATACCTGAGGTAATACCTGACTATTATATAAATAATCATAAGTTATAATAAAAAATACCTTTTATATACCACTAAAAAACTATTTTTTTTATAAAAGTAAAAAAATAATATTATAAAAATAAAAAATAATTTAAATTTATAACGTGGTTTATATATAAGTAAAATATTTAAGCGAGCAAAATATTTTTTATAAACTTTTATATTTAATTATTAATAACTTTATAAATATAATTAATATAATTAAAAATTAATCGGATTTTATTTTATTATTTATTTTTATATTTTTTTATAAGTTTTTAAATTATAATTAATATTATTATATTATTTATATTATCGCGGGCGCGATATACTCGGTTTATTATTACTACGACTTTTTAACGTTTTCGATTATATTTAATTTTGCGCGTTTTTTTAAATAATTAAATTAAATATATTTTTTATAATAAGATTTTTTTTATTTTATAAGCGCTTTTTTTTTTTTTAGCGCTTATTTAATATTTTATTTATTTTTTAAAGTGTTTATATTTTTTTATTTAAAAAAATATATTAATATATTAATATTTAATTTATTTTTATTAGTTAATTAATAATTTTAAAAATAAATATTAAAAAGTTTTTTTAATATTTAAAAATTTAATTTTTAATAAAAATTAATTAAGTAAACATTTTTTACGTAATTATTAACGTTTTAAAAACTTAAAATTTAAAAAAATTAAAAATATTTAAAATTAACGTCGGTAATTATAATTATATATTTAACTTAATATAGTTTATATATAAGTTAATTATTTATACAAGCTAATTATTTTTTATTAAACTTTTATATTTAATTATTAATAATTTTATAAATATAATTAATATAATTAAAAATTAATTAAATTTTATTTTATTATTTATTTTTATATTTTTTTTATAAGTTTTTAAGTTATAATTAATATTATTATATTATTTATATTATCGCGGCCGCGATATACTCGGTTTATTATTATTATAACTTCTCGATATTTACGACTATATTTAATTTTACGCGTTTTTTTAAATAATTAAATTATATATATTTTTTATAATAAAACTTTTTTTATTTTATAAACGCTTTTTTTTTTTTTTTTAACGCTTATTTAATATTTTATTTATTTTTTAAAATATTTATATTTTTTTATTTAAAAAAATATATTAATACGTTAATATTTAATTTATTTTTATTAATTAATTAATAACTTTAAAAATAAATATTAAAAAGTTTTTTTAATATTTAAAAATTTAATTTTTAATAAAAATTAATTAAGTAAATATTTTTTGCGCGGTTATTAATATTTTAAAAATTTAAAGTTTAAAAAAATTAAAAATATTTAAAATTAACGTTAACGATTTTAATTATATATTTAACTTTAATATTATAGCTTATAAATTATAAAATATTAATTTTAACTTTTAAAAACTTTTTAAAATATTTAATTTTATAAAAATTATTATATAAACTTTTTTAAACGTTATAAAAAACTTAAACTTAATAATATAATTAATATATAATTTAATAAATTTTAATATTTAATAATTATATATTTACTTTAATAAACTATAAAATTTAATATTAAATAATTAAATTAAATATAATAAATACGCAAGCAAAAAAATTATTATAATATTTTTAAACTTATAATAATTTTTAAACTTAATTAATATATAACTTTTATATTAATTTAATATTAATATATAATAGCTTAATATATTTATTAAAATATTTTATTTATTTTAAACTTATATTATTAATTATTTATTTATTATAATTAATATTAAATATTTAATTGTTTAAAAAGCTAATATTTTAATATTAATATTTAAAATAATAAATTTTTTAAAAAATAATAAATAATAAAATATATAAACCGCGTAAATTAATAAAATAAATTATTATTAATTATTTTTTATTATTAAACTATATTAATTTATATTTTTTATATTAATTAGCGCGTATAATAATTATATATAAGCAAATCTAGTTTATTATAAAACTAGTCTCGTCGAAGTTTTAAACGTTATTATTATAAATATTATATTATATTTTTATATATAAATAACGTTTAAACTACGCGTTAATTATTTTTAAATTTTCGTATAAAGTTTTTTAATAATTATAAAAGCGCGTATACTATATTTTAAGCTTTAAATAATAATTAATAAAGCTATAAATTTAATATTTACTAATTAAGCTTGCGCTATATAAGTCGCAAAAAAAATTAGCTATATTTTTAATATTAATATAAGCCGGCAAAAATCTTTAGTTATTTAAGTCGAAAATATATTTAAAAAGCACTTTTTTTTAATTAAATTAAAATTATATATATTAGCGCAGGTATTAATTTTAAAAATATATTTTTTTAATTTATTATATAATATTAAAAGCAAAATATTATAAATTTTAAAAGCGCGTTAAATATTAATTTTTTAATATAATTAAATAGTTTAAAAAGCTAGTTAAAAATTAACTTTATTAGTTTTTAAAAATATTATTTTATTAAAAAGTTATTACGCGATAAAATTAAAAAAACGCGTTTTAATAAAAAATGTTCCGCTCGCATAAATGTTCTGCTCGTATATAAATTACGTTAAATTAAAAAGCTTAAAATTATATTTAAAACTATAAAATAAAAATTTTATATTAACGCTAGCAAAATTATTTATATAATCGAAAAAATAAATTAAAAAATAAAAAATTAATATTATATTATATTTTATTATAAAACTTATAAAAAATAATATTAATTAAGCTATAATTAAAAAGCTTTTTTTAAATAAATTAAAAATAAAATCTATTAATTAATTATATTAAAAGCTAATATTAATATATAAAAAAAAAATATAAAATAACGTTTTAACTAAAATTTTTGTTTATTTAATTATTATTTAGCTTAAATTAAAAGTTAAAATATTTTATAAAATTAGAAAAAAAAAGCTATAATTTATTATTTAAAACTTTTTATTTTATTTTAAAAAAAGATTTAAAATTTTTATAACTTTTTATTAACAACTAAAATAAATATAATTAATATAATATAATAACGTTAAAAATTAATAATTAATAAATAACGCAATAAAAAACCTTAAAAGCTTTTTTAATAAAATAATATATAAAACCTTATTAAAAAAAATAAAAATTTTTAATAAAACTAGCTATATTTATTATTTAACTTTTTATTTAAATATTTTAATAAAAAAAATAAGTTTAACTAAAAATAAAAATATTATTAAATAATTTATAATTAAAATAGCTATTATTATTAAAATTAAGCTTTTTAAAAAAATTATATTAATAACTAAAAAAAATTTTTTAATTTATATTAAACTAATATAAAAAAAAAATAATTTTAAAAACTTTAAAAAAATTAATTAAATAAATAAAAATTTAATTTAAACTTTATTTATTATAATTATAATTAAAAAAATTATTTTAATTAAAATTATTTAAAACTTAATTAATAATTAAATAATAATTATAAATAATAAATTTAAAAAATATAAATAAATAAATTTAAAAATAAATATAAATTAAATTATAATAAGTTTAATTTTAATTATATATTTAAATATAAATTTTTATAAATTTTAAACTTTAATTTTTATAATAACTAAAAAAATAATAATTAAACTAATTTTTATTTAATTATTTTAATTAAAAAAATTAACTTTATATATTTATTTTATATTATTTTTATATTTTATATATTATTTAAATATTTAATTTTAAAAAATTTATAATTAAAACTTATATTAATTTAAATTTATATATTAAATATAATTATATTAATATTATTTTTATTTTATATTATAAACTAAAAAAAGTATTTTTTTATATTTATTTATTATAATATACTATAAATAATAAATTTTTAATATATAAAGCTTTTTAAGTTAATTATTAATTAATTAATTATTATAAAATTATTTATAAATTTAAGCGTGCTTATATTAATA